>CP139508.1:186388572-186808572 GCA_021014915.2 Artemisia tridentata subsp. tridentata | reverse complement strand
GATGACGGGTGTATTCCTTAATACCAATCGTGGGGTGGCGTATGTACTTCCCCAACTCTATAAGCTCCTACTTCACTCCTATGTCGAGCCGGCTAAGAAGCTCCTAACATGGGATCACTAGAATTCGCTCATGCATTAAATACAACCATAATAACCTTAGTACGCATTGGTTCATGTTTCTTAAGACGTTCAAGCAAGTTACCGTATAGGAGGTTAGCCAGTTTTCTTAAGCCTAACATCGATAAAACAATCATCCAATACAATTAATAACACACCAACAACCAATAATCAATAGTTAGATTTCATTAGATCTAAGCAAACATAAGATAAATCTAGCCTAGCATGTTAAATAAAAGACAAGAACAAGATATAATCAAACAACACATAGACATATTGAATGATTAATTGATTACTTATCTTCAATTGAACATGGAAGATCCAAGGGTATAAAACCCTTAAAAATGGCAGAAAAATCGTCTTAGGGTTTCTCCTCACGAAGTTGCACACTAATGACTAAAAATTATGAAAGTATATATAGGAAAACAGATCTGACGGCGTCACGTTATAGAGCGTGACGCCGTCACCTCGCCGCGGTTAGGGTTTCTTGATGGCCTTCTTGATGCCGTCCCCTTTTAATCCTCCAAAATCCTCTCTGGCGCGTCAAGGGTTGACGGCCTTCTTGACGTCGTCCCCCTTTAATCTTCCAAAATCCTCTCTGGCCTATCAAGGGTTGATGGCGTCATACTGGGGCTTGACGCCGTCACAGGTACTTTTCAGCAGATTTTTGAGACTTTGTCGTTTTCTTCACTTTTATGCTCCAAAAACGTCCAAAATGCTTCCTTTTCCAGATTTCTTCGCCAAAGTACCTAAAATGACAAAAGGAACGATTTAGGGCAATATTTGATCAAATAAATACGATTTAGGGCTTAAATGACCCCCTAAAAGCGGTACACTTTTCGCTTCATCAAATACCCTTACACTTGAGATTTGCTTGTCCTCAAGAAAATGCGCTTTTATTCTAATCAAAATACAAGTTAGGGGTCATTTAATGCTAATATAAAAGTAATTACAACAAATAGTCGTTCCACTTTAATCATAATAAGCACGGAGATTACAGACTAGCACCTCACAAGTAGTGTCTAGATACTCACATCTCTCAGGTGTCATAAAAGTATATCTCACAAATGAAAATGAATAATATCTCTCACTACCTGTCATAGCAAATAGATTACCATAGGCTTGGGAAAGGATCAAAAACCTCCTCCACTAGGCGTAAGCACCTAAGATAAACTATCAAAGAGGGCTTTTAAACGGTTTATAACGTTAGGTGTAGGGATATGATAAACACGGTTTTGTTGGATAAAGGATATTTTACTGGTGGCGAGTTAAAGATCTTGATTAATTACATGTATAATATGGCGTTGCTAAGCCAAGACTAGACTCGACTTAAGCTAATGAAAGAAATAACAAAAAGATAAAATAAACATAAAATGAAACGGGATGGTAGTCCGTATGTTTTTTCTACTTTTTTTTTTTTTTTTTTTTTTTTTTTTTTTTTTTTTTTTTTTTTTTTTGCATACACTCTTGCCCTACCATCCAAAATAATACATCATAGGGGCCTCGGTTCTCCCCATACACTTGAACTTTTACATAACTTTACAATTAACTGATGCGTGGTTTTGCGACCTTACAACAGGTTTTACCTCTCGAGGGATCTCAAGAGGCTTGCAATCCCCACCAGGCAGTGTACCTGACCGATGTAGTATAGTGAAGTGGCAAGTACCGGGGGATAGATCGTTCTCTAGGGGAATAGTATCGTTAGGATTGAAAAATACTCTAATAGGTCTAAGGGTGAGGGAAGATTCTTTTTGTATTTTTATATTTTTTTATAAAAGCAAGTAAAATCTCGGGTTTGAAAGAGTGGGCGGATTTAGTTGCTAGTCAACTAACCCAAATAACTACAAATGCAAATAAAATAAAATAACTGAAAATGAAAAGGTCGTGGAACTTATATGGGGAGAAATGTGTTTACTTAGATTTCCTTACTCCTTAACTATCTTTTACCGGTTGATTAGTGTGTATTAATTGCATGGATGACGGGTGTATTCCTTAATACCAATCGTGGGGTGGCGTACGTACTTCCCCAACTCTACAAGCTCCTACTTCACTCCTATGTCGAGCCGGCTAAGAAGCTTCTAACATGGGATCACTAGAATTCGCTCATGCATTAAATACAACCATAAAAACCTTAGTACGCATTGGTTCATGTTTCTTAAGATGTTCAAGCAAGTTACCGTATAGGAGGTTAGCCAGTTTTCTTAAGCCTAACATCGATAAACAATCATCCAATACAATTAATAACACACTAATAACCAATAATCAATAGTTAGGTTTCATTAGATCTAAGCAAACACAAGATAAATCTAGCCTAGCATGTTAATCAAAAGACAAGAACAAGATATAATCAAACAACACATAGACATATTGAATGATTAAATGATTACTTATCTTCAATTAAACATGGGAGATCCAAGGGTATAAAAACCCTTAAAAATGGCAGAAATTCGTCTTAGGGTTTCTCCTCACAAAGTTGCACACTAATGACAAAAAATTGCAAAACTATATATAGAACTTAGTGGCTGACGGCGTCACGTTATAGATCTTGACGCCGTCACCTCGCCGTGGCTAGGGTTCCCGGATGGTCTTCCTGACGCCGTCCCTCTTTAATCCTCCAAAATCCTTCCTGGCTTATCAAGGATTGACGACCTTCTTGACGCCGTCCCCTTTTAACCTTCCAAAATTTCTCTGGCTTATCAAGGGCTGACGGCGTCACAATAGAGCTTGACGCCGTAACATGTACTTTCCAGCGTATTTTTGAGACTTTGTTTTTTTTCTTCACTTTTATGCTCCAAAAACGTCCAAAATGCTTCCTTTTCCAGATTTATTCTCCAAAGTACCTAAAATGACAAAAAGAACGATTTAGGGCAATATTTGATCAAATAAATACGATTTAGGGCTTAAATGACCCCCTAAAAGCGGTACACTTTTCTCTTCATCATTAACTATTCTAATGACTCGAATTAAGATAATCAAAGCACTTGGAGTACTTTTAAAATATTTAGCACATATGGGGGTAATAATGTTGTTCTTCCCCATTACTCCATTACACTAGTACTTTACCCATGAGTCCCAATCGTCCCAAAACAATATGTACAAGGATATGACTCGACTTAGCAACCATGTAATCAATTAGATAATTAACTTGAGGTTTAAACAAATGTTGTCGCAATAATGCACTAAAGATGAGTGCATACAAGGTAGGCTAAGGCGATTTGGGTGTACATTTAAGTGGGGTGTAAACAAATTCTTCCTTTAAGTAAAATGCTTAAAGTTAGAAACGAAAAGATAGGCTCTGAGGGGTGTACTAGGGGTATCGTGTACTAAAAATGAGTACAACGCAAAGGGTGTGGGAGAATTACTTGACCAATGTAGCCAATGTAATTATAACAAAAACACAGGTGTAAAACAATGGGTTAATCCTAATGCCTCTTATCATGTAGTAAATCTAACTACACGAATGTAGTCTCACTTGTGGCCTCGGAATGGTCCTAACGCAAGTTCTAGAATCTAAGTGCTACCGGTACACACATCATAGCATAAATGCTTTTCCTACCAATTCTAGGGGCGAACCTCACATATTTGGGGGTGGAAAAAATTTTTAGTGGTACGGTTTTGTGCTAATCATATAACTCCTATCCATGAGACGCTCATTAAGACCAAAGTTTCACTCCTATATGTTGTAAAAAATTTTAAATTTGGCACTAAAATTGCCCTAACAAGTATTTATCTCAGTTTTATTACACATCTACCATTAAACAAACGAAAAATCAAGCATAATAGCATTCTCTAATGTATCGTACTTTACCCCCCCCCTTACACTTAAGAAGAACATTGTCCCCAATGTTCAAATAACAAGATGTAAAAGTAATAAGGTAAAAGAATGAAATCAAATACTCCCCTGATTCGCTCGGTGGATAAAGGGGTAACATGGTTAGATCTTCTTCCAAGAGAATGTAGAAGCTCCAAGACTAAAGCATCGCCAAAAGCTTGATTCCACATACATCTCCTTGTCCAAAATAACCTGTTAAATCTGAGAAAACAAACACGAAAACCTGCATAACATCGGCGGGATAAATCTGTATAAGGATATAATGCTTGTGGAATGATAATTTTGCAGATTCCTGGAGTTTATAAGTTAGAGATTTAATAAAAACTTTTTATGAAAACAAAACTTTCAAAAATTTCAGAAAATTAAAACCTGACGCCGTCTGGTTGTAAGGCCTGACGCCGTCAAAAGTGATCTGACAGAATTCTCATGTTAAGTTTCCGGAAAATTTCTGGAAAAACCTATACCTTACTTCCTGGAAATCCTGCAAAATATCATTATGACTCGATACAAGCATTTTACTCAAACAATTACTAATATGTATGTTAATTTAATATTGTTATGATTCATGTTCATTTGTTCTAATAAACCGATTTGGATTTCCCTTACACTTAACTTTTGCAAAATACCTTTATATGTAGTTAAGACGAAGTTAAAAACAAAATAAAGCATTTTCACAATTTAGTCTCGAACATGAATCAATAAAAATAAAAATTAAACATACATACGGAAGCAAATAAAATCAAACAAACAAATAAATAAACACACAAAGCAAATAAAGCTTGGGTTGCCTCCCAAGAAGCGCTTTTCTTTATTAACGAGTCTTGTAGCTAGACTCAAAGTCACCGTACATTACGTGACTCCATCATTGGTCACGGTTTCTAGGCCATTCTCATGTCCGGTTTTATATTCCGGTCCTAATTTCAAACAATCCTTGTAGAAACCGGATATCCTTTCCATAACATAGTCTACTCCTTTACTTCTATCTCCATCATTCCTATAGTAGACTGCTTGCTTAAGCTCCTTCTCAACATTTGACAAGTGTTGGAATTGCTCTATCTTATATGGCATTTGGTAGTTTACCTCATCGGTCTCATCCTTAAATCTAACTATCCCTAAGAAAGGTTCATAAGTCATTCTAGAGACCTCAACAAATGGTTTTCCAAAAACTACTTGAGTTAAGCATGCATCGACTATTGGGCGGATATCTTCTACAATTACAAAGTCGGTGGCATAGGTGAAGTTTCCTACATAAACCGGTAATCCCTTAACTCTTCTCGTGAAGTTACTCATCCAACCCTTGTCAGGGAGCATCCTATACCCAAGTTGATTTTTCATTATCAAGTTGTAGTGGGCTCTAGTCATGATGTTTATGGGCGATCTAAGGTCGATGTAAGCTTTCCACACGTGTAAATATCCGATGTTGCATGGTATGTTGAGATTAGAAGGGTCGCCCATTTCTATAATTGGTCTACCTAGGAAGTATGGTGTCTCGGGGTCATCGAATAAGTCTGTATGATATGCGCGCTCTTCCTTAGTGGGTAGCCTATTGAAGTAGTCCTCATCATCATCTACTTTTTCAATCTCACTTTTCCTAACTTCTTTATCAACCTCGACTTTCTTAACCTCATCCTCAGGTTCACTATTATCCTCATTCCTATCAATTGGTTTAATAGTGACAATGTTGACGAAGTGGACATGTTTGGATGAAGAGGGGTCTTTTACTTGGGGTCCGCTATTTGTGTTCCTAGCGTCCTTATGTGGAGGTGATAGTACTTGGTTATCGAGGGCTTTCAATAAGTTGTCAATTTTATTGGTCATCTCCGTTTGTTGTTGATTGAATTCGGATTCGAATCTAGCTATCCGAGCTTCTTGAGATGCCATAAATTTGGACATCAATCCTTCAAGATTATTGGTACTACCATAATTGTTGGAAGGATTGTTATTGAAAGTACGGTTTGGGGATGAACCGCTTGATTGAAAACGATTAGGTGGGTTGGAAGAATTGGTTTGTTGTGCGTTTTGGTTTTGTTTCCACCTAAGGTTTGGGTGATTTTTCCATGAGGGGTTGTATGAATCACCGTAGGGGTTTGGCTCGGGTTTGAAAGTGTACCACTTGTCTCCCGCTCCGTCGGTACGCGAGGATGCGTAGTCCGCAAAAGCTTGTTCGAGGAGTTCCACGCAATCACGAGTGTCGTGGGGACCACTACATAATTCACACGAAGAAGTGATTTTGTTCACTTGGCTTGAAGGTTTAGGAGCCTCGTAGGATTTCATAAGAAACTTGACTTGGTCTTCAAGTTCTATGATCCTACGGTCGGAAGTGCTTGAATTGTTCGAAGGCAAAGATATTGCCTTAACCGTTTTATTCAAATCACGGGGATCATTCCAACTTTCGTTGTCATAAAGAGCAAGATCTTCCAGGAGAGCCCATGATTGTTCCGCACTTAGATCACGTAGCTTACCACCGGCCGATTGGTCAATGGTTTGCCTCATGGAGAGATTGATGTGGTCATAGAATATTTGGACTTGGAGCCAAAGTTCTATGCCATGGTGAGGGACTTTTTGGAGTAAGTCCTTGAATCGAGTCCATGCCTCGTAGAGGGTTTCGCCTTGACATTGTTGGAACATCAAGATATCATTCCTTAGCTTGGTAGTTCTTCCTGGTGGGAAAAACTGAGCAAGGAAACGAGTGGTGAGATCATCCCAAGAGGTGATGGATCCTGCGGGTAGACGCTCTAGCCATTGACTAGCTTGGTCCCGCAGAGAGAATTGAAAGAGATGCAGTCGGGTCGTCTCTCGAGTGGCAACATCAAGGTCTATAGAATCAACGATTTTGAGAAAGTCCTTGAGATGTTGATTAGGATCTTCGGAACGAAGTCCATGGAATGCGCATCCGCTTTGCACCAACCGGATGGTGTCGGATCGCAAGGGAGTGACATTGGCTCCTTGAGTGAGCTCAATGGTGTTTCGATAGCCATGGTGGCTAGGACGAGAGTAGTCTCCTAAGGTACGGGCTCTAGGAGGTGGGTGTTGTTGTGGTGGTGGGTTGTTGGGATCGAGGATATTACCACCTTCTATGATGTCGGATGGTAATGGTTACGAACAAAGAAACGAAGAAAAAAGATAGACTAAAGAAAACCTAGAAAAATAAAATAAAAATCTCACTAGAAAGGAATCTAGTGAGTAGACCTAATAAAATAAAAATTCAACCTAAACAATAACTATTCCCCGGCAGCGGCGCCAAAAACTTGATGCGTGGTTTTGCGACCTTACAACAGGTTTTACCTCTCGAGGGATCTCAAGAGGCTTGCAATCCCCACCAGGCAGTGTACCTGACCGATGTAGTATAGTGTAGTGGCAAGTACCGGGGGATTGATCGTTCTCTAGGGGAATAGTGTCGTTAGGATTGAAAAACTACTCTAATAGGTCTAAGGGTGAGGGAAGATTCTTTTTGTATTTTTATATTTTTATAAAAGCAAGTAAAATCTCGGGTTTGAAGGAGTGGGCGGAATTAGTTGCTAGTCAACTAACCCAAATAACTACAATTGCAAATAAAATAAAATAACTGAAAATAAAAAGGTTGTGGAACTTATATGGAGAGAAATGTGTTTACTTAGATTTCCTTACTCCCTAACTATCTTTTACCGGTTGATTAGTGTGTATTAATTGCGTGGATGACGGGTGTATTCCTTAATACCAATCGTGGGGTGGCGTACGTACTTCCCCAACTCTATAAGCTCCTACTTCACTCCTATGTCGAGCCGGCTAAGAAGCTCCTAACATGGGATCACTAGAATTCGCTCATGCATTAAATACAACCATAATAACCTTAGTACGCATTGGTTCATGTTTCTTAAGACGTTCAAGCAAGTTACCGTATAGGAGGTTAGCCAGTTTTCTTAAGCCTAACATCGATAAACAATCATCCAATACAATTAATAACACACCAACAACCAATAATCAATAGTTAGGTTTCATTAGATCTAAGAAAACACAAGATAAATCTAGCCTAGCATGTTAAATAAAAGACAAGAACAAGATATAATCAAACAACACATAGACATATTGAATGATTAATTGATTACTTATCTTCAATTGAACATGGGAGATCCAAGGGTATAAAACCCTTAAAAATGGCAGAAAAATCGTCTTAGGGTTTCTCCTCACAAAGTTGCACACTAATGACTAAAAATTATGAAAGTATATATAGGAAAACAGATCTGACGGCATCACGTTATAGAGCGTGACGCCGTTACCTCGCTGCGGTTAGGGTTTCTTGATGGCCTTCTTGACGTCGTCCCCTTTTAATCCTCCAAAATCCTCTCTGGCGCGTCAAGGGTTGACGGCCTTCTTGACGCCGTCCCCCTTTAATCTTCCAAAATCCTCTCTGGCCTATCAAGGGTTGACGGCGTCATACTGGGGCTTGACGCCGTCACAGGTACTTTTCAACAGATTTTTGAGACTTTGTCGTTTTCTTCACTTTTATGCTCCAAAAACGTCCAAAATGCTTCCTTTTCCAGATTTCTTCGCCAAAGTACCTAAAATGACAAAAGGAACGATTTAGGGCAATATTTGATCAAATAAATACGATTTAGGGCTTAAATGACCCCCTAAGCCCCCTAAAAGCGGTACACTTTTCGCTTCATCATTTATAAACGCATTTCCAGGTCAAAGGGAAGGTCCACCCATTTTTGAATTTGTTGGATTTAGCTTCAGTTATTAGTTATTTTATATTGTCACACCCCCAAATTCATGATTTGCAGCGGAATGGAATACGTGGGTGTGACGTTCATGGAATACAAAGACACAGACATATTGAACGACATAAAGTGTCATTTTAAAAGTACATCGTTTGATTTATAAAACCTAACAGTGTTTACAATAGTTAGGTCCCAAATGTTTGTCAAAAGTAAAGGAAATAAGTTTGTTACAATCAAACGATGGTTTTAAGTGCAAAAATCCAAAATGAGACGCGTTAGTTCAGAGACTCTATGATGCGACTCCATGCAAGCCATGATATGTATACTTTAATTACCTGAGAAAAATACATGCTCAAACGATCAACAATAATGTTGGTGAGTTCATAGGTTTAAGTAAATGATAATTTGGTACGACACCCCAGGTAAATGGAAGGTATGACAGTGTAACGAGTACAGTGCCACATAAAAATAATACAATAGCCCTAAGCTCATGACGCAGAAGCTTAACATGATCGGAATGGCCCCAAAGGAAGTATTTTTCCAGACAAAGTATTTCAATGATATGCGTCCGTATGACAAGTTGGCGCTACCAACCTGGACGGAGGTGTCACCCTCAATAGATCTATTCACTACATTCGCGCTTACTCATAATTAACGGTTCATGATTAACAGGGGACTTAATATGGCAATGAGGTAACTTAGGCTATGTAATGAATTTGGTACTTGGGCCTGTGAAAACGTAGAGGGGGGGGGGTGAATACGTTACTGTTTTAAAATCTTTAAAACTTGTTGTATCAAATATCCGTTTAAGCTTGTTCTAATATGAAAGATGTTTATAACTTGCATAAGTTAAAACATGTTGGCACACAAGTATCATCAACTAATCACAACACAAGCAATCACATAAAGCAAACATAAAAGTAAAGTAGTAAGTAAAAGAAAGCGCAAACCGAACACGATGATTTATAGTGGTTCGGTCACGGAGCTCCTCTCCGCCCTACTCCACTCCCCGAGTACCCAACTCGAGAGTTACTTCACTAGATCAACAAGCTCCCTTCTCGGCGGAGAAAACCTTATAATCGTCGCTTACACTTTTTCCGATACAAAGCTAAATACCGGGTTCTAGTTCGAGGTAGAACCAACCTAACGTCGCTTACACCTTTTCCGACACTAAGCTAGATGTCGAGTTCTTTTACAAGGGTACAACCACTCCCGCTAGTTCTTTTACAATGGTACAACCACTCCCGCTATGTTTTATGGCCCAACATAGAAACCTTGTGTTTTATGGCATAAACACATAAACCATCTAATCTAGTAAGAATGGATTACAATGATGATCCATGACATAAATGGGTCATGGATATGAATGGCTAATCTAAATGAACTTCCATTGATAGGAATCCTTCAATGGATGAAGATCACAAGCTCCGTAAACTTGTTGTGATGGATCTTCATATATGCATATGGAATCTACATGAACTTCTTGAATAAGAAGTCTTCAATCATTGAGGATGTCAAGTGCCCTTGAATCTTCATACGTTGGAATGCTATGGTGGATAATGACTTCAAGATCGTCTAACCTTCTTGGTGGATCAGGAAGTATGCTATGCTTGTGATGGATGATGTCTCATGATCTTGAGCTTGCTTCACAGGATCATCAACAGTGTATGCTTACAACATAATGAAGGTTAGTAAAATTATGATCATTATGAAAAGGGTGATTAATATATGATTATACAAGGTTTGCTACTGATCTAAGTGTATGCAAAGGGTAAAGGGAATGTGTGTTCTAGTGGCTTAAAACTATGGGTAAACAATGGGCTACTATTTATAGGAAAGCTGTTTACACAGACCACGGATTTGGCGGATCCAAATAAAGGTGTCTGCCCTTTATGTTGTTTGGTTCCGCCGGGACCTGCCAGCTAAGATTTTCACAAATCTTTCCATATCTTGCACAATCTTACAAAGTCAAATATATTGCTTCAAGATCTCTCCAAGATATAATCTTAATCAAATCTTACATGAAAACTATCCAAGATCTTTCCAAAATCAAATCTTACCCATGAAATCTATCCAAGATCTTTTCATATCTTTCCATATCTTGCCATATCTTGCCAAGATCTTACAAAGTCAACTATATTGCTTCAAGATCTCTCGAAGATATAATCTAAATCAAATCTTACATGAAAGCTATCCAAGATCTTTCCAAAATCAAATCTTACATGAAATCTATCCAAGATATTTCCAAGATCTTTCCATATCTTTCCATATCTTGCCATATCTTGCCAAGATCTTACAAAGTCGACTATATTGCTTCAAGATCTTCTCAAAATATCTTTCTAAATCTACAAGTTATCTAAACGATGTATGCAATGATGTCATGAACATATTTCCATTTTAATTCTTAAAATGTAAATAATGTAAATGTATAAATGTATGTCGTATGTATATACTAGCTTAACTAATATATGTTTACCAATTTGTATCATGTTAGTTTGACACCTAAAGTGTACTTATCCTATTAATCTTAGGAAACATGATGTACAAGTAAAAGTACTTGTATATTCAGAATGTGAAATGAGGTTCTAAGTAGAATTAAAATACTTAACGACCTAGCCGTATTTTAAACATTCTAAATGGTTCGTTGAGGGTTTGATAATAATGCCACATAACAATCATGTACGAACCTGTGTTGTATCATACGAGGACTTGAGAGGTGTTGAATGTATTGTTGAGACAAAATAAGATTACAAGTAACTTGTACATTTTACGTTATGTATCAAGTTATATGTTTGTCATCAATCAAAACAAACGAGACTGCTTGTACTAACAATCTCCCCAACGAGACTGCTTGCACTAACAATCTCCCCCTTTTTGATGATGACAAAATATGTAAACGAGATGGAAAGTAAAATGTAAAAAGTTACTTGTGTCCCTACTACCTTTAACATTACCTTCTCCGTTTACACCTTTCTCAACTCTTCTCCCCTATTACTTTCTCCGTTTACACCTTTCTCCCCCTTTTGTCGAAGCAAAAAGGGTGTGTCCTTGGAGTTAACTTCATTTATCTCCGAAATGGCGAGCTTGCATCATCCCTAGTGAAGTTAAATAGACTACTCCAATCTCCTATGGTTGTTGCGTCCCCTAGGTTGTTAGCGGATCCATGGATCAAATTTAGATCCTTAACCTACATCAAGGTTATTGGTGTGCAACATAAAAAGATATATGAAAAATGCATGATGAATGAAATGCATATAGCCAACGATATACATGGATAAGCCATGTTGGACTATCTTCTCCTTTTTGTCGAAATGCAAAGGTGTGTCGAAGAATGAGAATCATGATAAATGTGTGCATGCTCCCCCTTGACTGTAGCTCCCCCTTGATCAATACTCCCCTTTGCTAGGCTACCAATGTATATGATGTAAGGATTAAGAATGCTATAAAACATGATATGCTCCCCCTTGATCAATACTCCCCGTTGCTAGGGTACCAACGTATATGATCTAAGGAAGAAGAATCCTACAAAATAAAAGTTAGTGAATGTGATATACAACAATGTGGTTACGAGAAGGTTGTTTGGTTTCTGAATGGTTAAAAGCTGACTAGGTACCCGCGGATTGGGCGGAACCAAATTTTTGGTTCCGTCCTTCTTATCGAAGGGTGCCGTGAGACCAGAGTTGATTTGGTCACGTTTTGTCGTTTTTGATCAAACGAAGGTTCAAGCTAAGGTCTATTTACTTATAGCTACTGATTTGGTTTCACTAATCCTAGTCAAAGTCTAATGAGACTTAATGCTTCTCGTTTAAGAGGTTTTTCAAAAACATGATGTGTTTTTCACTTGACGAGGTATTGGTTACAACACTGTGATGTTGAAACACTTGTGATTTTGTGAGCTGATTATAATTGAATGGTGTGAACCTATGAGTAAGTGTTCTTAAATACAAAAAGACAATTATGTGAATGAATTTCTCTCCCCCTTAATCAGTGGACATCCAAAATAATGTGTAATGTATCGAATGAAGAAATGACGACGCATGTTAATGAAAACGATGAGCTTAGCAATGTTTTTGCTGATGTTGGTTAGCATACAAATAATCTTCATCCTTGAAGTTATGTAGCTCTTCTCTATCAATGCGAGATGATCGCATGACAAGGCATGTGGTTTCCTCATGGGAGGTGTATTGTTAAAACTGAAAGATGATGGAGGTGTTGTTAGGAAAGCGGAAGCAATAATGCGATTTGAAAAGAGGTCGATTGAAAGATACGCAAACACAAATTTCAAGCCTCTAAAACTTAATCGTAGTAGCTTCAAAAGCTATATGCAAGAGGATGGGTCCCATAAACATATTACTAATCTACTTAGCAACAAAGGGATTACAATTATGCAAAATAGGCATCACAAAGTGAAATGGTAAAAGACAAAAAGTCTTAATGGTAAAAGATGTAAATATCATAAGATAACTTTTTATATAAACTAAAACAAATAATCGACTGCTAGACAAGAAGTTACCACATAGCATCAAGACAAATAATCATATGACATTGTTTGAGATACTACGTTGTGAAATGGTTTTGAAGTTAGGCTTAGTTACTTAAGCATACTTACCCATTAATGACTTCTAAATGTTTATCATACCAAAAAACTTAGACATGTTATAGGTACACACATGGCAAACAAATAGTGTGACAAAGTCACAAAAGAAGTAAAATGACATATTCATGCAAACCATTCTAACATTTTGGAATCATGCATCATGTTAGACTATCCTACGAAAAAGCTCAATGAATGTCAACTAAAGACAAGAGCTATCTAACACCATGTATTAAAAATGAAATATCTTGAGTTAACAAGAACCATGTTAATCTTGTGAAATATCATACAACACGTATCATGCAAATCATGTTAACGTCTAGTAGCATGAAACATATATAGGCATGCAGACAAAACCTTTCGAAGGTTTACACATCTGACTATTAATCAAATAATTATCATGATAACGTCAAGATACTTAATAAAATAACATGTAATCAACACATGTATATGTAATGCAAGTGATTTTACTAAGAAAAATCACATCTACTACTTGGTTGATTTATATTCTAAAGGCAAGATAAAATATCATCTTTTAATACTTACTTTAGGCAAATACAGGAATACAAATTTTTCAATTTAGAGAATGAATATGAGACTATTACTAGTGGTGCTCAATTCAGGCTAAACACAACCATTTTTATGGGTGATTCCACATACCCAACTTCTCTGCTGGAAGCAATTTAACCGTTAGGTTAAATTGAGTTTCTAGTGCAATAGGTTCTTCCGGTAGTCATTCTCATGTCTGAAAGATAGGAATTCCTATTTTTGCCCATCGAAGTATAAAAAAGTGATAATTCACCAAGACATGACTTAATGAGACTCAACTATATCTATTAAAACTAAGGTGATGAAAATGTCATGTTTTACACGAGAATATGTGTTAACATATTTTAATCTTGTGTTTGGAATCTAAGGTTATAGCATGATCTAATGGATAACATCTTTTATGTTGAGTATGAGTTATGAAAGTGATTTGATCGTCTCAGACCAAGAGATGTGTTTGAGAACGTTCTTAAGAAAATTCTTTGGAACAAGTATCTAAATAAAGTTACTAACTTTTATAGATCTTGTGTATGCTCCAGAGATGTGGATGTGCACAAGGTTTGAGCAAGGTTTGGTTATGACATATACTTGAAAGGAGATAGATACATAAAGTATCTTTCAACAAGTAAGATTATCATGCTTATGAAAACAAGTATGACACGATGATGGGGAAGCTCTAGTTCATAGAACTTGCAGATGTTTGTTTAAGATCATTTACCCAATGAGGTGTAATGAAATCTCTTGTAACACAACCGTTCATGTTGCAAGGAGAGAATGATGCATAGGATATACATTATCCTTTTAACAAGATACCAAACGTATGATTTAAGAATAATGTTTTCTGAAACATCATATTTTCCTAAATGAAGATATGAACCCAAAGTGTTTGAGATGGATAGACCTATCCTAAATTTACTAGATCAAGAGAAATTCACTTGAGTTTCTTATGTATACTTCTCAAGATTCATTGTCACTTGGGATGAGGTTGTCTTTGAAATTTGTATTTTAACATATGTTGTTAAAATATTGATTTAAGGTTTAATGAAACTTACACAGAAGTTTTATGACAAATATTACCAATACTTTGATAACTTGTGACAGTTAAACCTAGTGAACAATGATAAACATTCAATGTGAGCATCATGCTCATTTGATGGTGAAGGTTCTAATCCTATAAGTGATAAAGTATGGTTGAATTTGTTTAACGCACACTTGATTTGATACGAGTGTTTGGACAAAGGGCTTTTTGAGCAATACACTCAATGGATTCAAATGATGGTAAGGATTGTGGAGTTGAGGGGTTTGTTGTGCTATGAGAGTACTTAGGTTTTCATGGATGTTGAAGACAACAAAGACTAATTCTTGTGATCCTTTGGTTGGTACGACTAGTGGGTGATGTGATTTGAGGCTTAGGGCCTGAGACTTATCACAGATGTGAATGTGATGGGGTGATGGTGAAAGTACAAGTGTACTTGGGTGATAGGATAAGTGTTTCAACATATGTTGTTAAAATACTTGAGTGTTGATTCTTTCGGATGTGACTTTTAATGACTACGATTGTAAGTCAAATTTACTTGATTATTTCAGATGAAATACTTAAGTTGTCAATCCTACTTTGTTTAGATTTGATAGCATTCAAGGATAGCAAGACTTGATAATACATCTATAACTTAAGTGTGAGTTATGACTCATTGTAAATCTTAATCGTCTTGAAGGATGACATGTTAGCCAAGTAAGGTAACATATGTGGATGCAAGACAATATCTATAGTCATAAGTAAAACTTGTGATGTATGATATTTTTGCCAACAGTGAGTCTGGATTAGTTAGGGAATTGTCAATTTACAAATCAAGTTAATGGACAAGTAAAGGACAGATGGATGCATTGAATGTGTATAATGATCATAAATGATCAGTGGTCTACGGACTGCAAGGAACAAATTTCCGGATTCCTTTACGGAGAAAGGTATCTTGGATCCTTTTTGTGAAATTTGAAAGTATGGTTAGAGATGATTATCCTATAGTTGCAAGTGAGATGTCCTAATCCTAATTTGAGTGAACATCAGTGAACATAATCCTAGTGATACAAGTGAGTGATCTCAAGTTAGGGATTAAACGAAAATTTGAAAAACTAGCTGTTAGTTCTGGCGGAACCAAGTTATAACAAAGGCGGAGCCCAGTTTTTGGTTCCGCGGAATTCGTGAGTTGAGTTTAGGCGGAGCCAAAGTTTTCAACAGACGGAACCATAAATTTGGTTCCGCCATTTCCGCCAAATGGAAATTCTTAACATAGGACATGTCAAAATCCCCGATACCCGTTCAATTCCCAAAAATTGTCCTAAAACATATGCAACTACTTATTTGTGATTGATTAAAACAAAAAACACAGGTTCTAACACACGTTTGCACATAGATCAATCTGATGATAATAAATTACCATAAATGGATGTTAAGCCAAACAGTGGCTTAAACACGGAAACTTGATAACATCAAAATGTTATCGTCGTGCATTGTCACGGTTAGTTCACATGATCATTCAAAGATAAGTTTCTATCCTATGACAAGACAAATACATTAAACATCATGATTAGAAGCAAATGAACCAAACACCTTTTTCAAAGATACTACATGTTTACACATTTTAGCACTTGAGCTAAGTTTGTGCAGGACAATACTTTTCAAGACACTAAACTAGTTTCACTTAGTTCTCATTCCTAAGTAAGTTATGCAAGGTTTTCACATAAAATATGCAAACAAAAATATCTAAGTCTATAAGTGAAACAAACACAGTTTATCAACTTATTGCATAATATCTAGGAAATGTCCTATTATGCATAAAACAAGCAATTGATAAACAAGCAAATAAGTATCATGGCAAGACACTTATGTATTAAAAATAAATAAATATAATCACACCTATCAACAAGCAAACAACATGTATGTAAACAACTAGAATAAGTAGTCACATAACATAAAAAATATACTTTTCGTCACTTTGTGTTTAAATATGATGATGTATACCAAGCTTGATTTGTTTCCTTTATATAAACCAAATTCTTTAGTTTCAAAAGAAATCATATCAATTTTCAAAGGATACCAACTTACATTACCCGACTCAAAAGTTTAAGTTACTGTGTCAAAATGAAACTTAATATTTTAAACAGGTTGTAGTATTTGATTTGTTTTTCCTACTTCAATTTAGATTTAGGACATCAGATTATTTTTAAATGAAAGTAGACTTAATTCCATTCAAAATGATAGGTGGCGCGACTCCTACGGACTTACGGTTAATTAGTTATGAATTTTTGAAGTTGGACAAAAACTGCATACTATACAGACGGATTTGGCGGAACCAAATCAAGGGGTCCGTCCTTTATGTGATTTGGTTCCGCAGGTCTCTGTACCAGATTCAACAAAACTAGTATTTTGACATAGAGAAAGTGTGTGGGACTTACTAGATTAGATAGTAAACTTACAATATACTTATTTAACATTATTTCTACTAATGTGACTTATCTAAACATTTACGAAGAGATTTTTCAACTAAATTAATAGTTATCCCAAACGCTCCTTTAAAACCCGTGTTTTTCGTAAATTAGCTTTACGCACAAAATTTGACACTCAATCCTTTTAATAAATATTTTCTTTTATTTTTCAAGGATATCTTCAAGCTTGGATACAAAGTAACATCTAACAACAAAATTTCTAAGTATACTTAGCGAAACATTTTTCATATTATATTATGCTTCAATGGTAATTTGATACATGGATCGTACTCTATTTTAAAAACCATTTGTTTTGAAAATAAGAGCCACGAGGCTCTGATACCAATTGTGAAAACGAAGAGGGGGGGGGGGGTGAATACGTTACCGTTTTAAAATCTTTAAAACTTGTTGTATCAAATATCCGTTTAAGCTTGTTCTAATATGAAAGATGTTTATAACTTGCATAAGTTAAAACATGTTGTCACACAAGTATCATCAATTAAATACAACACAAGCAATCACATAAAGCAAACATAAAAGTAAAGTAGTAAGTAAAAGAAAGCGCAAACCGAACACGATGATTTATAGTGGTTCGGTCACGGAGCTCCTCTCCGCCCTACTCCACTCCCCGAGTACCCAACTCGAGAGTTACTACACTAGATCAACAAGCTCCCTTCTCGGCGGAGAAAACCTTACAATCTTCGATTACACTTTTTCCGGTACAAAGCTAAATGCCGGGTTCTAGTTCGAGGTAGAACCAACCTAACGTCGCTTATACCTTTTCCGACACTAAGCTAGATGTCGAGTTCTTTTACAAGGGTACAACCACTCCCGCTAGTTCTTTTACAAGGGTACAACCACTCCCGCTATGTTTTATGGCCCAACATAGAAACCTTGTGTTTTATGGCATAAACACATAAACCATCTAATCTAGTAAGAATGGATTACAATGATGATCCATGACATAAATGGGTCATGGATATGAATGGCTAATCTAAATGAACTTCCATTGATAGGAATCCTTCATTGGATGAAGATCACAAGCTCCCTAAACTTGTTGTGACGGATCTTCATATATGCATATGGAATCTACATGAACTTCTTGAATAAGAAGTCTTCAATCATTGAGGATGTCAAGTTCCCTTGAATCTTCATATGTTGGAATGCTATGGTGGATAATGACTTCAAGATCTTCTAACCTTCTTGGTGGATCAGGAAGTATGCTATGCTTGTGATGGATGATGTCTCATGCTTCACAGGATCATCAACAGTGTATGCTTACAACATAATGAAGGTTAGTAACTTTATGATCATTATGGAAAGGGTGATTAATATATGATTCTACATGGTTTGCTACTGATCTAAGTGTATGCAAAGGGTAAAGGGAATGTGTGTTCTAGTGGCTTAAAACTATGGGTAAACAATGGGCTACTATTTATAGAAAAACTGTTTACACAGACCACGGATTTAGCGGATCCAAATAAAGGGGTCCGCCCTTTATGTTGTTTGGTTCCGCCGGGACCTGCTAGCTAAGATTTTCACAAATCTTTCCATATCTTGCACAATCTTACATGAAATCTATCTTTCCAAAATCAAATCTTACATGAAATCTATCCAAGATCTTTCCAAGATCTTTCCATATCTTTCCATATCTTGCCATATCTTGCCAAGATCTTACAAAGTCAACTATATTGCTTCAAGATCTCTCCAAGATATAATCTAAATCAAATCTTACATGAAATCTATCCAAGATCTTTCCAAAATCAAATCTTAAATGAAATCTATCCAAGATCTTTCCATATCTTGCCATATCTTGCCAAGATCTTACAAAGTCAACTATATTGCTTCAAGATCTTCCCAAAATATCTTTCTAAATCTATATGTTATCTAAATGATGTATGCAATGATGTCATGAACATATTTCTATTTTAATTCTTAAAATTTAAATAATGTAAATGTATAAATGATGTCCTATGTATATACTAGCTTAACTAATATATGTTTACCAATTTGTATCATGTTAGTTTGACACCTAAAGTGTACTTATCCTATTAATCTTAGGAAACATGATGTACAAGTAAAAGTACTTGTATATGCAGAATGTGAAATGAGGTTCTAAGTAGAATTAAAATACTTAATGACCTAGCCGTATTTTAAACATTCTAAATGGTTCGTTAAGGGTTTGATCATAATGCCACATAACAAACATGTACGAACCTGTGTTGTATCATACGAGTACTTGAGAGGTGTTGAATGTATTGTTGAGACAAAATAAGATTACAAGTAACTTGTACATTTTACGTTATGTATCAAGTTACATGTTTGTCATCAATCAAAACAAACGAGACTGCTTGCACTAACAGGGCCTGCAAAAATGATGTGCAATGTATTCTCACCCTGAGAGTTTGGAAATAATATAATCAATTGAAAAACAGAGCTATGAAACTCACCTAAAACAACTTATATGATATTAGCAAAAGTGGGTGCACTAAAATGAGGCTCGGAATCTAACCGCAACCTAATATGAATGAGGTGATCTTGGTCGTGAAATGATGTCGTGTATGCCATTTATAAAAGTTATATCACCCGTACATGTTTATTTGTAAGTTTAGTTATAAAGATAATGTCACTTTGGTATTTCTTAGCAATAGTCAAAAATATAATATTTTTGGATTTCTAGCAAGTATGTATCGTATCTACGATATGAATGTTTCGGTAATATATATTTTGAAAAGTTTTCGACTTGACCAAAATATATACGTAAAATGCTACTTCATTTATTTAGTACGTTTCGCCTGAATCGATCGTTAAGACCCTCAAAAGTGACTTTTAAGATTTTTGACAGCTTTTGGTAATGTAAGGAATATAAATATTCATATGAAGACTCGGTCACCCCGTGAACTCATTAGCATTGAATAGCTCGTAGGATAATATTAGTAAGTTAATATAGTTTAGTTATTATAGAACTCGTGGAGTGGGTCGGGTCTTTACCCACTGTCAGCTCACTCCACAGCCCACTCGGGGCACAAATATTAGCACTATAAATACCCCTCTCCACCTAGGGAGAGGGTTGGAACTTCTTATCATTTTCACATAATACAACATCTCTTTCTCTCTCTAGTTCCCATCCTTTCTTTCTCTCTCTAAAACAATCGGCTAGATCTCAACTATATGTGTGTTTAAGTGTTATGAATATGTTACAAATGGTATCAAGAGCCATGGTTAGGTTCTAGTTATTGCATATTCACGATTGGTGTTGAGATCTTGGCACTTTTGTGTTATTATAGTGGGTCGTATACTTTTGCCAAGAAAGTCATTGGTTTTGCTTTGTTTGTGGTTCAAATCGTTAAAACTTTGTACTTTTGTGTTTACATAGTTCTATAGTTTAGTTTCTTGGTATTCTACGGTTGATCTGGTGTGTTTCGTGGAAGATTTAAGGATTTTCTTCACTGCGGTTTGAGTTTCTGATGCGCATTCTTCGCTGCGGTTTGCCTCTCGATAAAGGTTTCTTGTTTGCGGTTTGTGCTAGTTTGGGAAATTTCTGACTGCGGTTTGGTGATTATCGGGTTTGCGGTTTGGCGTTTAACCTAAAAAGGGAAACACGACAAATAGTACTGAAAGTGACGTGTTTGTCCTTTGCTACTGCGGTTTGTTGTTCTTGTCCATTTGCGGTTTGTCGTTTAGTAGTTGCGGTTTGACCAGTCCTGCGGTTTGACCAAGGTGTTGCGGCTTGACTATTTGCGGTTTAGGCTTTTGCGGTTTGACTCTTTGCGGTTTGGTCTTTGCGGTTTGGTTCCTTGCGGTTTAGATCTTTTGCGGTTTGACTCTTTGCGTTTTGACTCTTTGCGGTTTAGGTCTAACGTTGCGGTTTGTGTGACTGCGGTTTGAGCATTGCGGTTTGATACTGAAGTAATACTTTTAGCTGCGGTTTGACTCAAGTAATCCAATCACGGTTTATTCTTGATTTTAGAAAATCCCGCGAAAGATTCGATTTCTCGGTTTAAATCAAAGAATTGTAAAATCCCGTATACATTATGGCTAGCATAGCAAGCACTGCTTCAGATGACATTCAAGCTGCCGGGTCCGATACCCGCCCTCCTATGCTTGATAGGACGGATTATGAGTCGTGGGCACAACGAATTCGACTCTACTGCTTGGGAAAAAAGAATGGAGTTAACATTCTCAAATCCATTGATGAAGGACCGTTTCAGATGGGCACCACAAGAGATACTGTTACTACCGATGAGAATGGAGCTGTCACACTTGGAATTGATAGGCCACGTACTTACAATGATCTTAATGAGGAAGAAAAGAAGCGGTATGATGCTGACATCCGAGCTTCCAATATTGTAATTCAAGGCCCGCCCAAAGATGTTTACAAACTCATCTACTTCAACACATAAGCCAAAGCTGTTTGGGACAATGTCAAAATGCTTCTGGCTGGATAAGAACTTACAAAAGAAGATCGTGAGTCACAACTATATGATGAGTTTGAGCATTCCAAGATGAACCCGGGTGAGAACATCACTAATTACTATGTAAGATTTCACAAGCTTGTGAATGACATGAGGATCATCAGGATGACCATGCCTAACATCCAACTCAACTCAAAGTTTGTGAACAACATGACTCCAGAATGGGACAGATTTGTTACTGCAGTGAAACTCAACAAAGGATTGAGAGATACAAATTATGAACAGCTGTATGCCTACCTATAACAACATGAAAAGCATGCTGCTTATGATCGTCTGTTGAGAGAAAAACTCAATCCAACTGCACCAAATGATCCACTTGCATTTGTTGCAAATGTATAGCCAATCAACCAATCTTCATCTGATCAAGCTTATCATCATCCCTATTCATCACCATCTGCTATGAATCCACAACTGGACTCAGGTTACACTCACACCGACAAAATGATTGATAACCTCACCAACCAAGTTTCCTTACTTGTTCAACAATTCAAAGCAACACTCCCTCAGACTAACAATCAACTCAGAACTTCATCAAACTCGCGTAATCTGGCAACTGTGGAGGATGGAAGAATTGTGGTTCAGAATGTTCAGGGGAGACAGAACTTGAATCAAAGGAACATGGGTCGAGGTAATGTGCAGATCAGAGTAGGGAATGCAAATCAAGGGCAGGGGAAGCAACCCAAGTGTTACAACTGTGGTGGACTTGGACACATTGCCAATAACTGCAATCAGCCAAAGCGTCCACAGAACTCTGACTATTTCAAGGACAAGATGTTGTTGATGCAAGCTCAAGAGAATGGAGCAGTGTTGGACGAAGAAGAGTTGTTGTTTCTTGCTGGCGATGAGGGAAATACTTTTGATGTCGATGTGGACGAGCAGCCAGTTCAGGACCTTGCACTAAATGATCCCAACATCTTCAAAGCTGATAACTGTGATGCTTTTGACTCTGATGTGGATGATGAACCAACTGCTCAAACTATCTTCATGGCTAATCTGTCCTCTGTTGTATCATCACCTCAACAAGCTGGTCCCTCCAATGCATCTGTGATTTCTGAGGTACTAAAACTTTATGACACATATAATGTGGTAGATGAACTGAAGATTCCCAACGAAGTACAACAGACAGATGTGGTTGAATCGGATACTGTTGATATGGGAAATAGTAATATTATTCCATATGAACAATATGTGATTCACAACAACGTGTCTGATGTACCCGGTTGTGCATCTTCTGTTAAAAATATTGCTTGTGTTGTAGATAATGCTTGTGAGTGGCATGAGAACACTGTGTTTGTCCCTGATGACACCTTGACCACTTGACTAAACATATATAAAGATCAGGTGGCCATATATGAACAACGTGCTAAATTTGAACTAACTGCACATGAGCAGAAAATGGAAAGTCAAATGTGTACACTTATAACAGAACGTAATGTAAGGGAAGAAACATTGAAACAAGAGTTGAATTCTTTGAAAAAACAGCTGGATCAGACTGTTAAGCAAAAATAGGAGGCCCAAGAGTATTTGAATACACTAAAACAAGATTTCAAAGAAAAAGAAACAAAACTCTTAAATGATTTCTCCAGACTTAAAACATTAAAGAATAAGCTTGAAAACAAGTTGTACACACAAGATCAAACCAGACAAACTGCTCAAATGATTCAAAAGCACAAAAAGTTGTGTGATAAGCATAATGAAAATAATGTAGGTGAACCTAAATTAGCTCTCCTTAGGAATGCTAAAGTAGCCCAACATGCCTTATATGATGCAAATGTGATGATTATGCCTGGTCATGCCCCTCCTGATGTTTTTTCATTAGAAGAGAGTAATGAGATAGAAGAGAGAAATAGAGAAAGAATGACTGAGAAAATGAAAGATCCCAAATGTATAGCCAATCAAATCATAGTTAAACCCCATGATTATTATGAGGAGAATCGATTGACTGTGTTTGCACCTCAAAGGAAGCTAACGCCTGAACAAATATTTTGGTCTTTAGACATAGAAAAGAGAAAGGCCGATGAACTTAACGACAAAACTCCATCCCTTAGGAAAATTGCGGTTGCAACAGTGTATCCTCCCAATACACCTAGGCATCTAGTTTCTTTAACTCTTCCCACATAATGTAAAACCTTAATTAGCATATATGTACTTTGTCAACTATTTGCTGATTTTGATAAAACATGTAAGAAGAGAATTACACCAACAGGAATTACTGAGAGGGAAAGGGGTTTTGAACAAACAAAAAGGTGTTATTTAACTGAGGTCATTCCATTCTTTAAACTACTCAAAGAACATTTTGAAGGGATGCAAAAAACCCTTAAAATTGAAGTTAATGAGATGAAAGCAGTGTTTAAAGATATGGAAAATGAGGTAGCTCAACATGCGATAGAACTTAAGAGTCGTGAGATTGAGAGAAACAATATTCTCATCACCAATGAGAATTTGATTGCTAGATGTATTGCACAGGATATATTTTATACTGCTACTGATGCTACATTAACTGCCTGTCAATTTCATGAGTATTCTATTGCATTGAATGTTACCCAGAATCGTGTTGTTGAGCTTGAGGGGGAGAATTTGAAATTGCAAGAAAAAATTCAAAATGATGACCATGATATCAAGCATTTTTCAAAACTAGAGGTTGATCATCTTAATTTGCAATTAAAATATCAACACTTAGAAAAAAGATGTAAACTATCAAATGCCAAGACATCTTTGGATGCTCCTGAATTTGATACATGTTGAATCTAACACACCTGCTAGATCTTTGAGCCTATGTGGATCGGTAGGATGCCTATGTAATCACAAGCACACTACAAGAGAATCTCTGAGAACAAACAAGAAAAGAAAAGAACTAATACTATGATCCTCTATGGATCGTATAATGAACTAAAAGATAATTTTTATTGAAGATTGTTAACTTGTTAAAGGTGTAATAAACTCATAGACGGGGTGTTTCTTTTATAATGATAAGAAACCCTAACCCTAACTCGTCATACAAGAAAATGAGTAAAGAGATAAACATGATCTCTTCTAAAAATAACTCTAACAAACATATCAAACATACGGATAACTAACAATAATATCCGCAGCAACAAACACTATCAGCAGAAACAAAATATCACTATCAGCAGCAATGAGCTTCAGCAGGAACCAAAGCTATCGGCAGGAACCAACTTTCACTATCGGCAGCAACAAGAAATATCTTATTTCCGAAATTCCCAACAATCCTCCCCTAATCTTGAGGAAATAGCTTATTTCCGACAAGATTCCCTAAGCGTTCACTCTACTCTGAAAGTAATTTGAAGTTCATTGGGAGAGGATTAGACCAGCAGCAGCATCAGTAAGTAACCAGCAGCAACACTTGAAACTTCCAGCAGCAACTTCGATAGTTCAGCAGCAATAGGAAATTGTCTTCAAAAGAAAATCTAAGCTGGTCACCATGTCATTCTGTATCTGGACTGCTACTATGACAATATGTACCTCAAATCACTTAAGTTTCAGACTATTCTCATCACATCCAGGTGTGTTAACTCCTGTGAGAGGTGAATCATTGAAAATTAATGGATTTGATGTCTCTTTACCAATAGCCATCACTACTGGAGTAGCCAATGTTTAGGTGTGTAAGACCATGGTACATTGATAACCATCTGATTTTTAGTAAACCAGCAACTGTAAACGGATTTGACTTGTCTTTACCTGTAGCCGTTTGCTCAGGACTAGCCAATTCTTGGTTTCAACTGAACCTTGGTGAATTGAAGACCAAATATGGATAACAATTGTCTTTACCACAAACCATACTTTTGTGGACTAGCCAATCCTTTGGATCCCAGAAAGGGTTACATCCATGGTGAATTGAGAACCATTTCAACTCTCAGGAATGAACCATGGGTGAGTTGAAGTACCCTATAGCTTTGAGCAAGCTATTACAGCTATCAACGGATTTAATTATCACACTAGAGCCGTACCCTCATGGTGAGTCAACTATTTCTTGTCTGTGAGACATGGTGAGTTAAATACCATTTGTTGTGTAGGTGTAAACACCAACACTGTACCTGCAAGGTGTTGCTCAAAACCAACTTATTAGCACACAAAATATACAAGAAAAAATTTTTTTTAACTAAAAGAAAGAAGAAACAAAGCAAAAGAAACAGAAAGAAAATAAGAAAAGATAAGAAAGAAAGATATACAACAACAATAAGCCTCCCCTTAGGCTTAAACCTCCCCTTAACCTCAGCACCTAAGGATTGAGCATTCCAATATGAACCACCAAATAGTTGAATCTTGGACCATCAAATGCTTTCGTCAACAGGTCAGCCACATTCTCATCAGAGTCGATCTTAAGCACCTGAATGAGATGTTTCTCATAAGCATCCCTTATGAAATGATGCCTAATCTCTATGTGCTTTGTTCTTTGATGAAACACTGTATTTTTAACAATACAGATGGTACTTTGGTTGTCAATGAAAATTTTAGTGTTCATGAAGTTGAACCCATAGTCTAACAATTGATTTTGCAACCAAAGGACCTGTCCACAGCAACTAGCAGCAGCAACATACTCTGCCTCAGTAGAAGATGTAGCCACAATAGTCTGCTTCTTGCATTGCCAAGAAACCAACCTTCTTCCCAAAAACTGGCAACCCCCAGTAGTAGATTTTCTATCAAAGTTTGCTCCAGCATAGTCACTGTCACTATAAGCTTCCAGCACAAAAGAAGAATCCTTTGGGTACCAAAGTCCCAGCTTAGGCTGTCCTTTTAAATACTTGAAGATTCTCTTGACAGCATTTAAATGGGAAGTCAAAGGTGTAACCTGATGTCTAGCACAAGCACAGACTGCAAACATGATATCAGGCCTTGAAGCTGTCAAATACATCAAAGAACCTATCATAGACACTGTCCAAGTCAAACTTCTTAAGTATGTCATGAACATACTTTTCTTGGTTAATGAAGATACCATCTGGTCTCTGTTGAACCTGTAAGCCCAAGAAGAATGTCATCTGCCCCATAGCACTCATTTCAAATTCACTTTTCATTAATTCCTCAAAATCCTTACACCAGGCTTCATTAGTGGAACCAAAAATAATATCATCTACATACACTTGTACCAAGATGATATCTTTAAAATTCTTCCTAATGAAAAGTGTTTTATCTATTGTTCCTCTTCTGTAACCATGTTTAAGTAGAAAGGCAGACAACTTGGCATACCAGTCTCTTGGTGCTTGATGAAGTCCATAGAGTGCTTTCACCACTTTATAAACCAAATCAGGATGTTGTGGATCCATAAATCCCTGTGGTTGAGTAACATACACTTCCTCTTCAATACTCCCATACAGAAAAGCACTCTTCACATCCATCTGATAAACCACAAACCCCATAAATGAAGCAAAAGCCAAAAATAGTCGAATAGCTTCAACTGTTGCTACTGGTGCAAACACCTCATCATAGTCGATACCCTCTTCTTGCCTATGTCCCTGAGCTACCAATCTAGCCTTATTTTGAACCACAATTCCCCTAGCATCCCGTTTATTCTTGAGTATCCATTTAGTTCCAATTGCATGTTTTTCTTCAGGCAATGGTACTAATACCCATACTTTTTGATTCTTGAACTGCTGCATTTCCTCTTGCATAGCCTCAACCCAATCAGAATTATCAAGGGCTTGAGCTACACTACTTGGTTCAATTTGAGATAGAAAGCAAGCATAGAGATAATGAAGATAGTCAGTGTGATTGCTCCTTAACTGTTCCTGAATGTAACTGAGAAAAGCAGATTCTCCAAACTTGGATTGATGTAACCTTCTTCTTGTTTGAACAGGAGAATTTAGATCACCAAGAATCAAAGATTGAGGATGTACAGTGTTAATCCTCTTGGTAACAACAGGATCTACCTCATAGGTTGTGGCTTGATTAGTAATAGAGGGATTTGCTTCACCATCATAAGAAGAGTGAGTGAAAATTCCAGATCTTGACTGATGATGAGGATCATTCAGCTTAGCTGCTGAAGAGAGTGAATTTCCAAGATCAGATGGACTTGGGAATCTAGTTGGAGGCTCACTGAATCCCAACAAATCAGCAGATGGAGTAGACAAAGAAGCAGCAGGATTGGTGACATCGGCAGGAACAGTAGATGTATCAGCAGTAACAGGTGTACTACCAGCAGAATTGACATCAGCAGGAACAGGAATACCACCAGCAGAAGCCATTTGTCTTCTGACTTCAGCTTCAGCATTTTTCAATATCTCCACTGTTTCTTGTGAAAACCCAGACCCAAACTTTTCAGCAGCTCTCTTGGCTTGATGTTCTTGTCTTTGAAGCCTAGCAAGGTCTTTTGCAAAACTTGAATCATCTTCAGTCTTATCAGAAGTATCTTTAAGTTCTGTACCTGAAAAGTGGTTAGAGGGAAAAGAAGGAACAACTATGGGTTGTTCATCACACTCTGAATCAGACTCATCATCTGAGGTACCTGCATTGTTAGATGGATAAACATGTGTACCTACAGATTGATTAGCTTTATATCTAGAATAACCTAATGAATCAGTCAGATAATCTAGGTCAAAATACCAGTCATGACCTGCACCCTGAAAATTAGGTTTGTCCTCTAGAAACCTTAAATTGAGTGTTTCTTCTACCCTCTTAGCAGACAAGTTATAAACCCTATAGGCCTTACTATGAGCAGAATATCCTACAATGAACCCCTCATCTGCCTTCTCTTCAAATTTACCTAGGTGATCACTAGTATTCAAGATAGTTACATGACATCCAAAAGGCTTAAGGTAACTAATGTTGGGAACCTTTCCAGACAAGAGCTCATAAGGAGTTTTGTTGTGTGGATTAGTAATAGATACCCTATTCAGTACATAGCAAGCAGTGCTTATTGCTTCAGTCCAAAACATGGTAGGCAACTTAGAGTCAGCTAGCATAGATCTAGCTGCTTCTATAAGGGTCCTATTTTTCCTTTCTGCAACCCCATTTTGTTGTGGGGTTCTGGCACTGCTATAATCTCTTTTAATCCCCTTATTCCCACAAAATTCAATTAAATTAGAGTTTTTAAACTCAGTTCCATTATCACACCTTATAGCCTTGACCTTTCTATTTAGCTGATTTTCAATTAAGGTAATAAAATCCCTAATCACAGAATAGGTTTCATTTTTAGTACCTAAAAAGAAAGTCCAAGAAAACCTGCTAAACTCATCAGTAATCACCAGACAAAAATACTTATGGTCTCTACTTCTGATAGAAGTTGGACCAAAAAGATCCATATGAAGCAGTTGCAGAGGCCAGAGATGGTGCTCACAGCAGTAATGGCCTTGTATGATGCCCTGTGTTGCTTTCCTTTATTGCAGGCAACACAATTGTGTTCATTTGTGAAGGTCTTGAAAGGGAGTCCTTGCACTAAGCCATTCTTTGCCAGCTTGTTGATAGTCTTGAAGTTCACATGTGCCATTTTTCTGTGCCATTTGTTTGCTTCATCCACAGAAGCTTTTGCCACCATACAAGCAAGTTTACCCTCAGGCTTAACATCATTCAGATTGAAACAATACAGGTTATGAGTCCTTGGAACTTTGAGCACTATCTCACTTTCATCAGGCATCTTGAAGTCCTTGGAGAGCACAAGACAGTCAGTCTCAGTGAAGAGAACTCCATTCTTCTTATCACATATTTGTGAGACAGAGAACAAATTGAAGTTCTTGAGTTCCTTCACATAGAGAACATTCTCAAAGTCCAGTTTAGGAGTCTTAATGGTTCCTTTCCCTGTAATCTTTCCATCACCTCCTCCAAATGTCACAGTTCCTCCATAAAAGGGTACAAAGTTATGCAACCTTTCCAAATTTCCTGTCATACTCCTTGAACAACCACTGTCAACAATACCTACTTCTTTACTCTTAAAAGGAATGTCCTACAGAACAAAATTACATACAACAATGTTAGATACATGGGAGGCCCAAGTCATTACTGACTTTGGTCTGCCTTGTGGATCAATAAAAATTAAACCATGGAGATTGATGAGATCCACCATTGTTCTTGGACCCCATTCTCATATATTTGTTATTGTTTCTCCAAGAACAACCTGCTGAGGACTTAACAGCAGTTCCCCATCTTGCCCCTCCCATTTTTAAGGTGTCAAAATAAACAGGCCACATATCATTTTGACAGTAAGTACTGGTAGATCTGTAGAAAGGTCTAGTAACATTGTTTCTCCAACCAGCAGGAATGGACTTGTCAGCAGCAACCGGCTTACCAGCAGGAATTGGCTTGCCAGCAGCAACAGAAGTTCTACAAGAGTCTATTCTTGCTGCTTATGGAATATATGGGGGAATATCATTGACATTGTTCCACACAGACCTGAGTTGGATAGCCCATCATTCCAAATTCTCCAGCCACATGTGTCTCAGCTCCATTTCCAGCAATCATCCCATAAATCCGTGAAGCTCCAGTCTCCTCATGTTGTCCCCAATCCAGCATTAAATCCACAGACACTAGAGCTTTATCTTCCTCTGACTCTAATTCTTTCATTCTGAATGCCGAATACCTTGTTCTATCATCAACTTTCTTGTCTTGGCATTCTCTGGCAAAGTGACCTATCTGACCACATTTGAAGCACTTCACCTTCCTTCTGTCAAACCTTGCACCTTCCCTTCCATTGAGATTGAGCTTCCTCCCAGACTGCTGCTCAAACCTGTTAACCTTTAATGACAGCATAGCCAGCTGCCACTTGATGTCCATCTCCTCCAAATCAAATTGATCAATTTGATCAAAGTCATCATACATAAATTGCTGTTGTGGAGTACTTTCAGCAACAAATGAATGAAGAATTTCCTCAACAACATTGTCACTCCTTGATTGAGATCTTGGTGTTGCAGGAGAATAGGAAATAGATGAAGATGAGGGGTTTGGGCTATCACCATGAGAGACTTTGTTAGTACTGGAAGCACTAACAAATGCAGTATGAGTAGGTGTATGAGATGAATAAGTAGAAACCCCTTTGATGTCAATCTCTAGGGTCTTGAGCTTGTTGTACAAATCGTCAAAGCTTAGGTAGTCCAATCCTCCTTTGGCTTTCAGAGTTATGGATACTTGAGACCAGGATGGAGGTAAAGCCCTCAGAAACTTTGTGTTGCAGTCTTCATTGTCTGGTCGAGCCTGCAACTGATTAAGTTGGCTGAGAATCTTGTGAAATAGATCATACCCTTTGTGAATACCTTCTTCCTCAGAGATCTTAAACTCCTGAAATTCCTGCTTAAGCATTGATTTCCTCATCTTTTTGGACTCCTCATTCCCACTGAATCTAGCTTTTACAGCAAGCCAGATTTCTCTAGCATCATCCAGGTGATGAAAATCACCCATGTGATCCTCTGGGAGAGCCTGAAGCAAGAGAGTTCTTGCTTTAGTTTCCCTTCGCACAGCCAGCTGCTCCTCAGCTTATGTAGGAGGGAGAATCATGATACCCCCATTCTTATCTCTTCCAATTCTCTTCTTGCTATTCCCAGTGAGGATAACATTCCAAAGATGGTGATCACTGTTGGAGATCCAGTACTCCATCTTCATAGCCCAGACTTCATACTCTTCCTTCTTAAGATATGGGAACTTAGCCTTACTGTTGGACACAGTGGTTGTAACAATTTGTTGTTGAACTTTTGTGGGTTCAGGTTCTTCATTGTTAATGGCAGCAAATTCAGGGTTTTCGTCGCCCATTGAGAAAGGGTTTAGAGAGATTATTTTGAGAACTTTTGCTTCTTGATCAGAGATCCTCACGAGGCTCTGATACCACTTGTTGAATCTAACACACCTGCTAGATCTTTGAGCCTATGTGGATCGGTAGGATGCCTATGTAATCACAAGCACACTACAAGAGAATCTCTGAGAACGAACAAGAAAAGAAAAGAACTAATACTATGATCCTCTATGGATCGTATAATGAACTAAAAGATAATTTTTATTGAAGATTGTTAACTTGTTAAAGGTGTAATAAACTCATAGACGGGGTGTTTCTTTTATAATGATAAGAAACCCTAACCCGTCATACAAGAAAACGAGTAAAGAGATAAACATGATCTCTTCTAAAAATAACTCTAACAAACATATCAAACATACGGATAACTAACAATAATATCCGCAGCAACAAACACTATCAGCAGAAACAAAATATCACTATCAGCAGCAATGAGCTTCAGCAGGAACCAAAGCTATCGGCAGGAACCAACTTTCACTATCGGCAACAACAAGAAATATCTTATTTCCGAAATTCCCAACAATACATATTTTGAATTAAGCAAACGCGATGAAAAAAATTCAAGCTCACACTAACACGATTCGACAATTGAGGGCTCAAATTGCCCAACTAAAGACAAATAAGAGTGATGCAATTGGCACCCATAAACCATCGTCCTTAGATTCTCAGAATTTTCAATATCAAGACACTATTAATAAGTTACACTATGAAAATGAATGTTTTCGTGATGAAAATTCAAAAACCAAACAACATTACAAAGAGTTATATGACTCAATTAAAGTCACACGAAATAGTCACAATGAAAAGGTAACTTCTTTGCTAAATGAAATCGAGAATCTTAAGACTCAGGTGAAAGGGAAAATGCCAATTATCACTTGTGAGAATGTTGTTCCAAAGGTTTCTGCTTGTAGTAAGTATGTTGTTGATGTTGTGCCTATTCGATTTCCCCTTAGGAACAATAGGTCTGCCCATCAAGTATATCTCAATCACCTTAAGGATAGTCTTGATACACTTCGTGAGATAGTTGAAGAGGATAGGATAGATAAACCACTTGATAGTGCAGCTGTAGATGCTTGCTTCCTCACAAAATGGTCTCATGAGCTTTTAGAGTATGTCATTGGCACGGATCCTGAGAATGATAAAATAAGAGATAGATTTGTTGCATCATCATCTACGACTAAGAACAAGTACGTAACCTTTGATCTACCACTGAGAACATCAGAACCCAGCACATCAAAATCAGGGAAGCAAATGACAGTAAAACAAACTAATGTTCCCATCATTACTTCTACAAGAGTAAACGGTGACACTAAAGTTAGCGGGTCAAAGCCTAGAGGCAATGCAAGGAAAGATAGGACTACGCCGGCTAAGAGTGGTCACGAGAAGAAAGTAGAAGCCCAACCTAGGAACAATAAGTTTGCAATGAATGGAATGAATCGTGTTGATTCTAGTATTAAAAGTACTGTAATTAATTCGAATTCTAATTCTGTCTGTAAAACATGTAACGAATGTTTAATTTCTGGTAATCATGATGATTGTGTTGTGTCATTTCTGATGTCTCCTGCACTACCCCAAGTTAAGAATGTTAGGAAAACTGAAATAAGTAAGAAAATTTGGAAAGCAACAGGAAAAATGTTTGCTAATGTCGGGTATCAATGGAGACCCACTGGAAGGAAACTCACTTTAGGAGATCAGTGCCCCTTAACTAGATTGAATAACCATAAAGTTGTGAAGGTTAAGGAATGGAAACCAACTGGTCAAATTTTGCCTTTAGTGATACAATGCCCTGCTACTAGGTCAATTGTTACCTCTAGTGTAGTTTTCAATGCAAATACAGTAGCATCTGTTAATCCTGTAGTTCCAAAATTTATGTGTGCTAACCAAACGGACCCCAGCTGCACGTGGGGATCCATATTTTTCAGTTATCCATCGTTGTCTGTTTTCAAATGCAAGCCGTACAAATCGTCCTTTGGTATTTGGACTCAGGCTGCTCAAAACATATGACTGGGGATCGCTTACGGCTCAAGAATTTCGGGAAAAAGTTTATCGGGACAGTTAGATTCGAGAACGACCATTTTGGGGCGATTATGGGTTACGGAGATTATGTGTTCAGCGACAGTGTAATTTCCCGGGTATACTATGTGGAAGGACTAGGGCATAACTTGTTTTCTGTTGGTCAATTTTGTGATTCCGATCTTGAAGTTGCTTTCAGAAAACACACTTGTTTCGTCAGAGAGTTGGATGGTGTTGATCTTCTTAAAGGCAGTCGTGGCACCAATTTATACACCATCTCTATTGAAGAAATGATGAGGTCCTCTCCTATTTGCTTGCTTTCAAAGGCCTCAAAGACTAAATCTTGGCTTTGGCACCGTCGTTTAAATCACTTGAACTTCGGCACCATAAATGACTTGTCTCGCAAGGATCTTGTACGAGGCATGCCCAGACTAAAGTTTGAGAAAGATCATCTTTGTTCTGCATGTCAACTGGGCAAAAGCAAGAATTAAATACCCACAAGACGGCTTGCAGTTACTTCAGACTGTAACCCGTGCATTATTATGGGGAAAGCATGTCGCCAAAAAGATGGCTGTTCCTCCAACTGGGTGATGTTCACCTGGGCATGGATTACTTTATATCCATGTTTCTTCGATTTGATGTACGTTTCAGTGCATCATTTCTTGTATAAGAAGAGAAGTCTTCTTTACATCGCAAGTACTTTCCAATCTATGATTCTTCAGGAAAGTATTTGTATGAAAACTTGGTGGTACCATGATTTTTGAATATCAATCAGAATTGAATTTTTCATAAAAATCTATCACTCAATCAATGACTACAGCTATTCCATTAGAAGACGGGTCATCGATTGAGGGGGAGAGTGATGATTTTCAAAATTTTATATCATCAAAACATGCTACTTTGTACCAAATAAGAAGTGAATTTTATGAAACTTGTTGCTATGTGTCAGTGTATGATTTTTGTTAAATTCAAAATCTTCCAAACTAATCATACCTGACACTAACATTCTCCCTCATAGATTGAGGGGGAGCATCGTAATGTTCCATTATCAGAATATATGTTAAACCTGACCACATTTTCTCCCAAATTTTCTAAACAAATTTAAATCAATTGGGATCACAAATCTCAAACGGTTTGAAATTTTTGATCGGGGGAGAGAATGTGATTTAAATATGAAAATCTGATAAAAAAATGTGATCTTTTGGACTCAAGTGTAGGCTCTCCCATATGTGCTAAACTCTTTTGTATATCGATGCACATATTGAGGGGGAGCAAATGATTTGTGATGGCAATTGTGAAAGAATACCAAAGACTGACCACTTTACTTTATGTACTGGAGTTATTAGGATGGTGAGGTTAGGTATTAGTTCCCACGATCTAGCCAGAACCGGAGGGATCTTCCCAGGGACAATCCTCTAGTTAGAATAGAAGTCCTTAGGAATGATTAAAAAGGAGAAAAGTGAATAAGGGAAAAGTGCCGACTGAGATGGAGCTAGTACCAGAACAAACCCAACAAGGTGCTAGTAATGAAGTCTTGGTAAGCACTGAAGGGGTTGAAGAATGAAAAAGAAATGTAAAGATAAAGGGTGAAAAGAAAGATGCCCTCCTTACACTTTAGGCAGAAACCGGGTCAATACATATGCTGTCAGAATCACTAAGTTGATTGCTGGCATTGAAGACAAGTATCATGGACTCAGTGATACGCTGCACAACCCTCCCTAGCCACTCAAGGTCCCTCAAAGAACTCTTGTTTCATTTGTCACGGAGATCAATACATGTCTATCGTCTCTCTCACTCCGAGTTAGATGATATTGAAAAGGTGGCAGTCCTCTCCAGCCTCCGATCACTAAATCAAAACGCACTATTGAGTCTAGAGCCAAGAGATCATCAATAAATCTCATTAGGACACACTTCCAATATGCTTGCAGTTTCATACACTGTGAAAAGTAAGAAAATATATGCTAAAGAGTCCTACGCATTATCCTTGTGGTATTGCCAGAACATCCGAGTGATACGTAAAGTATTCACAATGAAGATGGAAATCCTTCTAGAGCCAACATCAAACAAGCTCTTGGTGGGTGACATGTGAGATCCTTCATGGATCAAGCTTGTGACAACTGAAAAGAAACGATGGGGTTGAATCAAACTTGTTCCAGGAAATGGATTGGCGAATGCTTTTGGAAAACCTTTCAATGTGCTCACCAAACTGAGTTCCGAGCACATTGATTGTGAAAATTTTCAAACAAAAGTGTTCATGACAGAAATGTGATTCAATGTATAAAACCCTCGTCGTGTTGCATAAACTGTTTATGCAGTGACACACGAGTGATTTTCATTCTCTAATCAATTTCTCGTCAATCAGTGGGTATTTAATTCACTGATTTACTCTACCGTGTTGTCTGCTTTGAGACGTTCTGGTATGAGAACATGCTTAGTATGATGATTCTGACATTAATTTGTTGAAAGACTCATTACTACAAGCTGGAAATTCCTGTCAAGGAGAATCTTCTTTAAATGGGATTCTAACTGATCACAGGTCGGTCCTCACGAAACCGAAGGTTAATCCAACCACCCCGAACGAATGACAAAGCCATATTCATTCTCCAACTTTATTGCTAAGTGTTTTATTTCAGATTCATATAAAGATGGTGATGGTGGTTCCTGATTCCAGTAGAGACGTATCAATCCACACTCCATGCTCACACTTACAAAACATCATCAAAGACATCATGATAAGTTAAAAGACCTACAACACAGCTTCCGCAACTCTGATGATAGTTATCATGATCCAGAAAAGTGTGAGCATGCGAGTCCAACGGTCACAACATATCACATGGTGGCAATATTACAACGGATGAGCTTGGAGATTTACGGTGACTGATGATCTCAAAGAATGCTCAAAGATCACAACTTCACATAGCAACGATGCTGAAACAAGATGACTAGAAGACATATGTTGGATGATATCATCGAAGAATCTTCAAAGATCATCCAAGACAAAAGATCAGTCGTCAAATGTGTTTACTGCTGAAAGTGCAAAGAGTGCTAAATTTGAAGAATCAAAGGACTACGAGCTATGAAGACAAGATCAGAGGATAGAATGCTAGAATTCAAAATGTAATTTCCGGGGTGACCTCCCTTAGGGGGAGATTGTTAGGAATATAAATATTCATATGAAGACTCGGTCACCCCGTGAACTCATTAGCATTGAATAGCTCGTAGGATAATATTAGTAAGTTAATATAGTTTAGTTATTATAGAACTCGTGGAGTGGGTCGGGTCTTTACCCACTGTCAGCTCACTCCACAGCCCACTCGGGGCACAAATATTAGCACTATAAATACCCCTCTCCACCTAGGGAGAGGGTTGGAACTTCTTATCATTTTCACATAATACAACATCTCTTTCTCTCTCTAGTTCCCATCCTTTCTTTCTCTCTCTAAAACAATCGGCTAGATCTCAACTATATGTGTGTTTAAGTGTTATGAATATGTTACAGGTAAAAAGCTGTGAATAGTGTTTTTATATACTTATCGACCAAAACTTCGGTGTGTCATAACTTATTCGTTTTAACTCCGTTTTCAAAGTTCTACTTATTCCCGCGAAGGTATTTAAGTACACTAACACATTTTAAGGTCTTGGGGACTCGATTTATCTTTTAAAGCTTGGTTTTACCATGATGAAAATCCCAACAGCAAACTATTTATTTTTCTGAAAAATAGTTATCGATAATATATTTAGAAAACTCGTATCTCATTCGTTATAAATCCGTTTTTATCCATTCAAACGACCACATTTTCGTTATAAAATCTGTTTTTTATTTGTTTGACTAAATCTTGTAAAAATAACTTGATTTTTCTAAAAATTAGAAATTTGGGCAGCGCTTCCGCGTATATTTTTCAATAATCCATTTTCCTATACTAATTCCCTTCAAATCAACTCCAAATCTATCCTAATCTCTTCCACCAATTTCTTCAATCAATATATAGTTCAAAAATAATCATGACAACATAATAAAAATGCAATAATAAACATGAATCTAAATTAACACTTATATAGCAATAGATTTTATAAATCAAACAAAAATGATCTAAGACTTGTTTGTACACATTTTTCTCATCCAAATAATTTTGTAAAGTATATTTTCACTTGTTTTATTCATAAAAATTTACAAACATGTATTAAGGTGATATGTGTAATTAAATGAGTTTAAATGAAGATTTATACTTAATAAATGCATAAACATGCATAATAAATGCATAAAATACATAATGAAAGGTATCAAAATTATTTTTATACTTACTTGATATTGAAGAGTTTTTGGAAAGATTTAGAACAATAGATCCCCAATGGTTACTCCAAATCGATTTTATAGTTACTATAGAACCCGTAACTATCGAAATATACTTGAAGCTAGTAAAAATCGGATCTCCTCCTTGATTCTTCCTTGTGGCCGAACACTTTGAGAGAAAGAGATAGTTTTTACTGAATTTTTGTAAGTGTAAAATGTGCTAGGATTTGCTTTCTATTTATAGTGCAAATAAGGGCATTTTGGTAATTTAATGAAAAGGGTAAAATGGTAATTTCCAAATTTTGGTCAAAATTCAAAAAGAGGGGGGGGGGGGGATGGGGTGTTGCTTAGCCGGATTTTAGGGGTATGGGGGGGGGGGGGGATGGGCTTGTGTAAGAGTTGTCATTTTTTTGTTGGAAAATATCTAGCTTTTAAGTATAAAATAAATTAAATATTATTATTATTTAGGTATTGAGTTAGCTAGAAATAATTTTAGTGGGACAAAATAGAGTGTAATAAACTTATAAAAATTATGAAAATGTATTTTGTATAAGTATCGGGTGTTTAAATAATTATTGTTTCGTAATTACTTAAATTATCAAAAATATGTATATTTAAGAATATATATAATAAATGAATTCAAAATACCGGGTAAAATAATAATTGAATTTTTGTAACACTGTAATAAGTGTAAAAATATATTAGAACCATTGTTGGGAGTATCGGAAATATTGTTCATGCACAAAAATCGTGTAAAAGCGTTTATTTATTTAATAAATGTATTAAAAAAATGCAAATACAGGTAAGACCCAAAATGAAAATGATGATACTGGCAATATGTAGCATAACTCTAGTCTATAGGTAGTGCACACAATGATGTTTCTTGATTACGCGATTTAACTCTTAAAGTTACACGTAAATAATACTCGAAAAAAAATAAATTTTTCGAAAAATGATGAATAGTAAAGCTACGATAATGAATAGTAACTTTTTCGGAAAATGAATAGTAAAATTTTAAAGTTAAATAATGACCTGAAAATACGAATTGTTACATATCTATTCATAAATTTAAACTTGAACTTCAACTCAAAGCTTAAACATGTCAAACGAGCTGAAGTTTGTATTGTTTGTGGAATTTGCAAGTTAAAAAAGACACATTAAACATGTTTTTTGTAGAGAAGCTAGGGTAAAACCAACGGTAATTGTCTATCTCTTCTCCACTTGTCTAATACCAGCAAAATCCTTAACTTTCATAGCTATCATTTTAAGTTTGATCGTATCTTTAATCAGTTGGGACATTAATCAATTATGTTCTCTTTGAGTTTTTGAAAATCCTGGCATTACTTTCCAGACCAAATGAAGTAAACAACTGTTGCAAGGATCAATCTTCTAACTATACTATTAATGCTATTATTAGTCACCATCTTTTTCAACCATCAATTATTTACAAAACAAGAAGTAGAAACACTAAGGGTGCGTTCAGTTGGAGAAAAAATTCACTTATTTTTTATCTCTAGTTTTGTAAAATTTGGAAGGGAAATTTATCTCCACAAAACACTTGAAAATATAGCAAACGCGTTTAGCTCATGTTTGTATTTTCTATTTTGAAGGAAGGGATGGAGGGTTGTGGGTTACAAATGAAAACAAGAAAAACAACTAAAAATTGTTTTGTAAATTTCCTTGTTAAGTTAGGAAATAGGGATTTTGTGTTTTACAAAATATTTTGTTGGAAAACGCTTATTTGAATGCGATCCCTGTTTTCTTTATTTTTCACAAAACATTCTGTAAAAAACAAAGGTGTTGGTATGTGTGAAAACACATACCATTTTCTTTATCAAAAACGGACCCAAAAGATCAAAAACTAATTAAAAATGCCAAATATATGTATGTTTTTGTGTTTGTGCATGTGCAGGTACCGGATATAAGAAAAGGACAAAAAGAATGACAAAATGGACAAAAACCGAGCACGGGATTTGGAAAGAGCACGAAATTGCGAGTCTATCGTTAATTTTATTTGGAGCATCGAGCCAAAAGACGAAAAATTGAAAGATTAAACGAAGCCCATGCGGCCTAATGAAGAAAATGAAGTCCAGTCTAGCGTACGGTCTTTTTCTATCACAATTAGTAGCACATGAAAAAAAAATATGATGAAATGAAGAAATCGGAGCAAGTGAAATGGCACGTGATCATAATTAAATTCAAAAGAAAGAAAAAAGTGGCACGTAAGCTGCTTGATATTTCATTTGCAATTTGAAGAAATTTCACATGGTGAACTCCTATCGCATGCGACAAAACATAAAAAGAAAAAAAAAGAAAACAAATGAATTGAAATATTTTAGGCTGCGTTTGTGTTTCACCTTCCCAAATTAATTCAAGCCGGCGCGTGAAGCAACCAAGCTCCCCCACTCGCAGACGCAATAATCCCTGCAGCCAATCATTGCTCGCCATGTGTACACGCTCTCACAAAAAATTATCCGGATGCATTGAATGATAGCTGTCAAGTGGAGCAATGTGATGCCAATTATTTGGCTATAAATCGAGAGCATTTGATCCGAGCTCAGGGGATAGCTTTTCTCTTCATTATTTTTCATTACACACACAGTTTATTTATGTAGCAGTAGGCACTCTTCACGTTTAATTTTCTGCAGCAGTTATTTCTTTCAATTCATATTATGTTTTAACTTTATGTTTAGCATTTAATTTCTGTCTTCTTAAGCATTTAATTTCTGTCTTTTTAATGTTTATTAGCTTTTAGCTTATTATGTCTTATTACATCTTCTCTGGATAGTTTTTTAGTTTACTCTTAGTTTTTATAAAAGTTTTTAAGTTTTATGTTTTAAGTTCTTGTCATGCCTTAGTTTTTATAAATCTTAGTGTAGTATCTTTACTTTTCTTGCAATCTTTCTCTTTACATTTTTTTTTCACACACTCAATTTAGTTTATGTATTTTGTTAAATATTAATGTTATGATGTTTCATTTAAGAGTTTAATTTTATTGCTTTGTTTATCTTTAGTTATTATTATCTTTTTGTTATTCTTCTTTATTTCTCATACATCTCTTTGTTTTTTTTTTAGTTTATAAAGATTATAAATTTTTATATAAAGTCTTGTGATAAAAGAGTTTTTATGATGGTGTAGGTGTAAAATCTTGTTTTACATATTGGTCACACACACTTTTTTACACTTTTACTTTTTATAAAGGTTTATATATTTTTTTCTTGTTTTTTATATAGTATTGCTTATTATTGCTTATTATTGCTAACCTTTAATAAAGTTCTTGTTTTTCTTTGATCTCTTATCCGTCTCGACCTAAGGCGTGGAGCTTAAGGGTCTTATAAGCTTAAAAATCCTTAAAGTTTACAACTTTAATAAATTTTATTAAGCTCTTTAGTTAACAAAGTTTTCAACTTTATTAACTAATTAGTAAAATTAAAGTTAATAGAGAAATAAACTTTAATAATTTATTTAGTTTATAAGATCGGATGGTAATTCTCTCGTATAAATCACCGGGTCTTGTTCTCTTACCTTTTTATCAATTTTAGTTTAAATACTTAGTTTAATATTATGTTTACTATTGTAGAATTAATTGTTATTAGTTTAATTATTACTTAGCAAGCATATCTTTTTATTATCTTATTTTCTAGAGCTTATTATTATCTTTGTAGTTTTGCTTAATTAATCTAGTTTTAATCACTTAAAATAGTCTTTAATCTTTTACTTTAATAGAAAACAAAACTAAAAGCAAAAATCATTCCTTCAAGCATTTTAATAACAAACCTCAAACGACATCCTCAATTCACACCTCGTTGGGAAACGACCCAGGTATATCTTACCCGGAATCACTTATAACCAATGTGTGAGTGTTTCATTTTGACATTTCCACTAAAGGGTTGACCTGTGGACTCGCACGTATCGTGTATATTTGATACTAGCAGGGTTGATTCGTCGTTTTAAGTATATTTATTTTCCAAAGAAAATACAACGAATGTATTTCCTCGGGTCGTAGTCCTAACAAAGGTTGAAGTCGAGTTGTCGTTACGGTGTCGCATTGTGAAGTGAATTGTGAGTGAAAGAGTGATATTTTGGGGTTTTTTAAACTACGAATATGAAACAACTAATAAAAACAAGCTATCAAGCTAAGGGTACAAACAATTAAAGCACATGAATTCTAAAACGCAAATTTAAACTTAAAAACGTACGTTACGATTTTTTTAAAAACGTATCTAAAAAGTGAAATCCTAAATTATAAGGCCTAAAAATGTAAAAATAATTTTCCTAAGTTCTAGATATTAAAAAAAAAAATTTGGAAAAAAAAATTATATTTTTTTGATTTTTATTTTATTTTTTATGAATTAAAAACTAAAATTAAGGAATTAAATGATTTAAAAATAGCAAATGATTTTGGAAAAATATGAAAATTTGCAGGTAAATCTAAAATTATACTAAGAAGCTAGGAAAAAATGAAAATAGAGCTAAACTAAACCCTAATAAGCAGTTTGTGCAAATAAGCAGTTTCAAATAAGCTTTAAAATAGGCTAAACAGTGCCAATTATCACCAAATGCTCAAGTACAACTCAACATGCTTCTTTAAGCTTAATTCAACTAATAGAAACCAAATAAGCACAAGGAATAAGTCAAAAAGCAGTTATGCAGTAGACAGATTAGGACAGAAGCAGATGAGATGAACCACTACTTTAAGCCATTCTAAAATCTAGACAAGAGCTTATTTGGGAAAACCAAAAGCAGATTATGAAGGTGATGAAGCGAAAAGTGTACCGCTTTTAGGGGGTCATTTAAGCCCTAAATCGTATTTATTTGATCAAATATTGCCCTAAATCGTTCCTTTTGTCATTTTAGGTACTTCGGAGAAGAAATATGGAAAAGGAAGCATTTTGGACGTTTTTGGAGCATAAAAGTGAAGAAAACGGCAAAGTCTCAAAATTACGCTGGAAAGTACCTTTGACGGCGTCAGGGATTGGTCCAGACGGCGTCATGGCTTGGCAAAAGTGGTGGATATGAAAATTACTCATGATAAGCCAGAGAATTTTGCATGAAAAATCTGACGGCGTCACCCTTTAATGTGATCAAGGTCGTCACGGCTTAAGCTAAAGAGGGACGGCATCAAGCACTAATCTGACGGCGTCAAGCCTTGATAAGCCAGAGCGGATTTTGGAGGTCTAAAGAGGGACGGCGTCAGGAAGGCCATCCGGGAACCCTAAAAGCGGCGAGGTGACGGCGTCAGGATCTACAACGTGACGCCGTCAGCCCTTAAACTCTATATATAGTTTTGCAATTTTTTGTCATTAGTGTGGAACTTTGTGTGTAACCTTTTAGGAGGAAACCCTAAGACGATTTTAGCAGCTTTTTCAAGGCTTTTTGCCTTGAGATCTTCCATGTTACATTGAAGATAAGTTATCAATTAATCATTCAATATGTCTATGTGTTGTTTGATTCTATCTTGTTCTTGTCTTTTGTTTAACATGCTAGCTAGGTTTTCTTTGTGTTTGCTTAGATCTAATGAAACCTAACTATTGATTATTGATTATTAGTGTGTTATTAATTGTATTGGATGATTGTTCATCTATGTTAGGCTTAAGAAAACTGGCTAACTTCCTATTCGGTAACTTGCTTGAACGTCTTAAGAAACATGAACCAATGCGTACTAAGGTTTTTATGGTTGTATTTAATGCATGAGCGAATTCTAGTGATCCCATGTTAGGAGCTTCTTAGCCGGCTCGACATAGGAGTGAAGTAGCAGCTTATAGAGTTGGGGAAGTACGTACGCCACCCCACGATTGGTATTAAGGAATACACCCGTCATCCACGCAATTAATACACACTAATCAACCGGTAAAAGATAGTTAGGGAGTAAGGAAATCTAAGTAAACACATTTCTCTCCACATAAGTTTCATCAACCTTTTCATTTTCAGTTATTTTATTTTATTTGCATTCGTAGTTATTTGGGTTAGTTGATTAGCAACTAATTCCGCCCACTCTTTCAAACCCGAGATTTTACTTGCTTTCATAAAATTATAAAAACATAAAAAAAGAATCTTCTCTCACCCCTAGACCTATTAGAGTAGTTTTTCAATCCTAACGACACTATTCCCTATGGAGAACGATCAATCCCCCGTACTTACCACTACACTATACTACATCGGTCAGGTACACTGCCTGGTGGGGTTGTAAGCCTCTTGAGATCCCTCGAGAGGTAAAACCTGTTGTAAGGTCGTAAAACCACGCATCAAGTTTTTGGCGCCGCTGCCGGGGAATAGTTATTGTTTAGGTTGAATTTTTATTTTATAGGTCTACTCACTAGATTCCTTTCTAGTGAGATTTTTATTTTATTCTTCTCGGTTTTCTTTAGTCTATCTTTTTTCTTCGTTTCTTTGTTCGTAACCATTACCATCCGACATCATGGAAGGTGGTAATATCCTCGATCCCAACAACCCACCACCACAACAACCACCACTACCTCCTAGAGCCCGTACCTTAGGAGAGTACTCCCGTCCTAGCCACCATGGCTATCGAAACACCATTGAGCTCACTCAAGGAGCCAATGTCACTCCTTTGCGATCCGACACCATCCGATTGGTGCGAAGCGGATGCGCATTCCATGGACTTCGTTCTGAAGATCCTAACCAACATCTCAAGGACTTTCTCAAAATCGTTGATTCTATAGACCTTGATGTTGCCACTCGAGAGACGACCCGACTGCGTCTCTTTCAATTCTCTCTGCGGGACCAAGCTAGTCAATGGCTAGAGCGTCTACCCGCAGGATCCATCACCTCTTGGGATGATCTCACCACTTGTTTCCTTGCTCAGTTTTTCCCACCGGAAAGAACTACCAAGCTAAGGAATGATATCTTGATGTTCCAACAACGTCAAGGCGAAACCCTCTACGAGGCATGGACTCGATTCAAGGACTTACTCCAAAAAGTCCCTCACCATGGCATAGAACTTTGGCTCCAAGTCCAAATCTTCTATGACCATATCAATCTTTCCACGAGGCAAACCATTGACCAATCGGCCGGTGGTAAGCTACGTGATCTAAGTACGGAACAATCATGGGCTCTCCTAGAAGATCTTGCTCTTTATGACAACGAAAGTTGGAGTGAACCCCGTGATTTGAATAAAACGGTCAAGGCAATATCTTTGCCTTCGAACAATTCAAGCACTTCCGACCGTAGGATCATAGAACTTGAAGACCAAGTCAAGTTTCTTATGAAATCCTACGAGGCTCCCAAACCTTCAAGCCAAGTAAACAAAATCACTTCTTCATGTGAATTATGTAGTGGTCCCCACGACACTCGTGATTGCATGGAACTCCCCGAACAAGCTTTTGCAGACTACGCATCCTCGCGTACCGACGGAGCGAGAGACAAGTGGTACACTTTCAAACCCAAGCCAAACCCTTACGGTGATTCATACAACCCCTCATGGAAAAATCACCCAAACCTTAGGTGGAAACAAAACCAAAACGCACAACAAACCAATTCTTCCAACCCACCTAATCGTTTCGAATCAAGCGGTTCCAACTCGAACCGTACTTTCAATAACAATCCTTCCCACAATTATGGTAGTATCAATAATCTTGAAGGATTGATGTCCAATTTTATGGCATCTCAAGAAGCTCGGATAGCCAGATTCGAATCCGAATTCAATCAACAACAAACGGAGATGACCAGTAAAATTGACAACTTATTGAAAGCCCTCAATAACCAAGTTCTATCACCTCCACATAAGGACGCTAGGAACACAAATAGCGGACCCCAAGTAAAAGACCCCTCTTCATCCAAACATGTCCACTTCGTCAACATTGTCACTATCAAACCGATTGATAGGAATGAAGATAACAGTGAACCTATGGATGAGGTTAAGAAAGTCGAGGTTGATAAGGAAGTTAGGACAAGTGAGATTGAAGAAGTAGATGATGATGAGGACTACTTCAATAGGCTACCCACTAAGGAAGAGCGCGCATATCATACAGACTTATTCGATGACCCCGAGACACCATACTTCCTAGGTAGACCAATTATAAAAATAGGCGACCCTTCTAATCTTAACATACCATGCAACATCGGACATTTACATTTGTGGAAAGCCTACATCGACCTTAGATCACCCATAAACATCATGACTAGAGCCCACTACAACTTGATAATGAAAAATCAACTTGGGTATAGGATGTTCCCTGACAAGGGTTGGATGAGTAACTTCACGGGAAGAGTTAAGGGATTACCGGTTTATGTAGGAAACTTCACCTATGTCACCGAATTTGTAATTGTAGAAGATATCCGCCCAATAGTCGATGCATCCTTAACTCAAGTGGTTTTTGGAAAACCATTTGTTGAGGTCTCTAGAATGACTTATGAACCTTCCTTAGGGATAGTTAGATTTAAGGATGAGACCGATGAGGTAAACTACCAAATGCCATATAAGATAGAGCAATTCCAACACTTGTCAAATGTTGAGAAGGAGCTTAAGCAAGCAGTCTACTATAGAAATGATGGAGATAGAAGTAAAGGAGTAGACTATGTTATGGGAAGGATATTCGGTTTCTACAAGGATTGTTTGAAATTAGGACCGGAATATAGAACCGGACATGAGGATGACCTAGAAACCGTGACCAATGATGGAATCACGTAATGTACGTGACTTTGAGTCTAGCTACAAGACTCGTTAATAAAGAAAAGCGCTTCTTGGGAGGCAACCCAAGCTTTATTTGCTTTGTGTGTTTATTTATTTGTTTGTTTGATTTTATTTGTTTCCGTATGTATGATTTAATTTTATTATTATTGATTCATGTTCAAAACTAATTTGTGAAAATGCTTTATCTTGTCTTTAACTTCGTCTTAACTACATATAAAGGTATTTTGCAAAAGTTAAGTGTAAGGGAAATCTAAATCGGTTTATTAGAACACAAATGAACATGAATCATAATAATAATCAATTAACATAAATATTAGTATTTGTTTGAGTCAAATGCTTGTATCGAGTCATAATGATGTTTTGCAGGAATTCCAGGAAGTAAGGTGTAGGTTTTTCCAAAAATTTTTCGGAAACTTAACATGAGAATTCTGTCAGACCATTTCTGACGGCGTCAGGCTTTACAACCTGACGGCGTTAGGTTTAATTTTCTGAAAATTTTTGAAAGTTTTGTTTTCATAAAAAGTTTTTATTAAATCTCTAACTTATAATCTCCAGGAATCTGCAAAATTATCATTCCACAAGCATTATATCCTTATATATAGAGTTTATCCCGCCGATGTTATGCAGGTTTTCGTGTTTGTTTTCTCAGGTTTAACAGGTTATTTTGGACAAGGAAATGTTTGCTGAATCAAGCTTTTGGCGATGCATTAGTCATAAAGCTTCTACATTCTCTTTGGAAGAAGATCTAACCATGTTACCACATTATCCACCGAGCGAATCAAGGGAGTATTTGATTCCATTCTTTTACCTTATTTACTTTTACATCTTGTTATTTGAACATTGGGGACAATGTTCATCTTAAGTGTAAGGGGGGGTAAAAATACGATACTTTAGAGAATACAATTGCACTTGATTTTTGTTTGTTTAATAGTAGATGTGTAATAAAACTGAGAGAAATACCTGTTAGGGCAATTTTAGTGCCAAATTTAAAATTTTTTACAACATTTAGGAGTGAAACTTTGATCTTAATGAGCGTCTCACGGATAGGAGTTATATGACTAGCACAAAAACCGTACCACTAAAAAATTTTCCACCCCCAAATATGTGAGGTTCGCCCCTAGAATTGGTAGGAAAAGCATTTATGCTATGATGTGTGAACCGGTAGCACTTAGATTCTAGAACTTGCGTTAGGACCATTTCAAGGCCGCAAGTGAGACTACATTCGTGTAGTTAGATTTACTACATGATAAGAGGCATTAGGATTAACCCATTGTTTTACACCTGTGTTTTTGTTATAATTACATTGGCTACATTGGTCAAGTAATTCTCCCACACCCTTTGCGTTGTACTCATTTTTAGTACACGATACCCCTAGTACACCCCTCAGAGCCTATCTTTTCGTTTCGACCTTTAAGCATTTTACTTAAAGGAAGAATTTGTTACACCCCACTAAAATGTACACCCAAATCGCCTTAGCCTACCTTGTATGCACTCATTTTTAGTGCATTATTGTGACAACTTTTGTTTAAACCCCAAGTTAATTATCTAATTGATTACATGGTTGCTAAGTCGAGTCATATCCTTGTACATATTGTTTTGGGACGATTGGGACTCATGGGTAAAGTACTAGTGTAATGGAGTAATGGGGAAGAACAACATTATTACCCCCATATGTGCTAAATGTTTTAAAAAAAGTACTCCAAGTGTTTTGATTATCTTAATTCGAGTCATTAGAATAGTTATTTGTAAAGTTATGTAAAAGTTCAAGTGTAAGGGGAATGCAACGCCCCTATGATGTATTATTTTGGATGGTAGGGCAAGAGTGTATGAAAAAAAAAAAAAAAAAAAAAAAAAAAAATCAAGAAAAATACAAAAAAAATGAGAAAAAGAAAAATAGTAGAAAAAACATACGGACTACCATCCCGTTTTATTTTATGTTTATTTTATGTTTTTGTTATTTTGTTTTTAGCTTAAGATTGAGTCGAATCTTGGCTTAGCAACATTGTATAGTACATGTAATTAATCAAGATCTTTAACTCGCCACCAGTAAAATATCCCTTATCCAACAAAACCGTGTTTATCATATCCCTACACCTCATGTTATAACCCGTTTAAAAGCCCTCTTTGATAGTTTATCTTAGGTGCTTACGCCTAGTGGAGGAGGTTTTTGATCCTTTCCCAAGCCTATGGTAATCTATTTGCTATGACAGGTAGTGAGAGATAATATCCGTTTTCATTTATGAGATTTATTTTGATGACACTTGAGAGATGTGAGTATCTAAACACTACTTGTGAGGTGCTAGTATGTAATCTCCGTGCTTATTATGATTAAAGTGGAACGACTATTTGTTGTAATTACTTTTATATTAGCGTTAAATGACCCCTAACTTGTATTTTGATTAGAATAAAAGCGCATTTGCTTGAGGACAAGCAAATCTCAAGTGTAAGGGTATTTGATGAAGCGAAAAGTGTATCGCTTTTAGGGGGTCATTTAAGCCCTAAATCGTATTTATTTGATCAAATATTGCCCTAAATCGTTCCTTTTGTCATTTTAGGTACTTCGGAGAAGAAATATGGAAAAGGAAGCATTTTGGACGTTTTTGGAGCATAAAAGTGAAGAAAACGGCAAAGTCTCAAAATTACGCTGGAAAGTACCTTTGACGGCGTCAGGGATTGGTCCAGACGGCGTCATGGCTTGGCAAAAGTGGTGGATATGAAAATTACTCATGATAAGCCAGAGAATTTTGCATGAAAAATCTGACGGCGTCACCCTTTAATGTGATCAAGGTCGTCACGGCTTAAGCTAAAGAGGGACGGCGTCAAGCACTAATCTGACGGCGTCAAGCCTTGATAAGCCAGAGCGGATTTTGGAGGTCTAAAGAGGGACGGCGTCAGGAAGGCCATCCAGGAACCCTAAAAGCGGCGAGGTGACGGCGTCAGGATCTACAACGTGACGCCGTCAGCCCTTAAACTCTATATATAGTTTTGCAATTTTTTGTCATTAGTGTGGAACTTTGTGTGTAACCTTTTGGGAGGAAACCCTAAGACGATTTTAGCAGATTTTTCAAGGCTTTTTGCCTTGAGATCTTCCATGTTACATTGAAGATAAGTTATCAATTAATCATTCAATATGTCTATGTGTTGTTTGATTCTATCTTGTTCTTGTCTTTTGTTTAACATGCTAGGCTAGGTTTTCTTTGTGTTTGCTTAGATCTAATGAAACCTAACTATTGATTATTGATTATTAGTGTGCTATTAATTGTATTGGATGATTGTTCATCTATGTTAGGCTTAAGAAAACTGGCTAACTTCCTATTCGGTAACTTGCTTGAACGTCTTAAGAAACATGAACCAATGCGTACTAAGGTTTTTATGGTTGTATTTAATGCATGAGCGAATTCTAGTGATCCCATGTTAGGAGCTTCTTAGCCGGCTCGACATAGGAGTGAAGTAGCAGCTTATAGAGTTGGGGAAGTACGTACGCCACCCCACGATTGGTATTAAGGAATACACCCGTCATCCACGCAATTAATACACACTAATCAACCGGTAAAAGATAGTTAGGGAGTAAGGAAATCTAAGTAAACACATTTCTCTCCACATAAGTTTCATCAACCTTTTCATTTTCAGTTATTTTATTTTATTTGCATTCGTAGTTATTTGGGTTAGTTGATTAGCAACTAATTCCGCCCACTCTTTCAAACCCGAGATTTTACTTGCTTTCATAAAATTATAAAAACATAAAAAAAGAATCTTCTCTCACCCCTAGACCTATTAGAGTAGTTTTTCAATCCTAACGACACTATTCCCTGTGGAGAACGATCAATCCCCCGTACTTACCACTACACTATACTACATCGGTCAGGTACACTGCCTGGTGGGGTTGTAAGCCTCTTGAGATCCCTCAAGAGGTAAAACCTGTTGTAAGGTCGCAAAACCACGCATCAGAAGGCTTATACTAGAGACTACTTATAAACCCAAAATGCCCAAATTTGCTAATCAATTGCTTATTGAATTCTGCCCTAGATCAGATGGTATTAGAAACTGAAATTGATGCAGGCTCAGAACAGATTAAGTGGGGCTTTTGCAGACCAAAAATAAGCTATCTAATAAGCTTCTGAGAGAAATCCAAGCTCAGAATCCAAAAACCTATTCTACAAGCTATTTAAAAATCTAATACCAGGCAATAAGCTCAAGAGATTAATCAGTTGTGAAGCAAACTAAAAGCTGATATAAGCAAATTATGTGCAGACCTGCACAAATCAATCTGATGCAGCAGATGGAGTTTTTGGTCTTTAAGTCCTTTGATACTCAATGAAACAACACCACACTCTGGATTCTTACTTAGATTACTGAGACACACTTTATTTTGCCAAAAATATAGATCTAATAAGCCACAGCTTATACAAAGCTTATTATGGCAGTTTCAACTTCTAGTATTGCACTTATGAATTCTAATCCTCAAAAGTACTCAATACCTCTTAAATCCTGGCAACTACAACTTATCTAACCTAAATTAATGGTACATGAACAGTGGTGAGAGTTTTTGACCATAACAGATCATATACCAAACACCCTTTTAAGAACCTTATTTGAAATTTAACACTACTGACCACTGATTTAAAGTATGATAATAATTAACTATTGATAAAATGACTTCTAAATCACCTGAAAAGCAACTTATAATTCCTAAATAAGCACTAGTCAGGCTAAAAGCTACTTGACTGATTTTAAGCTATTTATGTCTTATTTGGACCAAACTGAGATTAAACTAACAAATACTAATCTATAACCACAACAGAGATCAGCTAACAATAATTACTCAAAATAAGCACAAAATTATCTAGAATAAGCAGTTGAGTATTAATAAGCTGTGAATGAGGATTATATGAAGCTTACAAGTGGTGCTTATGCTTGAAATTGTTCTGAATCAATCCAAACTAGTACCCAGGCTCATCTAATAAGCCAATCATAACCCAAATAATCTCCTCCCTGATCAGCTTATCTTCAGCTTATTGGAACAGTGATGTTGACTTTTTCTGTTGACTTTTTGAAAATTTGAGATTGAAACAGACTTGGACCTTAACTTACACTCACAATAAGCTAGATAGCTTATATGAGCTTAAACTTATGGAAAATAGCTTATTGCAGCTGGGATTTACAATATTTTTTTGTATTTTTGAATATTTTTGGATTTTTGAAATAACTTGAACAACTATGAAATATTAAAGTTGAGATAAACTGAATATGTTTATAATAAGCTACTGAAACAAATTATAAGCTAATATGAGATTAACAACTTAAAGAGAACAGAATCAAAAGAAATTAAAATTAAACTTTCATTAATCAAACTTTTAAAAGTTACAAAAGAAAGTATGAAATTACAACTTCAGAACTAATTTTAACAGCATAACCATAATCTAAAAACTACTCAGGAAAATTACATCTCAATTGAGGAGGGGAGAACCCCTATTTATAGCCGGCTTGTGAAGTTTCTAGGATGTCCACGTCATTGATCCAAACTACTCTGTGCTTCTTTGAAACGTTTTCAGCCCTTAGATTGTCTCTTGGACGTCACTCCTTCCATTTCAGCCCTTGGATCAAAAATACACGATTCATCAGCCAATCAAGTGCTTGGATTTTCACTTGGATTGCTGACATGTCAGGAACCTCCTAGAAATGCGAGAGAATGTACGGATTTGCCCTTAATCGCGGTGAATTTAAGGATTGGGGTAATTAGGGTTCTTGGCTGGTAAAATTGGGGAAAAAGGGAGGGCGCGGGTAATATTTTTTTTATTAATGTTTGACTGGTAGTTAATACATGGTTTGACCGGGTTTGATTTGTGGATCGGGTTGAGGGTTTTGGATCATGGGTTGGGTATTATGATAAAAAGGTTGGGCTGTTGGGTTAAGGTTTGGGCTTGGATGGGTAATTAAAAATCTGGTTTGTATTTAGTTTTGGATTTGATAATTTTGACAAGGATCAAAGGTGTAAAATCTAAATTTATAGGGACCTTTCCTGCCATTTTTCCAAAATAGATCCAAGGGCCATTCTTGTAATATTTTGATTCTTCAAGGATCTATGATGACATTTGAGCATAAAATTTGATGATTTGCTTCAATTCCCGGCTTCGGCTTTTGACCTTTTCCAAATCTCGTGCTCGTTTTCCTGGTTTTTCTTGATTTTTGTCCTTTTTCGTTTATCCGTTGCCTGCACAAATATAAACACAAAAACACAATATCTTTTGGCATTTTGGTTAGTTTTTGGTCGTTTTGGTCTTAATTTGGTCAAGAAAAGATATGTGTTCAAGCACATACCAAGGGTACCCGTGCGATGCAGCGACGGTTACCCTGTGACTAATTTTTCTGGCAATGTGATGTTCTTCGCCTATATCTTTTTTTAACAATTAATTTACAAATAACAATAACTTTAGTTAAGAGAGTAGTACAATTGCAAGTACTTTAAAAGGTTATGTGATTGTCAATGCGTTGTTGCGATGACAAGGATGCTGATATCAATTGCATGGCGATGTAAGAGGTTGTGGTGGTCGACATTAACGGGGTAGTTGCAAATAACTAAAAGGTTGCGTGATCACATACTTATGCATATATCATTTATAAAGTAAAACTTTTTGATGCATTTAACATGTAATCTCCAAGATCCAAAAAAAGACTTCTATATAAGTTATATGTCAAAGTTAGAATTTTAAAGTAAAAATAGTTCTAGTATATCAATTTTATTTACTTTTCAAATTGTTTTGTACATAATTTCGTATTAATAGTTGCATGTAAATATGTAATATATCAAAATAAATGATTGAAAATAAATGGGCTTGTTAACTGTGTAGATTGAGATTGCAAGTGTAACTGGGCTCTTATGGGCTTATTCATAATATAAACAACTACACTAAAAAGTTAAAAAAAAAAGATAAAACCCTACCAAAATATAGGCGCCTCCTTCTTCTTCCATCATTTACAGAGAATTCGGTTGGCTCATGGTATGCACCCCATTTTCAATGGGTATGCACTCTTCATAAATTCATGCATAAAAGCCACAAATCACTATTTTTTACACTACAATCAGAATTCACATGGTATGCAAGTGCATACCCTGTTGTAGCTGTAGATCCCCTGCCTCCGACACTGTTTAAATTCATCTCATTCCATCCCGTTGTTGATACCATTGACCACTTCCTCCCTTTGCCTCCCTATCCATTCTCTACCACTATTTCGATCTGTATCATCCACCACCAATTTGCAACATAGATCCACATTTATTTTTCTTTATTAAAATTATTTTTTGGTCAGATCCGACTATCCGAATTTGTTTGAGAGAAATATTGTTTGTGTGTGATTCATATATAGTTAGATCATAAGAAAGAGTGAGGGTGTTCTTCTTTTGTTGTTACCTATCATCATGATACTACCATACTACCATGTGTTTTGCTGTTAAAAATGTTAATACATTCAAATCGGTAATATGCATCTTATCAGATTTATAATATTGTTAAAAATGTTAATACTCTTTAATTTTGTTAAAAACAGTGTTTTATTTAGTTGTACAATATGAATATCCATTGAAAGCTTGATTAGATTGTACATTGTGGTTAAATGGTTGTATATTTTGGTGAAGGGGTAAATTAAATTATTTATTAATTGACCAATTTAATAGCATTAATGTGGTGTTTGTTGTACACTATGCTTTATTTCTTGTAAGTCTGAAAATTGGGTGCATTAAAGTGTTGTAAATCATGCTTTATTTCTTGTATGTCTGAATTTTAAGATTAAGAGGAGAGAGATTCATCCCTACATTATATGTAGTATATATATACTTTAAAACCAATCAATTTTTGGCGCCGCTGCCGGGGAGGTTGTGTTGTGACAATATCGTTAAGGTTTAAACGATTAGTGACTTGAAGATCCTTTGTCGTGAAGTTATCGCTTTCATAAAAATATAAAAAACAAAAATATTTTTTTTCTTTGTATATATATATATATATAAAATACAAAAATATTTTTCGTTTTATTGTGTTAAATAAATATAAAAGACAACCTCAATATAATACTCTCAACTTTGAGTATTATCATAATAAGTTCTCAAACAAAAGATCAAAACTTGCCTTTGTGTCACTTGCGAAAATCGGCTCACCTTTGATTGATAAACAAACTATAAGAGGGGTATAAGGAGGGGCGATCCAACGAACTTCGCCCCAAAAAGAGATCCATTATTCTCTTCCGCTCCTTTGTACGTTTATCTTTTAAAGAGTTACCATACGCTTGTTGCCTAAAAAGGGTGGCATTACCGTTGTTGAAAATGATGAAAACGAGTTGATTCCTACTCGATTGGTAACGCGATGGCGTGTATGCATTGACTACCAAAAGTTAAATGACGCCACCCGTAAAGACCACTTTCCTTTACCCTTCATGGACCAAATGCTCGAAAGACTAGCGGGAAACGAGTACTATTGTTTTCTCGACGGTTTCTCGGGTTACTTCCAAATTCCCATTGATCCGCAAGATCAAGAAAAGACCACTTTCACGTGCCCTTACGGAACATTTGCCTACCGACACATGCCTTTTGGCTTATGTAATGCTCCGGGCACGTTCCAAAGGTGTATGATGGCCATATTTCATGATATGATCGAGAAAACTATGGAGGTCTTTATGGACGATTTCTCGGTCTTTGGGGATTCTTTCAAAACATGTCTCTCCCATTTGGACAATATGCTTAAACGTTGTGAAGACACTAATCTTTGTCTAAATTGGGAGAAAAGTCATTTCATGGTCAAAGAGGGCATTGTCCTCGGCCATAAGATTTCTAAGAACGGGATTGAGGTCGATAAAGCTAAAGTTGATGTTATCGCTAAGCTACCTCATCCCACCACCGTCAAAGGTGTTCGGAGTTTTTTTGGTCACGCCGGTTTCTATCGTAGATTCATTCAAGATTTTCAAAAATTGCCCGGCCGATGACTCGTCTCCTTGTGAAAGAAACTCCATTCATCTTTTCTAAAGAGTGCATTGAAGCTTTTCAAACTCTTAAGAAGAAACTTACAGAAGCACCAATCTTAGTTGCCCCCGATTGGGACCTACCTTTTGAGCTCATGTGTGATTCTAGTGATTTTGCCATAGGTGCGGTCTTGGGGCAACGAAAAACAAAACATTTTCAGCCTATACACTATGCAAGCAAAACTATGACCAATGCTCAAGCTCATTATACCACAACGGAGAAAGAATTATTAGCCGTGGTGTATGCTTTCGAAAAATTTTGGCCATACTTAATCTTGTCAAAAAGCATAGTGTATACGGATCACTCGGCTCTTAAATATCTTTTTGCAAAACAAGATGCAAAGCCGAGATTGCTCCGATGGGTTCTCCTCCTTCAAGAATTTGATATCATCATCCGTGATAAAAAAGGTGCCAAAAACCTCGCGGCTGATCATCTGTCCCAATTAGAGAATCCTCATCAAAGTGTGCTCGAGAAAAAGGAAATAAATGAAACATTTCCTCTCGAGACCCTTAACATGGTATCCTTTCGTGGTGATTCTAGTACCCCATGGTTTGCCCATTTTGCAAATTACCATGCGGGGAACTTTGTTGTTAAAGGGATGTCATCCCAACAAAAGAACAGATTCTTCAAAGACGTGAAGCATTACTTTTGGGATGACCCCTACTTGTTTAAAGTGTGTGCGGATCAAGTCATCCGGTGGTGTGTTCACGGCTAAGAAGCCATGGATATTCTTAAGGCTTGCCATAATGGACCCACCGGGGGACATTATAGCCCGAACTACACCGCCAAAAAGGTGTTTGACTCCGGTTTCTATTGGCCCAAAATTTATCGTGATGCCCATGACTTAGTCAAATCTTGTGACTCTTGTCAATGTCATGGGAAAATCTCGCAAAAAGATGAAATGCCATAAAATGCCATTCAAATTTGCGAAATCTTTGACGTATGGGGCATAGACTTTATGGGGCCGTTCCCGTCTTCACGAGGGAACAAGTACATACTCGTGGCTGTTGATTACTTGTCTAAATGGGTTGAAGCGAAAGTACTCCCCACCAACGACGCCCGAGTAGTTGTTAAATTTTTGAAATCTCTCTTTGCTCGGTTTGGAACTCCCCGTGCTATCATTAGTGATCGCGGTACGCACTTTTGCAATAACCAATTTGCAAAGGTCATGCTTAAGTACAGTGTCACTCACTGTCTTGCTACCGCGTACCACCCATTAACAAGTGGGCAGGTGGAGGTATCCAACCGAGGGTTAAAAAGGATTCTGGAGAGGACCGTAGGTGAGAATCGTGCCTCTTGGTCGGACAAACTAGATGACGCATTATGGGCATTCCGTACAGCGTATAAAACACCCATCGGGTGTACTCCATATAAGCTGGTGTACGGAAAGGCGTGTCATCTGCTGATCGAGTTAAAGCACAAAGCCTATTGGGCCTTGAAGCATGCTAACTTTGACCTTCAGTCCACGGGTGATCACCGCAAAGTTCAACTAAACAAATTAAATGAACTCCGTGATCAAACCTATGAGAACTCTTTGATCTACAAAGAGAAGACAAAGAATATACATGACTCCAAGATCAAGAACCGCGTTTTCAACGTTGGTAACCGATTCCTTCTTTTCAACTCTAGATTGAAGCTTTTCTCGGGAAAACTCAAAACCCGCTGGACTGGACCATTCACCGTTGCTAAAGTTTTTCCTTATGGTACTGTCGAGTTATCTCAGACCGACGGACCAAACTTCAAAGTGAATGGTCATAGGTTGAAGCATTATTTTGGAGGGGACATACCACCCATGGTTGTCCCAGATCTCCAAACTTTCCCCATGGACCAATGAATACGGGGCGAGTCAAGTTAACGATTCGAATAAAAACAAGCGCTTCGTGGGTGGCAACCCATGCTTATCCTTTTATTTTCTATTTGTGTGCTAATAAGTGTAACGTGAGGAGGTCTATCTCTTCCATTTCTTGTGTTTGGTGTCTGTTGTCTTGTGCAGGGTTTACCCGACATGTGAAGACTCTCGTGCTCATGGTTTTGTCTATCTCCATTTGAATTTCATCCTACAGTGCTGAATGGGAAATCCGGTATCCTTAATCATATCGACTAACGTTATCTATTTGGCATAATTCATAAACGGCCTTAGATTTGCGTAAGACGACCCTTATTTTTAAAACATTGGGGACAATGTTTCGTTTTAGTCTGGGGGGTGATCTTTCGATTTGATTTTACCTTGCATTTTGTCGTATACCCTCGCAACCCCATTTTTCCACCAAAAATACCAAAAAATGAGCGAATTTAAAAAAATTTCAACAAAAAATAAATAAATAAATAAATAAAAAATTGAGAAAATATAAAAATATAATAAGTATTTTGACACATTGTTGACTTTCCGTTGGTTAGAGTAGGAATAAAATTTTGACTTGATCGGGGGTGTTGAGCTCTAGCTTATCCCCTTAACCTTTTTGACTAAGCATTCGCGGATCATTTTATTAAAGATTTTAAATTTGCGAAGAACGAAAAATGATAGAGTTAATTATAAGTTCTGATGCTAAGCAAGGATTAGTTGGTTATCTTAAAGGCTCATTAGTTTAATTTGTGATTTTTCCTCCCAGAAGCTAAATTAGTGTTGTTTTCAAACTTTTGAACTTAGAAATCGTTTTATTATAAACTTTTATACAACTTTGATATAGAGTATGAGTTCAACTTTTTATTTAAATTTTTGAACAAGCATACTTTCTTAAAATCGGAATAATATTGCAAAAGAAAGTGAGTAAAATCACAAGTATGATGCAAGTATATATGTGTAAAAAAAAATGAATGAAAAATGAAAAATGAAAAATATGTGTTGCGTGAATAAAAATGTTGCTTATCAATAAATGTACGAAACTTGCTTTTTCTTAAATTTAAAGCGGAAGTTGAACTAGTATTCATCAATTTTGTGTTAAAGTTTAACGGGAATTTGGTAGATTGTTGATTTTAAAGACCCCGAAAGCTCCGATACAACTCTCGAGGGTGTAAAAACCTAGCCTCCTAAGCTTTGCTAAAAGGACAAGCTGAGAAGAAAGTCGCTACATGGAGTGATCTCACCTTTGAGTCTCTAATCTCCAAATGATCGTCGGTTGTTGCCTGTTTAAGTATTTAATATTAACTTAGCGGGAATCTTAGAAATCTTTGAAATCAAAATCCCGCTGATTCCGGTACTATTCTCTGTGGGGTGTCAAAAGCCTGGTCACCTAAAACCAACTGGTGTGGGATGTGCCGAGAAGAAAGCCGCTACGTGGAAAAGGCCCTATTTGATCCTTAGATTTCAAGATTCCCGGTGAATTAATATTTGACTTAAATAAATAACAACCATAATAATTTCGATTTATGTGATCAAACTTTTGAAAATGAGCGCACTTGCCGAACTTATAGAATAATTGGGGAGTAAAAAGTTTACAAGTTACATTCATGAGTAGCGTTAGCATCTTAACTTGTATTTAACAATGATTTCGTTTTTAAGCTTGGTTTGGGGACTTGTGAAAAATCAGGGACGATGAATTATATCCGTATGGTCGCTTCTTCACGAGTTGTGCTTCCTACTCCGTGATCCTAAAAGTTATTGTGAAATAATGAAAGTCAACATCCCGTCATAAAAAGGAAAAATACAAAAAAAATAAAAAATAATGTGTGTAATAAAATGGTCAAACGGGGCGTTTTTAGAGCTATTGATTTCTTAATCTCTTTTGAATACTTTGCTACTTTTCAAGGTCTTAAGAGAGGTTTAAAAATTTTGGTTTCAAAAGCGTGATGTGATGACATTGCGTGAGGACACGACAATACTTTAGTCAGGGGATTTTGGTATGTGTGAAAACACATACCCTTTTCTTTATAAAAAACGGACCCAAAAGACCAAAAACTAATTAAAAATGCCAAATATATGTATGTTTTTGTGTTTGTGCATGTGCAGGTACCGGATATAAGAAAATGACAAAAAGAATGACAAAATAGACAAAAACCGAGAACGGGATTTGGAAAGAGCACGGAATTGCGAGTCTATCGTTAATTTTATTTGGAGCATCGAGCCAAAAGACGAAAAATTGAAAGATTAAACGAAGCCTATGCGGCCTAATGAAGAAAATGAAGTCCAATCTAGCATACAGTCTTTTTCTATCACAATTAGTAGCACATGAAAAAAATAATATATGATGAAATGACGAAATCGGAGCAAGTGAAATGGCACGTGATCATAATTAAATTCAAAAGAAAGAAAAAAGTGGCACGTGAGCTGCTTGATATTTCATTTGCAATTTGAAAAAATTTCACATGGTGAACTCCTATTGCATGCGACAAAACAGAAAAAGAAAAAAAAAAGAAAACAAATAAATTGAAATATTTTAGGCTGCGTTTGAGTTTCACCTTCCCAAATTAATTCAAGCAGGCACGTGAAGCAACCAAGCTCCCTCACTCGCAGACGCAATATTCCCTGCAGCCAATCGTTGCTCGCCATGTGTACACGCTATCACAAAAAATTATCTGGATGCATTGAATGATAGCTGTCAAGTGGAGCAATGTGATGCCAGTTATTTGGATATAAATTGAGAGCATTTGATCCGAGCTCAGGGGATAGCTTTTCTCTTCATTATTTTTCATTACACACACAGTTTATTAATGTAGCAGTAGGCACTCTTCACGTTTAATTTTTTGCAACAGTTATTTATTTCAATTCATATTATGTTTTAACTTTATGTTTAGCATTTAATTTTTGTCTTCTTAAGCATTTAATTTCTATCTTTTTAATGTTTATTAGCTTTTAGCTTATTATGTCTTATTACATCTTCTCTGGATAGTTTTTTAGTTTACTCTTAGTTTTTATAAAAAGTTTTTAAGTTTTATGTTTTAAGTTCTTGTCATGCCTTAGTTTTTATAAATCTTAGTGTAGTATCTTTACTTTTCTTGCAATCTTTCTCTTTACATTTTTTTTCACACACTCAATTTAGTTTATGTATTTTGTTAAATATTAATGTTATGATGTTTCATTTAAGAGTTTAATTTTATTGCTTTGTTTATCTTTAGTTATTATTATCTTTTTGTTATTCTTCTTTATTTCTCATACATCTCTTTGTTTTTTTTATTTTTAGTTTATAAAGATTATAAATTTTTATATAAAGTCTTGTGATAAAAGAGTTTTTATGATGGTGTATGTGTAAAATCTTGATTTACACATTGGTCACACACACTCTTTTACACTTTTACTTTTTATAAAAGTTTATATATTTTTTTCTTGTTTTTTATATAGTATTGCTTATTATTGCTAACCTTTAATAAAGTTCTTGTTTTTCTTTGATCTCTTATCCGTCTCGACCTAAGGCGTGGAGCTTAAGGGTCTTATAAGCTTAAAAATCATTAAAGTTTACAACTTTAATAACTTTTATTAAGCTCTTTAGTTAACAAAGTTTTCAACTTTATTAACTAATTAGTAAAATTAAAGTTAATAGAGAAATAAACTTTAATAATTTATTTAGTTTATAAGATCGGGTGGTAATTCTCTCGTATAAATCACCGGGTCTTATTCTCTTACCTTTTTATCATTTTTAGTTTAAATACTTAGTTTAATATTATGTTTACTATTGTAGAATTAATTGTTATTAGTTTAATTATTACTTAGCAAGCATATCTTTTTATTATCTTATTTTCTAGAGCTTATTATTATCTTTATAGTTTTGCTTAATTAATCTAGTTTTAATCACTTAAAATTAGGGGTGGCAATTCGGGTCGGGTTCGGGTTCACGGGTTCGGGTTATCGGGTTCGCGGGTCAGAAACCTTCAACCCGAACCTGACCCGTTTAATAAACGGGTCAATCAGGTCGACCCAAAACCGACCTGAAACATATTTAGTCTCAACCCTAACCTGCTAATTTTCGGGTCGGTCTCAGGTCGGGTTTCGGGTTAGCGGGTTAATTCGGGTTAACGGGGTTAACGGTTTCGGGTTAGTGGGTTCGCGGGTCAGAAACCTTCAACCCGAACCTGACCCGTTTAATAAACGGGTCAATCAGGTCGACCCAAAACCGACCTGAAACCTATTTAGTCTCAACCCTAACCTGCTAATTTTCGTGTCGGTCTCAAGTCGGGTTTCGGGTCGTGTCGGAAATTGCCACCCCTACTTAAAATAGTCTTTAATCTTTTACTTTAATAGAAAACAAAACTAAAAACAAAAATCATTACTTCAAGCATTTTAATAACAAACCTCAAACAACATCCTCAATTCACACCTCGTTGGGAAACGACCCAGGTATATCTTACCCGGAATCACTTATAACCAATGTGTGATTGTTTCATTTTGACCTTTCCACTAAAGGGTTGATCTGTGGACTCGCACGTATCGTGTATATTTGATATATACTTTGCAAGCAATCAGGTGTTTTCTACCAATTAAACACACCCTTATTTTCTCCATAGCCTTTTCCATATTTAGTCACTGGGAGATTCTTGGCCACTTTGGTCATATGAGCATACTTTCGACTCATATAAACCATCCATGGAGTTATTTCTTTCTCTTTCTCTGGATTCCGTCTTATTCCATCTCTAGCTAGCATGTGTTCTATATTTTCTAACCTCATTAGTCTAGAAAAACTTAATGAAAAAGGTTTGAACCTCGAACCCTCCAATATCATTAATATGATGATGAGTAAACTATTCTTCCACCCTTGAACACGTATGTCAATTTGCTCCAACCCGGGACTTGGAATATGGTAGTCGTTGATAATTTTTTCAATGGCGCCTTTCAGATGGGTATATCCGACCTTCAAACCCAATACACCTCTTTTACCATCCATATCGGTATAACTCTTACCAAACCCTAGGTAATATGAATTGTCGAAAAGCGGACTTGGTTTATTGAGTTTCCAGAATTCAAGTAAGTATCCATTGTCTAACGCGACAAGATATTGGTTGGAGACTTCAACAACAACTTCTAAGCAACCATGAGGGGAAGTGAACTTGATTCTTAAAAGAGGGATTGAAACATAGAGTTCATATTCTTCAAAAATGACACGCAACTTATTGATGAAGTCATCGTAATCGTCAATAAGATAGCTAAATGTAACTCTCGTGATTAGCTTGTCTATTGTATTGCGAAGAAATTTTCTTTCGCCCTTATACACTGGTGATTTGTGTTCGTTTAGTAGTTTGGGTGCATTTTTTCGTCTCGGTTTCTGCTCCTCCTCCTCTAATAATAAATCTTCAAATGGATCGAACCTCATGACTCTCGGATCCCACTCTGATTATTCAAATGGATGATTCCTCCTATATTTTATTGGGCTGCACAAAACAAATACAAACAAATTAAAACCACAAACCATCTAACATAAATACATGCAAAAATAACAAAACTGAAATTTCAATATCAAGAATATATCTAGCAACGTACTACGTACACATGCTTTTTGTATTACATATATAATATATCTATCAAGAAACGTACAAATGATAACAAGAAGATGAAGTTAAAGAAACGAGTTTTGCTGAGAGATCGAGGGTAGCTAGAATCGAGTTGCTAATTGCGATGATATTACCGAAATCAGTCTTAATGGCGACAAGAAATCCTACTACATATATACTATCCAACTAACGATCACAAAATATCCAGTAACAAAGTTAGTTTGACCATACATGCATCATCTAATTAAAGAAGCTTCAAATAAAACAAACAACAAAATCGATTCTTTAATTTATATAGACACAGTAGATCAAAAAAGATAGTTTTTGTATACACAATATATCATGAAACATATGATATCAGGAAATTAAACACATGCAAATATATATATCTAGCAACACGTACGTACATGCTTTTTGTATACAAAATAAATTCTCAAGAAAAAAACAGATGACATTACCTAGCTAATAAGAAGATGAACTTAAAGAAACGACTTCTTGAGAGATCGAGGGTAGAATTAATGGAGTTGCTAATCGTTGCAATTCAAGAAATACAGATGATGGCTTAATTAATAAGAGTATTTAGTTTTATTTATTTATGGAATTGTCGGTTAGATAGCCTGCCCGATTCAGGTGCTTAAGGCAGTTTAGTTATGTTAGATACCCTGGCCCATTGGTTTGGCCCAATTCAGGTTTATTTATGTTTCTTTGCTTATTTATTTTGATTGTCTTTTGAGATTTTAATAAGCTCATTATTTATATATATATTCTTTCAGCCCAATTGTTAGCCCAAACTTTGCTGAAAGCCTAAAAATAAAAAACAATATGTTGGTCATTTAAGACGATTTGATATTGACAAACACAAACAACACTATGAATTTATTTATGTTAAATTTGATGTAATTGTTAGGGTACGTTTAGTTGGAGAAAACATTCTCTTGTTTTTTATCTCTTGTTTTGTAAAAATTTGGAAGAGAAATTTATCGTCACAAAACACTTGAAAATATAGCAAACGCGTTTAGCTGATGTTTGTATTTTCTATTTTGAAGGAAGGGAGGGAGGGTTGTGGGTTACAAAGGAAAACAAGGAAAACAACTAAAATTTGTTTTGTAATTTTCCTTGTTAACTTAGGAAATAGGGGATTTTGTGTTTTGCAAAATATTTTGTTGGAAAACGCTTATTTGAACGCGATCTCTGTTTTCTTTGTTTTCCACAAAACATTTTGTACAAAACAAAGGTGTTTTCCCCCAACTAAACGCACCCTAAATAAGTCTTGATTCCTATTTTTAAGGTGGTCTCTGAGGTGTAATATTGGCGGTTAAGTTCCGAAATCTCTTTTTAGTAAGGGTGTTATAGCTCGAAATCTAACTCGATCACGCAAATAATACCACTCGTGACACTCAAAAGAATAATGTGAGAAATAGATGAAAGTTGTATGGATCGTATATGATAAAACTTGGTCGAATGATTATTAAACTTTGAGAGTAAAATAACAAACACACTTTGAGTACACACACACTCTCACCTTTTCTACACTTTGAGGCACACTAAAACTTGTGAGAGTGTGTGGTATATATGGTAAAAGATGGGACGCCCTAATCCTTGTGGATGGGCTTTATTTGAGGTTCGGTTGGGCTTTTGGCTCATGGGCCTTTATACATTACTTCATACATATAAGTTTAGCCAAAAGCCCACCTTTATATCCTTAGACATTCACACGACACATTAATTCTAATGCTTACAAATGACCATCACTTTCATTTAATAAATTAAATGCTAACAAAGGGTATATCTCTGATATATCCAAATGAAATTAGATGCTTTTTTGTTGGGAAGATACAAACTAATTTGGTCTCAGATTATCATTGTTGAACACTGTAACACCCCAAACCCGACAAGGGTAGAAATGTCACATCATGGTGTCAATCAGAACATAATATACGCAAGCGGAAGACTTTTATTAATAATAAGGTTACATAAATTCAAAATGAAACTAAGGACATAATAAGTCTAAATAATGATGACTATCAAACTAGAATACAAATCTAAATGGAAGATAACTCCAAATCTTATCCAAACACAAGTGGGTAACTATCATCAGGGTGGTCCACTAAAAGCTCCTACTCTCATCACTCAAATCCCAGCATCCCGCTTGAATACCTGCCGCAGGGAAAAGAAAATGCGGCTGAGCTTAAAAAGCCCAGTGAACAGATATAAAATAATAAACTGAACATGAATGAGTACACAAAATGAAGTCAAAGGAATCTGCTGAACAAGAAATCATGTGTCATAAGAGTCAAATGAATAATGAGTTAAAGTGATGATAAGGAAATCAAGGAATCATAAGGAAATGCCCACGAGCTCAAAACAAGTGTCTAAGCATGATACATGAATAGACCAAATAATCATATCATATATTATATCCTGTCATATCAAATGGAGTAGCGATCTCCCAAAAGTGACATGGGGTGTATGGCACACACAAACCATTCACTACTAAGCCATATCATAATCATATCACAAAACATACCTAGGATGCATCCATACGCTCCCTGCAAAACAAAGTTATGTACACCACCATACACCTGTACTATGACAAATATATTGGCGTACCAAAATGGCAATTAAGTGCACGAGCTCAATAATAATATACACATCACAAGGGAACGCCGTGGACCAATGTCATGCCATTGGTGCCTCAATGACATGGCCATGGTACCTCCATGACTAGTTAGCTCGGGAAACAACACACAACATAACGAAACAATTATAATATGTCCAAACAAAGATATGTCTAACTAAACTGAATATCATATCAAAACGGGATAGCAAAACAATTATCTGTACAAATAATTTATGTGACCGCGAGAAATCTATTAAACATCGTTTTCATAAAAGTAATCTTTTAAAAGTAGTTTTCATAAAAGTCAATAAACCGTCATACAAAAATGGTGCCGCATCGTGTTCATAGAAATCATTTTAAAATAGTTTTTCTCAAAACATCATTAAGATATATATTTAAGAAAGGTTTTCACACAAAGTTATAATATTAAATTGGTTACAAAGTATCAAAGGATTCTAATACGAATATTGAAGTCACAAGAGAGAACGAATGAATCAAACCATATCAGACAGAATAACTAAACGAATATCAAATGAATCAAAACTCAGAATAGAAAATATCAAAGAATCAAAATCATGGGATACTGATGCGCGTGATGTGTCGTTGCGGTTTAGCAGTACTAATGCCTACTCAAGTTTTAAATTTATATTTAGCCGACTTATCAATAACACACACACTTAACGAGCAGTGTACCCGGTCAGTATGAATATAATGGTAAGCAGAGTTTCGATCACTAAGAGTGGAACGTATTATCTAGTTATTCTAATCATTATTTTAATATCCTAAGTTAGTTATACAACCTAATCTAACGCAAGGGGGGTTCAGCCTGAGAGACTGGCATAGTTTGGTTATAATTAAATAGAAAACTAAACTAATGAGCACGAATCAGCGATTAGCACACACGTACACAGATAGATACTCGAGATAATAAGAAGACCTGTCCTGATAATTAAATAGCTTGTCACTTGTTTTATTGCTAGTTTTATATGAAGTGTATATAATTAAACCTTTCTCGTTGGCTCTAATCTTATCGGCGAGTAAACCCTTAATGATTACTTATGTCTATCCTACTTTTCTAGAGACGCTAGAATAAATAGGCGAGGAAGGGGCATGGCAACCCAAGCAAGACTCAGCTAGACACAGAGGTTATCAATGCACTAATAAAAGTCACCAAAGACATCAACATATAAACTTTAATTAATGGGAAAGCAATATTAAGGGGAGTGCATGATCTTCTGTAGTCACATGACACAAGCCCATCAATCCTGATGAATTAAAGCGTACTAAAACAATAAAACAAAACTACTTAATGAATTGAATACATGCAGGACCTTCTTACAGCTCTTGTATCTTTATTTGAGGTGTGTCTTGTGCTGCTTGGTCGTCTGGATTCTGCTCTAGGGTTATACAAAAGTTCTCTTAAATTCGTCTGACCTCGGGGTATTTGTTGACATAAATAATGCCTAAAAACATTATCAATATTTATTCATATCTCTATGTTTTGATGATCACAAAATGTAAACTCATTAAAACATAAACTTATCAAATAAACAAGTATTTAGTTGTAAATATTTATTTCTACAACTTAATCACTTAAGGTATGAATAAACAAGTGCTTAATGCATTATATGATCAAAGGAACATTTTCTTAATAACTAGATTTTTTATAAAACATCAAAAACATTTTATATATTTTTGAAAAACATTTTTGGTATTAAATAAAAATGTTTAATCTTTTATAAAAATATGAATTCAAATTTTTAACCAAAATCAGTTAAAATGTTCCAGAAAAACCTTCCCCACAAAAGGACAAAATTGGCCAACGTTCAGTAGGGGCGGCCCCCTTAATTTTACTAGGCGGCCCCCTTAATAATTAAGGGGACCGCCCCCGCTCCAGTAGGCTCCAACTGTCCAGATTTTTCCCTATAAATACAAGCCTTCTCCTGGATTTTTTCTCAACCCTTTTGCACTAAAACTTTCTGTTGTAGATCTCATTTCATATCTTAAATAAACCTTTGATCATGTAATCTTAAGCATTGGTTTCCAAGTGATCCAAGCTTCCACCATCCAAGTGCAAAAGAAGAATACTTCTATCAATCAAGATTAGAAGTATTACAACTTAGTATCATTTTGTTACTTAAGTTGTGTGTTTAACAAAGTTTGTAAATCATTCATTCATTTGTATGTAAGGTGTGTGTTGTAGATTAGTGTTGTGTGTAAGTAGTGAAGATGTTGTATAAGTAGTTGTGGTATAGAAGTTGTGAGGTCAAAATGTAGAAGTTGTGAAGTCGTGATGTAGAAGTTGTGAAGCCGTAGCGTAGAAGACATGAAGTCCTTGTGTTGAAGTCATGAAGCCGTAGCATAGAAGCTGTGAAGCGGTCATGTTAAAGTTGTGATGTCCTAGTCGTGAAGTCCTAGTGTTGAAGTCGTGAAGCCGTAGCATAGAAGTTGTGTAGCGGTCGTGTTGAAGCCGTGAAGTCCTAGTCGTGAAGTCCTAGTGTTGAAGTCGTGAAGCCGTAGCATAGAAGTTGTGTAGCGGTCGTGTTGAAGCCGTGAAGTCCTAGTCGTGAAGTCCTAGTGTTGAAGTCGTGAAGCCGTAACATAGAGGTTGTGTAGCGGTTATGTTGAAGTTGTGAAGTCTGAAGTCATGAATACATAGTGTTGAAGTCGTGAAGCCGCATCATAGAGGTTGTGTAGCGGTCGTGTTGAAGTCGTGAAGAAGTCGTGAAGCCGTTGTGAAGAAGTCGTGATTAAGTCGTGTAGAAGTTGTGTTGTGAAGTTGTGAGATTGGTTCTAGCTACGATTAGAACTCGACATTTAGCTTTGTGTCGTTAAACCTGTGTAAGCCAAAGTTGTGTACGGTTTTCTCCGCCATAAGGGAGCTTATTGAAGTTGTGAAGAAAACTCTCGAGCAAGGTGTGCTCGGGGAGTGGAGTAGGGCAAGGAAGGTGTCCTTGTAGCCGAACCACTATAAATCTCTCGTGTCTCGGTTAGATCTTTCCATACCTTATTTATTTCTTTACTTGCATCGTCATTACTTTCATACACATAGGCTTATATAATTGCTAGTATTAATTAGAGGTCAACTTCACATAAAGATCAAATTGAAAATCCATTCAAGAAACCAAAACTTTTACAATCAATTTAAAAGAATACATATATAACTAATAATAAGATTTATGTTTTATTTTTCATAACAAACTAGAATCTAAAGTTTTTAAAAGTATAAAACAAAGGTTTCATAATAAAATTAAAAAGACGTAAAACTATTCAACCCCCCCTTCTAGTTTTCCACAATTGGTATCAAGAGACACGTCAATCAAGATATTTAAAATATACTGTATTTTAAAACTTGAATCGATCTATGGAATTCGAAAAATATCTAGACGGGGAATCTTTGCTAAAACCACCACTATTTGAAAACTATACTTTTCTTGAATGGAAAAATAAATTTGTAACTTATGTGAAATCAATTGATCTAGATCTTTGGCATGTCATTTCGATTGGTGATTTTGAAAGTCAAACAAAAACATATTTTGAAAGTTAAACAAAACATATTTTGTAAGTTAAACAAAAACTGATTTTGAAAATCAAACAAAAACGGATTTTAAAAGTCAAATTAATTATTTGAAAACGAAGAATGAAATAAATAATAAAGCTAAAATAATTATTTATAAAACCTTGCCGAAAGTTGAATATGAAAGAATATTCTTCTATAAAACGGCAAATGATATTTGGAAAAATTTCTTAAACTTTCATCAAGAAAAATGTCAAGCCAAAGATGAGGATTTTGATCTTGTACATGAATTAGTTATCTTAGAAAATTTAATAGATAAACATTTAGATAAAATAGATACATGTGCTACTAGTTCAAATGTTGTTAATGTAGGTGTTAGCGACGAAGACTACATGAATCAACTCCAAAGTGAACTCAATCCAAGATCATGGAGTGACACAGACGAAGGAGAAGATCATCATCCGACTCACCTATCATTCACACGTCGATCATCATCTGAGACATTACGAAGAAAAGCTAGGACGTGAGGTAAGTTCTCTTTTTAAATTTCATAAGTAATTACTTCATGCATATAATCTTATTAATGCCTTAGGATACGCTTAGTCTGATAGGTTGCTTTGCCTTTACACTTTAGTTATATTGGTTCTGTGGCTTAATGAACTAGAAACCCTTTAGTTAGCCCCCCTAAATATTAGTAAACCAAGCAATCTTCATATTTGGTACTCTTCGATAGGTAAATTTAGGAACTTAATTTCTTCTAAAAAGAGAATGACTACTGGAGAATCTATTGACTAGAAACTCAATTTGACCTAACGGTTGAATTGCTTCTATGTGAGAAGTTGGGTGTGTGTAACCCATAAAAACGGTCGTGTTTAGCCTGAATTGAGCACCACTAGTAATAGTCTCATACTCATTCTCCAACTTGAATATATTATTCTTCCTAAATATACCTAACGATAGTTTACTGTTATGAACTTTGCTTTTCACTAGAGCTTTTCATTCCTAGATGTATGTCATCCTGCATATATAAAATTTCTAGATGTTTACTTGCTCCTATGTGATTTGACTGCATGCCTTCGTAATTATTTGTTTAGTTGAATGCATTGTCATTATAATAGCTTTTGTTTTTCCTCTAACTACTCTGACATGATGTATTTTTGTATTTAGTCATAATACATGCGTAAATGTCATAGGATATGTAGAAAGAGGTAGCATGTGACAATAGACTTGAGCATGAGATCTTTCATAAACCATTATTTTTTTTTAAACCTATAATTAATGGGACTTATTTTTAAATTTGCAAAAACTTCACATTTTGGAAAAATAATTTTTCAAAAGATTATGACACATTTCTATTTTACATGTTTCACCATCCTACATTTCTTCCAAACTTGTGTCCATAATTACGTGTTTATCAAAACCAAAGATTGGAAAAATATGTTTTCTTTCCTCATAAAAACATTTTGAAATAAAACCAAAACTATTTCATTAAAATATTTTTCACATCCACATAAAAACCCACTTTCAAATATTGTTGAATAATGCCAAAAACATTTCTTTAAATCATGCTTGGTGATCTCATATATGTCATATATACTTGTGTATATGACACTTATAAGTGAACTAAATCAAAAATGAAAAATCATGGTTTACTTATTAAAGATCTCACTTGGTACAAGTCTAGAAGTCCATGCTATCACAACTCCCCATTCCCTTGTACATAGATAATCATTAGGATTAATTAACTAGCCTTTTAATCGTCCTAAGTATAATACTATGAATTACAGGGTGCTATGTATTATCTACTTGTCTAATATATGTATATACATGTTATATGCTTAATGAGTAGTTTGCATGTTAGATAAAGTTGCTTAAATAAATATGCTTAGCATATATGAGTTATTAAATCCTAAATTGCCTTGAAAGAAGTTGGAATTGCTTGAGACTAAACCCAAAAACACAACCCTTTCAACAATTTTCTGCCAAAAACCCATTTCCAGTAACCTGAAAATCAGCAGATGGGCGGCCCCCTTAATTCATTAGGCGGCCCCCTTAATATTTAAGGGGACCGGCCCCTTAATTAAGGGGACCGGCCATCTGATGGTCGAAGGTGCTGCTCCCCTTTTCTATTTTTTAGCCCATTTTATCCTATACTTCCCAAAATTCACAAACACATATTGTCACAAACCACTCTCCAAAATTTACCTTTCACAATCACATCATCACTACACCATAAATGCCCATTTGGAGGAGGAAGCTTGACATTTGCCATAACCCAACAAATGATGTTGTTCAAACTCAACAAACACCTAAACCTCATCCTAATGAACCCTTTCACACACATAACCAATCATCCATATGTCCACCTTCATTCACTCATAATTACCCAAGTTCACAAGTGTCTCCACCACCAAAAGTGTCACCACCACTTCCACCAAATAACAACCACTCTCCATCATCATCACCTTCCACTCAACACTTGAAGTTCATTGAAGAACTCAAGGAAGCCCATGAGCTTAATGCTCTCCTTGCTTTGCACCTTGCTCAAAGCAACTTAAACCCATCACCATCCATATCACCATCATTACCATCATCACCACATCACTTGAGTCAAACTGAGAAACATGTCAACAATTGTCCTTGTTGCATCTTTCTCCAAAATCAAACCATCATTACCATCATCACCACATCACTTGAGTCAAACTGAGAAACATGTCAACAATTGTCCTTGTTGCATCTTTCTCCAAAATCAAACCATCATTACCATCATCACCATCCATCTCACCATCATTACCATCATCACCACATCACTTCAGTCAAATTGAGAAACATGTCAACAATAGTCCTTGTTGCATCTTTCTCCAAAACCAAACCATCACCTTAAATGAGCGTCTCACTTGGATTGAGTATCTTCTCACTAGATCTAATCCAACACCACCACTTGAACAACATCAAAACCCTCATTCAACATGGTCAAGTCCAAGCTCTCCACCTCCAATTCCTCCATCAACACTCTCTCCAACAACCATACACCCAAACTTACAACCCCATTAATCTTTTTTTTTACCCCCTCTTTACCATCATCTATCCAAAATAATCCAAGTTTTTCATGTCTCAAGCAAGTCCGATGGATCTCTTAGGCAATTTAAAATTTTCTACTTATTGCATGCTATAAGCAAAATATGTGTTGTATCAATAATTATGTTTTTAACATAATTATTTTCAACTAATGAATGCTTTATTTCTTGTCTTTAATATATGATTGTTATGCTTATTACTTGTATACTTGATATCATGATATATATACATGCTTGATGATTAATAACATGCTTATTCCATAATATGTTTTAAATGTATGCATGCGTAATTAACATGTTTATGTCACTATTTAATCATTCTTGATGTACATGATTCAAATGGAGCTTGCTGCAAAAACACCCTAAAAATAACCCTTTTCTGGAAAATTTTCAAATTTGGTCGCCTGGGAAAACACCAGATGGGCGGCCCCCTTAATTCCCTAGGCGGTCCCCTTAATTTTAAGGGGGCCGGCCTACAATTAAGGGGACCGGCCATCTGGGCAGTAAAATTTACTATTTTTCTTTTGCATCTTGCGACCCCTTTTATCTAGCCCAAACCTTACCTAAATCAACCATCACCTCCATCAAACACCCATTTTCATTAACCATGCTATCACCAAAATCATCTCTAAGACACCAAAACTCCATCACCACCACCTCAATGTTAATCCCCAAGTGCACCAAATGCACCATCAAAAACACCCTCCACTCATGGCACATCATCTTCATCCATACCTTCCACTTCATCCATCAATAACTACATCAACTCACACCTATCATCACCACCATCAAGAGCATCAACTCCACCTCCTACTCAAGAACCTCCATTCACCCAACTTGTCATTTCCATATCACCAATAACACCTCTTGATGCTCATTTCTCATCATCACCAATACCACCACACCCTTGAACACATGCTTAACAACCAACCTCCACCACAACCTCCATCATTTTCACCCACTACACTACCACCACCTTCATTCTTACCAAATTAAGCATATGCAATGCTTAATCAAAAATAATTTTTCAAACCATTTTGTGTGCAAGCCCCATGGAAGATCATGTACTCCTAGAATGATTATGTAGATTGCATTACTTACTAGCTAATGTAGGATTGAATATAATCTTGGATGGTTTTGTATTGATACACAACATTTTTAATGAATGTCTTTATATGCATGCTTATTTTTGCTATATATATGCTTGTGCTTCTAATATTTTTCTTGCAAGTATTCCATATATCGATTCCTTGGTGCCCCCAAACGAGGGGGAGTACACATCAAGGGGGAGTTTTCGTCCCGACAAACTTCACGTTTGAATTTTGTCGGCTTAACCTTTTTGATTCTACAAAAAGGGGGAGAAGTGAATGTAAACTCACTAAATACTTGTCCAAAAATACACTTTTTGATATTCGAGTGGCCACGTATACATTCAGGTTATTACTTCAACATCTTTACATCGTTCTTAAATATTTTAATGATAACAATCTAAAGGATGTTGTTCCATAACCTTTTTTATTTTTTTACCCATCAATCCCATTTGATCCATTTCCTTTTAACACTACTTTTGCCAGTTGTATCTTTTATTCCTGATTCCACTTTTGTTTTCTCTAACATTTACTAACGATTTTTTTCTACAGATTCGAGGATTGATGTCAAATGCAGCTATCTTGATGCATGCAGTTATAAAGAACACCATCTCCTTTGCTTAAGATGTCGGAATGAAGGATCGTGATGAAACTTCACCGAATGATCATTATTAAATTAACGGAAACAATTTTTTATTAAATTAAAAGAAACAATTCTAGATTTGAAGTTTATCAAGAATTTGAAATGGTTATAAACATTGGATTTGTCATATATCTTCTTTATACAAATATAGGTTATATATTAATCCAAAACATGATTTTACATTGTTTCATTCACTTATTTCCAATTCAACCTTTTTCCACACCTATATTTTCATAAACATTATTTTTGTAATTAACACATGAAATTAACCCGTCCATTTGATTAGACTTGTAGTGGGATTTTTCGGTCTGTAGGCTGTTGGTATTAGGGTCATGATAATCAAATGATTGCCCGGATAAATTCTTGAATCGTGTATAGAGTCCACTTTCCTAATACAATATTTCGACCCTATTCTGCCTTGGGTTACACGAAATTCGTATTGAGATAAGACAAGAACGAACATTCTAATTCTAGGCACAATAAAGAGAAAAACATTGAATAATTTACTTGTATTTGTTGATAATATGAATATGTTTATCAATGAAGACCAAATTAAGTTTATATATATATAAAACTAAATGGTGGTTGTATGAAAAGTTGTGACTCTTGATGAAAAGTCACACCCTTTGGTGAAAAGTCACAACACTTCCTTTAATTATGTCTAGCAACAGTTTTGTAACAGAAAAAACTGTCGCTAACTGCAACCATTAAAGACATGTGTATGGACAATTTAGTGACTACACGAATTTAGTCACTATATGTCCCTTGACTTACATTAACAACCTTAACCATTAATTGTACCCGAAATCAAGTTAATAGTTTACACAAGCGTGCACTCCGCACCTCCAAACTCGTATTATAACTTAACTTGAAATCCATTAGGTCCCGGGTAAATCACCATTACACAAAAATGTTGGATGACACTAAAATCACCAACAATCCACCCCCATTTTAGTGTAATCCTTGATTCCCCAAATAATCAAAACAAATCAAACTCATGCATAGATGAAAATGTCACAGCGATTGAATTTTCACTTAGTATATTACGCATTCCAAATATTCGAGAATCAGGGTGTCCCATGGATTGAACCCATCAACTCGTTTGAATGCTCGAAGATAATATACACACGAGTTTCTACATTTCTCCAATATTTGTACTTGACGCTTTACAAGCCATGCGTCCATATCCATTCATGAGCATATAGGAAGCTGTTAGTGCAAATATTATGATATTTAAACTAAACGGTTTCTTCGGTTTTAATAATGACAAACATGTAACTTTTAATGCATAATGTAAAATGCACAAGTTACTTGTAAACACAAATCATCAATGCATACTTACATCAACATCTCTCGACGTCTCAAGTATGCCTCAACAGAGTCGTTGATTTCCATCCCGACGTAAATCACTCAAGGTATGAACAAACAAATTTAAACTTGACGGATGATCAAAGAAATAATTTTTTTTGTTCTAAACTTCACATTTTTAATGTGACAAAACATTTTTTCAAAAATACATTTTACAAATTATTTTTGAATTAAAAAGAAATGTTTTATTTTGAAAAATTAGTTTAAAAATCCTAACAGCTATTTTCCCCTCAAATCAGCTCCAAACATCCCCAAATAAACCTTCACCACTAAAAACAAAAACTAGAGTGTCCCTTCTCTGGCATGGTAGCACGGTACCACTAAATTTAGTGGTACCGTCGGGTATTTAGTGGTACCGTCTGTCTGTAACGGCTAGTTTTTTTTTTGCCTATAAATAGTGGACCATTTTACACTTCTAACATGATTTTTCCAGTTAGTTTTCTCTGGTCTAATCCTCTCTTATTTAGATCACTTTCTTTGATCATTTAGTGAGTTTTAGTTTGTTTTAGAATGATCCAATCAGCCATTCAAGTGATTACCTTCATTCCTCTATTGGTGCAAGAGAAGAGCATATCGTATCACAAAGATACAAAGTGTTATAGTGTTAGTGTAGTGCACTCGTAACATTCGTTACGTACTTGTTGTATCTTGATATACATCAAGTTGTCTATCATCTTGTTTAGTTAGTTTGTGTTGATCATTATGATCTTGTAGAGATCGGAGAGATCTTGTGTAGCTTGTGTTGATAGTAAGTAGATCGGGTAGATCGTGTGAAGATAAGGTAGATCGGGTAGATCGTGAGTAGATCGGGTAGATCGCGAGTAGATCAGGTAGATCGTGAGTAGATCGGGTAGATCGAATGTAGATCATGTGGATCTTGTAGCTTGTGTAATTTGTGAAGATCGGGTAGATCGTGAGTGAGATTGGTACTATGTAGATTAGTACTCGACATTTAGCTTAATGTCGAAAAATAATGTAAGCGACGCGGTTTATGTGTTTAGGCCTCAAAACACAAGATTTGTTATGTTGGGCCATAAAACATAATGGGTTTGGTTGTACCCGAAGAAGAACTCGACATCTAGCTTTGTGACGGAAAATATTGTAAGCGACGTTTTATGGTTTTCTCTGCCAAGAAGGGAGCTTGTTGATTAGTGAAGTAACTCTCGAGTTGGGTACTCGGGGAGTGGAGTAGGGCGAAGAGGAGCTTCGTGACCGAACCACTATAAATCCCCGTGTCCGGTTTGCGCTTTATTTACTTATCTCTTTACGTTTATTTTTGCATTTACCGCTTTACATTTATACTTTGCATTGCATTTATATTTGTGTGGTTTGTTGCTTATATTGTGTTAGTTGTGTTTGTACATGGCGTGTTATTTATAATATGTTTAAGCTTGTGTTATTGAGGCATGCCTTATTTGTTGCTTTATAATATCTCTAGTTCTTGTAAGACTAGAGTGGACACTTTTCATATTAAGTCACACTTGATCGGGTGTTTGATACGAAAAGATTAAAGTTTTTAACGGGAACGTATTCACCCCCTTCTATGTTTTCCACAATTGGTACTAGAGCCACGTCGCTCAAACTTTTTAAAAACGAATAGTTTTCAAAATTGAGTACTATCCATGTATCAAAATACTCATGAAGGAGGATAAAATATGATAAGTGTTTATTTACTTAATACTTACAAGTTTTGTTGTTAAGTATACGTTGTCATAATAGCTTGAAGGTTTTCTTAACCCAATAAAAGAAATAGAGTTTGTAAGTGTCCGGTCATGTCTATAGAACGAGTCGTAAAGTGATGCGATTTTGAAAGGAGCGTTTAGGACAACTCCTTGGTGTATAATAAATGTATTTTCGTAAAAGTTTTTCTTAGTCCTAAATATGGAAATGTCATTTAATATATATTTTATATGTTCGGTATCTAGTTTATTAAGTTTTACATCTTTACGTTGCGTCAAATACTTGTTTGCGATGAAAAAATTGGTTTTGGACAAAACTGTAATAACAGGTCATGGTACCGTTAAATATCACAGACGGTACCACTAAATATATATGGTACCGCTAAATTTAACGGTACCTTCGTCTATTTTTCAGAATTGAGTAATTTTCAAAAATTCGTATAAATTTAACCGTAAGTCCGTAGGAGTCGTGCCACCTATCGTTTTAAATGTAATTGAGTCTACTTCCATTTAAAAATACTTTTAAAAAATGATTGTAAAGTAAAATTTACGAGAGTCTTTGATTCGTAACAGAGAGTCTTTTCCGGTCATGCCGATTGCACAAATTTTTTGTCAAATTACAAAGAGAACATCACACATTGATGTATTTATATTTTCAAAGTGTTGAACTTGATCAAATTTTGAAATGGGGTGGAAAATAATTCATTTTCAAATAAAATCAACCTAAGTGTACATTGTTATACTTAATACACAAAATGACGATAAGTATTTTTGTGTGTTATGCTAAATGACTATTTGTTTTTCATTGTGTCTTAGTATTGTTAGTTAATATTTTTGTATGCTTATTGTTATCTTTAGTTGAGCTAATTTTATCTATAAGCATAAGTGTCTTTCATGCCTTGTTGCTATTTGTTTATTATAGTTTTTCGGTTTATGAGTTTATAAGGCTCATGCTAAATCTCTTGCACTATATTGAGTAATTAGTTTGCATTGCATATAGGCTTAGACCATTTTTCTTGCATATGTTGCAAGTTTTTAAAACGCATTAGTAACCTTCTTAGGAATGGAAAGTAAGTCTATTTATCACGTGTGTCGAAAAATATTGTCTTACACAACTATCTTTCCAAAGGTTTAAGTGTTAAAATATATCACCTCAAAATATTTAACACTTTCATTAAATCCGTAACATGATCTCTAAAACATTACATCCTTTTGTCTTGCCTGACCATGGGTTGTCTAAACAAGATAAAAGATCATATTAATACATTAGTATTTAAGTAAAAGAAAATGTATTAAACTTGCATTGATCTAATACACACAAAAAATGTTTTAAACATTTAGTACTTTACGTATGTTGTATAAAAATGGTTAAGATAATTATTTTTATACTCATGATATGTCGAAAACTAAGAATATTATACTTAATAATAAATAGTTTTTCGCACATAAAAATAAATGACAATCTCGAAGTAGTAAGTTAATATGTCATTAACCTCACACATACAACTAGTATTAGAATAAATGGAACACATTGCTTAAATTTTTATTTTCTTTTTAAAAGGAGTGATCGTGAGGGTCAAGAAAGATTTCGAGTACATATCAATTCATTATTCAAATTATAATTGATATCATCATCGAATCTAATTGATAAGTTTTCGAGTATGGACATGAAATTGGAGTCATTATTTGTCTAGCTTCAAGATAACATCAAAATGTAACGAAATATATTATCTTGAATCTACATACTCAATTACACTCGGTTGTTATGAAAATAATGACGTCCTCTTATGACGAAAATAATATGCATCGGATCATAACTCACACTTGTGTTGAAGATGTCTTATTGATTCTTCTTGTCTAATGGTCGTGTTCCAAACATTAAACTAATATGTTTAAAAAGATGCATAAAATACACAACTAAGTAGGATTGACAACTTGGATGTTTCATCCGAAATATTCAAGTAATTTACTTTGCAATGCAATTAGTAAATGTGTCATATCCGAAAAACCAAACACGAGCAAACAAACAACATATGTAAACTTTACTCATGAACGACTCAACACTCAAAATCACATGTCTAGTAAAAGTGTCACACATAATATGTTATTAACTATTATGTACGTCATCAATCTTTGAGAATATCACATGTATTTCTCTTAACAAAAGATTGAGAAAGGACAATTTAAATCTTATGCATCTTATTTTCTTTGTAACATGAATGGTTATGTTACAAGAGAATACATTGCATCTTGTTTAACAAATATAGGATATTAGATTTGAATAATAACCCAATACAACATGTGTCATTGCATAAACAAGTAAAATTGGTCATACACTAAAATACTTGTTTTACTAAGCATTTGTAAGAGTAATATGCTTTCTCTTAGAAAAGCATATTTGTTGAAAGTTACAATATGTCTCACTTCAATAATACATCATATAATACTCACAAGATCTATTGAGGTAAGTAACATTTACTAGATTCATTTCTCAAGATATGCAAAGGAGCATTCTTGAAACACTTTCGATGTATCACATTCTACATTGTATCATTAAGGCATCTCTTGGTTCTAGAAAACCAAATCATGTTAAAATAACATGTAACAACTCAGCAAACAAATATGTTATCCAAGAGATCATAAAATGCACCATCTCCACCAAATAACTTCTAAATCTCAAACATAAGATTGAAACATTGTGCTTGCCTTTGGTAGGATATTGAGTAAGACATGTCATCTTCTTAACCGACTTTCAAAATATGGTTAGTTAAGTCATATTAGGCCAATGTATTAGCGAAATAAGCTAATATCATCTTTGCTATACTTCGATAGGCAAATATAGGAATTTGAATTTTTCTAACATGAGAATGACTACTGGAGAACCTATCACACTAGAAATTCAATTTGACCTAACGGTTGAATTGCTTCCAGGAGAGAAGTTAGGTTCGTGGTATAACCCGTAAAAATGGTCGTGTTTAGCCTAAATTGAGCACCACTAGTGATCGTCTAATACTTATTCTCTAACTTGAAAATTTTTCATTCCTACATTTGACTAAAGATAGTTTACATCGGTGAACTTTATCTCCCATTAGGATTTCATTTTGAACAAGTAGTCATTAGGATCCTCCTTAGCAAACCTAGATTACTTGCATCGTACAACTTGTATGATGTTTGCATTTGTTCTTTATGTGCATTTTACCTGATTTGCTTGTTAATTGTGCACCCACACTATGTTGTTTTGACACATAATGATTTAGGTATGCCTATCACTATAAACTTTTAGATGTCATTTAGTCTTACCCTATAGTGTCAAAATCTAAAAAATTAGAGTAGTTGCGAAATTGCCCTAAATCCTTGGTCATCATTTCGCTTTCTTCCAAGTGATACACTCTTTTGTCAAGGGAAGGTTAGACACAAGCCTAGTAAAACTCGGAGTAGGTTTGACAACTTAAATAATTCATCCGAAATATTCAAGTAATTTTAACTTGCGATCGCAATTGTTGAATGTCATATCCGAAACATCATATTCAAGCCTTTTAACAACATATGTTAAAACACTCAACCAAAAGCTAAAAGCTAACATCAACCTTCGGGTGACAAAGGACTCACGAGTTACTACGTAAGTGATTAGTAGTTCCTTTCATCCTCGTGTAAATATACACTTCTTAAGACCAAGTATATTCATTTTCGTTAGTTCCTTTTATCCCCATAGGTTTGTCATCGTGTTTTGTGTCAAGCTCACCTCATAGATAATGAGGATCGAACTTATCCATCGGTTTTAGGGTAGAAAACAAACTTATCATCCTATCTCGCCAAGAGTACGTTGATACTCTCTTTCTTCCGAATAACGGGCAATATGCCTATACGAAGATTGATATTTTTGAGTCTTTTCTTTTTCGTCGTCAATCTTGATCACCTACCGACATGCAGCGATCTCACAACAACAATGGATGTTCATCCCAAAAATCCCATCAATCACGCTAGAAACATCCAAACCTCTCAACGTGAAACATTCAACTACTTACGCTTAGGTCTAGGAATGATGGAACATATTCCGTAAATTTCATAATTTACATGTGCTCAAAACATCCCCTAAGTGTCGTCTAATGACTATTTAAATATTTCATTGGAAATGTTGAAGTCATCCTTCGAGTCACGTCTAATGACTATTTAAGTATTTCCTTAGAAATATTAAAGTCATCTCGGATTGTCAATAATCTCGTGTCAAATCCCGTTGGATTTATCCCTCAAAGAATTTATTAGGTATAGATTCTTTCATCATGTCTAAAAGTCTCACTAAATCAGCGAGATTTATTCGTTAGATCCTCTCAAATCGTTGATTTATGTGTGTCTAAAACATCTCTAGATTAGAGTCAAATCCTCTCAAGCTTCCAATGACAACTTAAATATTTCATCCAAAATATTTAAAGCATATTTAATTTGCGAAATGCAATTAAATGTCATCTCTCGTTCTCGATCAACGTTCATCGAATCCCGTTGGATTCATTCATAAAAGAATTTATTTGGTATAAATTCCTTTAATATAAGGTCCAGAAAAATCACAACATATGTGAAATTTCTTTTTCGAAAATCAAATTCTGGGTCAAAACTGACCTCAGCAGGTCACAGTACCCTTAAATAAGGGACGGTACCGCTAAATTTAACGGTACCGTCAGACCTTTATTTGCTGAGACAGTTTATGTTGTTTTCAATTCTCACAGTTTCAAAAGCACTATCAAAACCCACTCGCTGTAGTCTTGAACCAGAACCATCTCCTATCTGAATAGATTCTACCTATCTTCTGATTCCTTAAGCTTTTTCCCCTTTCACTTCCGCATGGTCCTAAACACACCATATGTTTGGTTACTTCCGTATCTATCATCTTCTCAATTTAACTACATCCTTAACCTTCGTCAATGCTTCCACATTTCATTTATCTTACACACTCTTCAAGCGAAGAACCGCTAAGATAAGTGTGAGACAACTCTTCCTCGTCAACATAGTTTCTTCTAGCAAAGATAACTCTACAAAAACCCCATCACCAACTCTACAACCTTGAAGATTTTATCTTCTTAACCCCTAGCACATTTCCACGTAATCACATGCCTCATCATATGAATGTTCTATGAACATTCACAAAGATTGAGAAGAGCTACGTGACTTCAAAGGTAAAGTTTATTGTATGCTATCCACCACTTGTCATGACGTTACTTAGCTCATCGCTTCCGTCAAAGTTTGTTTTCCTCTATATATTTTTTCTTTCAACACATCTTGTCCGGATGGCCATCGATTAAGGGGGAGAGAAAACACACTCATACACATGTAGTCTTTCACCAAACACTCTCAAGAACACACAAATGTGGTTCTTATTCCCTAGAAGTCTTTACTAAAACACTCATTCCTTAAGTACCCGCTACTTAGCAAAACCTCAGTTATAAAACCACAATCGGTTCTAGCTTCCTAACCTCTACTCTTTGTGACCACCTAGATATTTGTTCTATACAAACACCTTCAACCTTCACATCAAACTTCACAATAATATCATTTATCATCACACTCAACCCTTATAACTAAACTTCACTCTTGATAGTGATATTCAGTTTCAAAACCTTCAACCCTTATATCAATCCAACTCAAACCTTTTAGCTACACTTCACTCTTGACAGTGATAGTTAGTCTAAGAACCTTCAACCCATCGATCATTACACTCAAACCTTGCAACTATTCGTCACTTTGGATAGTGATAGTTAGTTCAATAACCTTCAATCTTCACAATCACACGAAACCCTTCATGCACCAAATTATCTCTAACACACAACTAGGATCATCCAAATCTAGAAATCTAGAACTTCGTTACCTCAACCTCGTTAGAGATATCCACCCACAATAGGATCACATGCACATTTTTTTTTCTCTTAAAATATATCATGCATCTCATTGTCAGTGCAAACGATATATTAATCTAAACCGTCTCTATCCATCTTTTCTCAAAGGTCAAATCCAACAATTTCCCATCGTATGGAGTCATTTCCACTAATATCTTGGTGCGTGTCGTTCTCATTCTTTTTTTTTCCATCGAGTCCACTTTATGGCATGACTTGCCATAATAGTAATGACATATATCTACCTCATTTAGAGTATATCTTTTCAGCAAACTATCCTTAACACCAATCATCTTAGGTAGATGATTATATCGTTCAAAAGGTTTGTTAGAACTCGCCTTCCCAATGACAACTTGGAAGAAGTCATTTTGTGTGTCAGTCAATGAACGAATCTCATTCTTGTTAGTGTGATTGATAGAACATTTACACCTTAGGTTGTCGGTCGGGTTGTGACACTCAAGTGTCTTTGAATTGCAATATGCATTCATTTTTTTGTCACTCAACTTTCTTGGGGTTTCTTCTTTATTTTTATCCTCTTGGTACACTTTCATCATGAGTCTAACCTCTAGCATACTTTGATATGCTCACATACCTCATAAAAACTAATTTTTTTGGTAGCTACACTTTAACATAGTTTAACCTTTGCATGTCTTGCTATGAGTATTCTATCCCTATAATGTTGCTCCTATTCTTTTATATATTATGTTGCACAAAGCTAGCCCTTTATGTAGGAAAAGTCTTTGTAAGAATTTGATCCATGGATCCGCTAGATACTAAGGTAAATAAACAAGGGGATTCAATCACCATAGGGGAGCATTGAGCTAGGGGGAGCTCGGGGGTATTTGAATACATAGCATGGAGTCGTCTTCACAAGTGGTGATATAAGACTTCATTGGGATGATGCAAGCTCGACTTTCTAGGGAGAAAGGAAGGTGTTGCAATAAGGGTGAGAAGTTGAATGATAGAAGAAGAGAGCTCGGGGCAATTAATTTTTTGCTTCGACAAAAGGGGGAGAAGGAAGTGTAAACAGGTAACTTTAACTTTTACATTTTACTATGTGTCACGGTTTACATATTTGTCATCATCAAAAAGGGGGAGATTGTTAGTGCAAATATTATGATATTTAAACTAAACGGTTTCTTCGGTTTTAATAATGACAAACATGTAACTTGTAATGCATAATGTAAAATACACAAGTTACTTGTAAACACAAATCATCAATACATACTTACATCAACATCTCTCGACGTCTCAAGTATGCCTCAACAGAGTCGTTGATTTCCATCCGGATGTAAATCACTCAAGGTATGAACAAACAAATTTAAACTTGACGGATGATCAAAGAAATAAAAATTTTTGTTCTAAATTTCACATTTTTAATGTGACAAAACATTTTTTCAAAAATACATTTTACAAATTATTTTTGAATTAAAAAGAAATATTTTATTTTGAAAAATTAGTTTAAAAATCCTAACAGCTATTTTCCTCCCCAAATTAGCTCCAAACTTCCCCAAATAAACCTTCACCACTAAAAGCAAAACCTGGAGCGTCCCTTGTCAGGCACAGTAGCACGGTACCACTAAATTTAGTGGTACCGTCGGGTATTTAGTGGTACCGTCTGTCTGTAACGGCTAGTTTTTTCTTTGCCTATAAATAGTGGACCATTTTACACTTCTAACTTGATTTTTCCAGTTAGTTTTCTCTGGTCTAATCCTCTCTTATTTAGATCACTTTCTTTGATCATTTAGTGACTTTTAGTTTGTTTTAAAGTGATACAATCATCCATTCAATTGATCACCTTCATTCCTCTATTAGTGCCAGAGAAGAACACATCATATCACAAAGATACAAAGTGTTATAGCGTTAGTGTAGTGCACTCGTAACATTCGTTACGTACTTGTTGTATCTTGATATACATCAAGTTGTCAATCATCTTGTTTAGCTAGTTCGTGTGGATCATTGTGATCTTGTAGAGATCAGAGAGATCTTGTGTAGCTTGTGTTGATAGTGAGTAGATCGGGTAGATTGTGTGAAGATAAGGTAGATCGGGTAGATCGTGAGTAGATCGGGTAGATCATGAGTAGATCAGGTAGATCATGAGTAGATCGGGTAGATCATGAGTAGATCGGGTAGATCGAGTGTAGATCATGTGGATCTTGTAGCTTGTGTGATTTGTGAAGATCGGGTAGATTGTGAGTGAGATTGGTACTATCTAGATTAGTACTCGACATTTAGCTTAATGTCGGAAAATAATGTAAGCGACGTGGTTTATGTGTTTAGGCCTCAAAACACAAGGTTTGTTACATTGGGCCATAAAACATAACGGGTTTGGTTGTACCCGAAGAAGAACTCGACATCTAGCTTAGTGTTGGAAAATATTGTAAGCGACCTTTTATGGTTTTCTTCGCCAAGAAGGGAGCTTGTTGATTAGTGAAGTAACTCTCGAGTTGGGTACTCGGGGAGTAGAGTAGGGCGAAGAGGAGCTTCGTGACCGAACCACTATAAATCACCGTGTCCGGTTTGCGCTTTCTTTACTTATCTCTTTACGTTTATTTTTGCATTTACCGCTTTACATTTATACTTTGCATTGCATTTATATTTGTGTGGTTTGTTGCTTATATTGTGTTAGTTGTGTTTGTACATGGCATGTTATTTATAATATGTTTAAGCTTGTGTTATTGAGACATGCCTTATTTGTTGCTATATAATATCTCTAGTTCTTGTAAGACTATAGTTGACACTTTTCATATTAAGTCACACTTGATCGGTTGTTTGATACGAAAAGATTCAAGTTTTTAAACGGGAACGTATTCACCCCCTCTACGTTTTCCACAGAAGCCAAGTCCAAGCCTCTTGAAGCGGCAAAACTTCATACTCACATAGGTAGTTCTTTAAATCTTGCTCCTGCATTGCAATTTTTCAAAAGAACTATTAAGAAGATAAACTTCAACCTCCTCATCTTGCGGATCTGAGCACAATCATTGGCAAAGTATAACATGTGTTCCAATCTTTAAGTGTGAGGTTTCCACATTGAATTCAAGCTTCTAGCGTTGTATTAGAAGGGAATTGGGTATCTCACAATTAGAAGATCTAATGGACTTCCATTCCATCCCTACCATCGACTTATACACTAAGCCCTTAGCGAACCTCTTCTTCAAGCGGTTAGCTATTGATAGTTTAGTTTCACATTCATAATGCAACAAACATGGTAACATTGACTTTCAAACATAATACTATATGTTTATTAGAAAGTCCTTTAACCATTATACTTCTTTAGAATAAGAAAACAAAGAATCATGATACAATAGTTGAATACGCTGTACAACTTTACTTCTATGATCCCAAGATTAGATACCACATCAAATATGAAATTCATTCACTAGTGGTTGAGTAATCTTCTTGATCAATTATCCAACTTAATTGCATCAACAATTGTATATTTTCCAAAATTTGAAAAATCCGCTTTATTCCTAACCATAACCCATGGTTATATGCAAGTACCTATGTACTTTGGTTTACAATATCATGCAAATGATATTCCTATGACCACAAGTATATCATTTAAATACACAAGTACTATGTATCCATTAAACAATATAACTTTATACATCCTTCAATATAATAAATATTGTTCCTAGGGAAAACCGCCAAAACATATTGGCTTTATTATTCATACAAGAATACAACATTTACCCAGTAGATATTCATGACAACAGAATATAATACGCACACCAAAACCAAATTGCATGCATGCCTTCAATGATCGTTTTTCATATCAGTTATTAGCAAAATGATCAAATTTCATGCTGTGGACAACTAGAAGGGGGGTTGAATAGTTTTACCAATTTATTTTTGTTAGTTATAAAAGTTTCTTTGTGAAAAACTTAGATTCAATTCTTTTTTGAAATCAACCAACACCAATATGAACACTTATTTATACTATCAAGTCTAAACAATAAATATAAAAAGTAGAGATGGAAAGATCAAACTGAGAAAACGAGATTTATAGTGGTTCGATAACGAAGCTCTTCTTCGCCCTACTCCACTCCCCGAGTACCTAACTCGGGAGTTCTAAGCACTATGTCAACAAGCTCCCTTCAGGCGGAGAAAAGCGTACAACGTCGCTTATCACAATTTCTGACACTAAGCTAAATGTCTAGTACTAATCTAGCTAGTACCAATCTCACTCACGATCCACACGATCCTTACTAATCACACGATCCACACACTCTACTTTAGATCCAATTGATCTAAACACTCTCTACACAATCAACACAAGATCCACTCGATCTCTACACGATCACAATGATCCACACAAGATGACTAAACAAGACAATGACAACTTGATGTATGTCAAGATACAACAAGTAAACTACAAGTAATGCAAATGCACTACACAATGACTCTAACACCTTGTATCTTCTTGATACTTTGTTTTCTTCTCATGGACTAATAGAGGAATGAAGGTGATCTTTGGTTGGATGAAAGAATCACTCTTTAAACAAAAGAAAACAATCTAAATGATCAAGGAGATGTAAGTGTGAATGGGGAACTAAACTCAGAAAGTTTTGTGTGTTAAAGGATGCCCAAAAACTGTGAAATGGACTGATATTTATAGGCAAAGAAAATCTGTCCGTTTTACATGGACGGTACCACTAAATACCCGACGGTACCACTAAATTTAGTGGTACCGTGGTACCGTCCCAGACAAGGACGCTCCAATTTTTGTTTTTTAGTGGTGAAAGTTTATTTGGAGAAGTTTGGAGCTGATTTGGGGGGAAAAATAGTTGTTGGGAATTTTAAACTTATTTTTCCAATTAAAACATTCAAAAATAATTTGTAAAATGTATTTTTGAAAAAAATATTTTGTCACATTAAGAATGTGAAGTTTGAATGTGACAACTCGCAATTTCAGGTCATTTTCCAAACCTCGACAATTTACTATTCATGGGCTACTATTCATCATTTTTGAAGTCAGTTTGCGACTTTGAGAAGTTTTCAAAAAATTTACTATTCACGAAACACTATTTATTTTCGGAGGGAAATCACTATTCATGGTTATCGTTCATCCTTTCGTAAACTAGGTTTACGTGTATTCAAAATGCGCGTAACCATTATGGTTTTATTCATGCATCATCAGCAAGGACACATCATATAGACTAGAGAAGTCTACATATCATCAGTAACATCGTCTGCATATTAGGTCATGCACGGGTTTGCATTATTTCAATTTACGTATGTTCATTTATTTAATAAACGTTACCACTCAGTCTTTAATACGAAACATATACCCGACACTCCCGACAATGATCCTAATATGTTTTCATATTCAATATAATGATATAAAAATTATATTATTAATTTACCCGGTGTTTTGAAACCGTTTGCTATATTTTCCGGTAAACACCTATAACCCCGTCGGTTTGCGAAATTTCAACCCGATAATTATTCTAACACCCGATTCTTGCAAGGAATATGATTTTACAATTTTTACAACTTCGTCATATTTTATTTTATCTCGACAAGATTTATTTCTAGTTAACTCGGTACCCGGTAACACCCAATGTATACTTAAACTAACCTATACTTACAAATGGGAGACAACATCTTTAATGAGCACATGTACTCTTATTTGGCCCTTGTTTTGCCCCCCCCCCCCCCCCTAGCTCCCCTAAAGTCCATTTGCACTTGATTTGCTTGACTAAAATTAATGCCACATTTCTTTTAATAGATTTATACTTCCAATTATTTTCACATACATAATACAAGAAGTAACTAGGTAATATCAAAAACACTCTCACCTTTTCTTCTTCATTTGGATCGGCCAAGCATCAAGAACACACAAGAATCCATCATTTTTTTTCAAGAACAAGTATTAATCAAGTCCCATATGTGTTATTAGTTAAGGCCTTGCTGTAAAAACATCAATGTTCCTTACACATTTCGATCCAAAACACCTCAAATCTTCAAGTAAGTGGTTCATATAATTTTTCAATCTTTTATACTTCCATTTGATCTATATTTTGATGTATTTTCAAGTATTAGTAGTTAATCATGCAATATACTTATGTTATACATACCACTTTGCACATATTTACTCCCTAACAATAGATCCATAAGTTTTAGTTGTAACCTTATGAAATCCACCATTGTTGGTGATGTTTAGGAACCCATGACACCCTAAGAAGATGTATGGTAGGATTGGATTAATTGTGGTGTTGATTGAATGTGTTTTGAACAAGTCTTGAACCATATAAGTGATTTTTACAACTTATAGAAAAGGTTCTGTCCAAAATCGTGAAATCTGGAAAACTCAGAATACTTTGAACTATTTTGGCCTACATATTCAGAAAATACTTTCAAAAAAGAAACCGTGGCCGCTTGAATGAGTAAAAACCGACTTACGACGAGAAAGATACGCTAATTCTAAGTTTGACGACGAAAAACTAATTTCTGAAAATTTTGCGTGCTGTTTGCCGAGATTCAATGGACAAAAAGAGGCGTTAGACATGATTTAGACAACCCGACCTACTGAAATTATGTTAGTTCGTGTTAATACGAAGCCGTGGATATAAAGAACGTAGAAAACGAGCTTATAACGACAAAGATACACGCGTTTGAAGTCCGACTATTCCAACAAAATTCCATCAGCTTTTAACAAGGAAAATATTCTTAGTATAAAAACTGTTTTTGCAATACACTATATTGAGAGCCATTTTTCTTATTGATCGAGACCCGTATGGTCATAAGTTAAATGATACGACTTCAAGACATTGTTACAAGGTTTTCAAAAACACCGAGTTTGTTTACTAACACTTAACGAACACCCTTTTATGACTAGTTTTGCGAGGCCATTTGGTCATATTTCTACAAGTTATGAAAAATGTTAATTTATGACGAAAACACTATAATTATCGATAAATTATCAAACGACGATCGTGGGTTATCGTTGCAACATATTTACACGAAAAGTGTTTATTAACTTAACGGGACGTCAAAAATGTATTTTTCGACGATAAACGTTATTTTCAAAATTAGCAAGTGGTATCGATAACATACGTATTTGCATGTGTAGCATCATTTCATTGCTTACATTAGATCCTATCATTCATATTAGATTGCGGTTAGAGATCGTGCCTCATTTCAGTGTATCCACTTTTGTCATCATAGCTATTGCATCAGGTGAGTTTCATAGCCCATACTCTTGTAATACTCGTTTTATAACCGTTTTGGGGGAGAATACATGCTCGTTTTCATCTAAATGTATACTTGAGTTACTTGAACATGCCACTTGTTTAGTCAAACCATTATGTGCTCCACTTATGAATTTGTTATTCATTCAAATGTATTGTATATTCACTTGTATCACACTTAATTCTTTTTACCCATGGACCTAAGCACTTTAAACAATTATGCCTGCTTAACCGAATGAACCGGCACCAACACTATGTACATACATGACAAATGAACGGGTCACATAACCGAATGACCGAGTAATATGACCGAATGAACGGGTCGCATGACAAATGAACGGGTCACATGACAGAATGAACGGGTCACATGACAGAATGAACGGGTCACATAACCAAATGAATTGGTCACGTAACCAAATGTACTGATTGAACTAAATGTATTTTTAATCTTGGTCCACATATTACTTTTGTTCATCTAAACCAAATCTTATTGGGCAGTGGGTTGTAAACACACAGGTTACAGGTCTTGTATGGGCGGGACTTGGGACTGAGTGGATTTACAATGCCTTTGTTGGGAAATCATTTTCAAATGCATTACATTTTACACTAAACTCTATGAACTCACCAACCTCGTGTTGACACTTTAGCATGTATTTTCAGGTATAAAGCAATAGTACACTATTGGAGGCTCTTGGCAGGGCATGGCATGGTCATAGAAGACTCTGATATTCATTTGGGGACCGCTTAACTAATTTATGGGCTTATTTCCGCACTACTTTTAAATCATGTAAATTTAACACTTTTGCTAATGAATTTCATTCTAAATGATTGAGGTTAAAACCGTTCTTTGAACTTGTGTTGTGATACCAATTGAGTAGCACCCCAGCGATGTGTATGCTTCCGCTGGACCTGATTTCTGGGGGTGTTACATTGAAACACAAATTCACTTCTTTGATCACTTGTCAAGTTGTAAATTTGTTTGTTCTTACCTAGAGTGATTTACGTAGAAACGGGATATTTTGACTAAAAACTTGTTTACGTTAATTTTGACGTAAAGTGTTTTTAGATTTTGTTATCATCAAAACGTAGAGGTATCGAAAGATAGAAATAACGTTTTTAGACATTATTTGCATCAACACATGCAATTGTAGTATTGGATAGATCAAACAATCAGGCATACATTTCATAATCAACATATCATGCATGCCACATCAAATTACATATAAACTAACATGTGAGACCGATATCTATCACACATATGTCCCATTCATCTAAAGACTTATCATCAATTTACGTGCACTTTTAAATTTACTATGTTTATCCTTATGTTAATCATATCACATAAGTAAATGTTAGGCAATTCATATTTAATTGCATCATATGAGATAGATAGAAACTTGTAAATATGATCGAATCGAAGTTTATCCCACGGTTTTATCCTTCCATCAGATTGGTAATTACAACCTCTTCTAGATTTCACCGTAAGCAATACTCCAAAATTTTCTTTTATGTCCTCTCCAAACAAACTTCTCTTCGTATACAAATTTTAATGTCGTGTCTGCATGTACATCAGATTCCAAGAATACTTTCCAACATACCAAACGTAACAAACTTTTGATGCATATCCCAATATCAGTTCTTTGTAAGGTGTGACAGAATCAACCATTTACGATTTAAATAACCAAGCCATGATAATCACCAAAAATATTGTATTAGTTTGGTGGTATTAGAGTCATGATAATCAAATGATTTCCCAGATAAATTCTTGAATCATATATAGATTCCACTTTACTAATACAATATTTCGACCCTATTGTGCCTTTGGGTTACACGAAATTCGTATTGAGATAAGAAAAGAACGAACACTCTAATTCTGGGCACAAGAAAGAGAGAAAAACATTGAATACTTTTTTTGTATTTGTTGATAATATGAATATGTTTATCAATGAAGACAAAATTAAGTTTATATATATATAAACTAAATGGTGGTTGTATGAAAAGTTGTGACTCTTGTTGAAAAGTCACACCCTTTGGTGAAAAGTACACACTCTTATAGGTTTTTGAAAAAGTCGCCAAAAACCCATTCTTTACATTTAGTCCAGACATCATAATTAGTTATTGAATATAATAGTTAAAAGCTGTCGCCAAATCGAAACCTTAAATGATCATTTGTATGGTACAATTACAGTGAGACCTCACACCCCAGTGTAATTCCCAAATTCATCACCTAAATAATGTCGCCATTGAATTTCACTTAAATATTCACATTCAAATAGTTCAAATAGGTGCCACTTCGAACCCCACAACTCGTTTAATACTTAAATATAAACCGATTTGTCCGTAATCACCATTCCAAATGTTTGATGACGCTAAAACAGCCACAATCCTCACGCATTTTATGTAATCCTTGCCCTACTCAGAACAATCAAATTGTGCATAGATGAGGTCTAAACGTTTGATTTTTTGTATTGCCTTCAATTTCAGATCGGTTCCCACTGATTGAACCCATCAACTCGTTTGAATACTCGAAGATAATATACACACGAGTTTCTACATTTCTCCAATGTTTGTACTTGACGCTTTACAAACCATGCGTCCATATCCATTCATGAGCATATATGTAACATCCCGCCTACTCAGACCACAATATTGTCCGCTTTGCCTGCAGGCTCACGGCTTTGTTTTTGTGGCCTCATTTCCAGACTTCCCGGCAGGTCACCCAAGCCAGTACTACTCTCACATGAGCACGCTTAACTGCCAGTTCCTAAGAACCCCACTCGCAGTAGACCACAAAACGCGTTGTGTCATTGTAAGGCGAATGTTATCTTATGAACCCAGCATCTCTCCAGGCCACAGCCGATGTGGGATTTGCCTAGGGTGTTACAAGAATTGTAACACCCTAAGTTAATCTGAAAGATGCTGAACACATTACCAATTGCCCCTATAATTTAAAATTCTTATTAAAGCTTAATATTATCAAATAAGTTCCAAACTTCGGCAATCACCAAGCAGTATATCTCCATGAGCACGCTAATGCAGTTCCTAAGAACCCCACTCATTAGTACCACAAACGCTTGTGTCATGTAAGGCGAATGTTAATATTATAAACCAGATCCTCCACCAACAGCCGATGTGGGATTTCATAGGGTGTTTAAAATGAATTTGTAACACCTTAAAATTCTGAAAGCATGCAAAACTACAATTGCCCATAATTTAAACATTTTATTAAACTTAATAATTATCAAATAAGTTCCGAAACTTTGCAAGGGACAATATACCAACAATTTGAGAACTCATTTACATTATATATTAAAATACTAAAATACCTACACCAAACTGTGAATTAAAGTGTATATAATCTTAATTTGAATTTTGGAATATTAGACTAATCAATCCCATAACTTCACTTATCCAGCAAAGGGCGAATATCAACTTCCATTGAGACTTGTTTAAATCAATCACATTATCCCTCTAAAACTATTTTGCGAATACACACACACAAAAAATCTAGTCATCGATCCAAAAATCAACACATTTTCTGAGATCAAGCAACATCTAAAGATCCCTAGAAAAATTATTGTGGAGGTGTTCTTCTTTCGAGTCGTCTTTGGTGAATTTTCCCTTATCGCGACAAGAAAACAAGGTATAAATCGTTTCTCATTCATTCGATACCCTAAAATTCGATTCTTATTTTTCTCACACTCCTTATAACATGTACAACCTAGGAAAAATTGGATTGGAGCTGTTCTCATTCGTTTTCTATTTTTGAGAGACTTATTCTTTTCGTACGCCTATAAAGAAGGTATCTCGTTATTAATTCGTACGACTTCCATAAAATTCGTTTGTGATTTTTCTCATGATCCTCATGTCGTATATGGTGTGGGAAAATTGATTTCAAGGTCAGAAGATCATTTGTGAGGTCGTGGTGATTATTGGTGTATTTTGGCTCTACGCGTATAAATAAAATCGTGCGTCTCGTTCTACACGTTCAAATCTTGAGTTGGTATTTTTCTCAGACCCTATATATGTTATGAACACCAAATAAAATGTAAAAGTCGATCCATGCATGATCTAACAATTATTAGTGAATTAAATCTTAAAAACGTGTATAAACCCTAAATAATTCAATTCGAATTTTTGAGGCTTCATATTTATTTTATTTGGACTCCATATGATCATACTAATCTGGGAAAAATGATATTTCGAATTGTTAAGGCCTAAAATAATTATTCTTGATTTATTTAGTTTTACCGATTTTAAAGAAATTAAAAAGAAAAAAAAAAAAAAAAAGAAATGAAGTGTAATTCGATTTAGGGTTTGGATTTAGGGCTTGTTCTTGGTCATTTAATGAGGATTTAATGATGGTATAATTATTGGATAATGATTTGTATTTTTAGGATTAGGGTTTTGATTAAATAAAGTGTTATACGATTTGCTAAAAATGTTTTGGGTGAGTTTTGTAACTTTTAAAACTTAAGGGTTATTTTTAGAACTTATTTTGGGACATATACTTACTGTATAAAATATAAAAGGAGGGGGTCAAGTGTCATTTTTGTATTTTAGAGGGTTAAAATGTTTTTAGGGTTTTAAAGTGGTTCGAATTATAAAATAATTAAAATGAGGGACTAAACTTGCCATTTCTGGAAAGTAAGTGCTGTTTTGAGTAAGTTAATGTATTCAAGGGGTGATGTGTTAATTTGGCGATTTAAGGGGTTAATATGTAATTGTTATTAATTTAAAGTTGAGATTATAAATTAAAGGACCAAATATGTAACCTTGTAAACTAGAGGGACCTATTGTGTAAATTCTGTAAAATTGAGGATACATTCTTATAATATGATAAAATGAGTAACCATTGTGAAACTTTGATAAATGAAGGGGTTAAAGTGTAACTATGAACAATTAAAGGTCTAAAGTGTAACTTTTGAAACTAAAGGGTGTAAAGTGTAAATTGTATTTTCTTAAGGACCTAATAGGTAGATGTGATAAAAGATACCTTAATTCCAGAAATAATGATGTAACTAAGTATGTTGATCCAACTTTCTAATGTGGAAACTTTCTAAAAGAGGAAACTTACCAAATATGGAAACCTGCTATAAATGGAAAGTTACTTAAATGGGAAAGATTGTAATTCTCCTCTTCCCCTTTAGGTGTGAAGAAGGAGTGACTTTGAGCTGTTCTCTACTTTTCTGTGCTTTGTTTCTGTTGTGCTTTCGTCATAAGGTACGGATACTCTACCCTTTTTAAGAAAGGGTGTCTTATCACCTATGCTTCGATGTTGAGCTATGAACTTTTGCTATGAACCTTTGCTATGACCCTTTTTCTATGAACCTTTTGATATGAACCTTTTCACATGACTTTGAGATTCACTTTTCATATGACCTTGAGATATGCTTTGATATGACTTTGAGATGAGCCCGTTTGCATGACTTTGAGACCTGACTCTTAGTTTGATACCCGAGCCACCTTTTTGTTTCCTAGCCAGGAAGGTAACCTGGCCATGTCTGTGATGCACCACTGGCATGACTCCTGTGTGGGGGAGTGATTTCTCACGCCGTCCCCTTTTATATTATGATATGGCCATTATGATTCTGAGATTATGATTTTGAGATGACTTTGAGTGGGGGCGTATGGATTGCAATCCTAGGCATGTATGTTTAGTGGATTTAACTATGACTTTGAGTATGACTTTGAGGTGACTGGTGCTTGTGTGCAATACACGCCTTTCACATTTCTGGGAGCTAGCTACTCCACCCCTTTTGATACATGAGGCCACCCCTCATATTATCTGGTTGCCTGAGAGGTATCCCCTCTGATTATGAGATTATGACTTTGAGTTTCTGATGTTGAGATTATGACTTTGAGTTATGGGCTCGTGGTAGATGACTATCCTATACTTCCTTATTTCTCTTTCGCTTTGATTATACCTTATGACACTTCCAGTACTTCATTGTATTACCGTTTCGTTATTATTGCTTGTATTATGTATCTGTTCACTGGGCTTTTTAAGCTCAGCCGCACGTTTTCTTTTCGTGTGCGGCAGGTTTTAGTTGGAAGATGGGTACGAGTGAAGAGACTTTTGGACTTAGAAGACTTGATAGTTTTGGCCTAGAGATGATTAGAAGTTATTTCATTGTTAGAATTTGTATTCGCTTTTATAACCTTGTAATTTCATTATTTCTTCTGTAACCATTGAGAATCTTTGTATTACGTTTGAATGTATGCTTTGTTATATCTGATATGAAACCATTTGTGTGACATCTTTACCCTTGTCGGGTTGGGGTGTTACAATTATGGTATCAGAGACAGGCTGCGATTCGTAATACATTTACCCTTGGCCTGTGTAAGTTAGGACCACTAAGTTTTCCCTGTAGGCGCTCGTAGGTCAACCTTTGAGAAATTGCTTTAGGATCTCCCTATAGGAACCTAAGTGAGGAATGGGTAGAATAAGACATCTGTGTGAGTATCATTGCTTCCGCATTACTCTGATTCGTGCCTTGCTTTTGATTAGAGTCGGTTGATATCTCTTTTGGAAATCAAAAGCTTATGCTTTGCACCACCTAGATTTGAACCTGATAAAATTTGGAAAGTATTGAGAAATTTCATAATTATTGGCAGACACTATTTGATCCTTATCTTCAGATCCCTTTTGGTAGTCATTTTGGATAAAGACTCTCAGTTGCCTCTGATTCTTTTGTTAATCACTTTGATGCCTCTTCAGGCATTCTGAGAACCTCCATGGCGATGACGTATTGGATATGTTTTGTTATTTGTCTTTTGTTTTGATAAGTACCTATGAATCTCCCGACCCTATTCGAGTTGTTTCACCCATCCATGTCCTTGCAGGAAGTCTTGTAGTTCATAACTACGGGTATAAGGATATTCTCATCGCATTTCCGAATAATAAGAATTACGTTGCCGATCTGCTTGATTAATTTTTTGACCGATCGCTCGTTCGATGATATTTTCGTGAATTTCTTGAGTTTCGAGTAAATTTTGACACCACCGAATTCTAATACCTAGTATCGTTTATGTCATTTTCAGCATGGCACCTCCAGCACGCCGCAGATATCGTTGGACAACTAGGTTCGCCATCGGCCGAAAGAGGAACATAAAATTCAGGAGGATTGCCAAGAGGATATTGATCCCCACTAGGATGTGGCCGGGCCGGATCGAAGAAAGGAGGACCATCATGAATATAAGTGGGACGGAAGAACAGCTACACGTGGCAGAAATAACAGATGAAGAGGACATTATAACTAGATACCAGGGAAGAGACCCCAGGTTTTCAGAAGAAGGAGGAGTGGTACGAGTTGAACCTCGCAATTTGTACGGATTTGTGGACCGCATAGAAGATGAAGGAAGATACACTTATGGGGGTTTCGCAAGCCAGCCACTTCCCCAGCCAGAAGGAAACCGGAACGGATGGATCAGCGAGGAAGAGGAGAAGGATTCAGACTTGGAATCTACTGCAAGTAAACCAATCTAAGCATGGAGTTAGGAGCCTAGTAGCTGTATTGTTTAGAATTTTATCTCGAATTTCTTATGGCATTAACGTTTCGCGTACCTCCGTTGAATTATGAGAATTTTTCTGAATAAGATTTGAGAAATGTTTGAAATAAATTTTGTGCGATGTGTGCTTCACCTTTGTAAATCTGTTAGAACTCGTCTCAGCTATATAAGTCAAAACTTTAACTTTCCGCATTGGTTTTGGCATCCCTTGAAGTTATGTTGTTTCGAGTACTGAAGTGTTCCTAGAAAACATTTCGTATTTCAACGACTAAACCTTATCTTAGAAGCTTTTAGCGTTTGAACTCTCTGAACATGAGCATGGTGTTGAACATTGTTTAGCGTCCTGAACTTTTTGAATTTGAGTCCCCAATGGACCACCAAGTTTTGCACCGGCATAGGAAGTAAGATTTGACATGATTGTCTGGGTATCTAGCAAAGACGTCGGACAGATCATACCTATTCATTGGAACAAAAAGGGAAGAGCATGGAGACTATTTTGCACCATGCTAGAAAATTTGATGATCACTTGTGCAATTTGGGAGTTGGATATTGTTGAGACAATGGTGTTCCTTGCCTGATCTGGAGTTAACAACATCGGAGACTACCCTGAAGAGTGAAGACATTCCTTTTCAAGACAGAAGTGTTGGTGATGCAGAAGAAGAAGTTTAGTCAAGACGGCGAACCCGGAGCTGATGAAGACGCACAGTCTCACTTCCCTATTCATCTTGGTTGTACTAAGATGAATTGAGAGCGGAAGCAGACTGTATGATGAAGAGACTTAAAGATCATTCCCGAAATCCACAATACCTATCACATTACAAGAAGAACTGCAGGAGGCTCAGCGAACCAGACACAAGTTCCTGATGATGGTTTTCACTTTCCGATTGATAGACAGATGAAGACAGATTTACCAGACTTGAAGAGGTTGGATGTGTTGAATGAGCGAAAGTTGTAAAACAAATCCTTCATATTTGGAAGAATTGATTCTGTTCAGACCGGAATTCTTAGCGACTAAAATTCGCTTTAGTTGACTCTATTAAGTTTCGTCATATCGTTAAAAGATTCTCTTATGATCTAAGTTCTCGAGTAGCATATCAGTTGTGCCTATTTTCGTATGTTCGATGATAACCGGTTTAAGAGTTTTTGGATAATGATGGAAGATATGATGTTAGTAACGGCGTACCTCGCGTTAGTTCGGAAATCTGGGATTTTGATACTCGTGCGGATAGTTTTGTTTCGTCTTTGGATTTTGACATTTGTATTTAGTTGATCTTTGATGTCTATAGAAGTACTAGGTGGATTAAGATAGGTGGTTCTGATTACGACTTGAGATAAAGTATGACCATCATAAGGGCATACTTATGTGGTGCTAGTATTATGACGCCTGATCAACGTGATAATACTTACACCATATAACGTGCACTCATCGTGGGCATGGGATATCTTAGGAAGTACCTAAGAAGCTTAGAATTTGACCTCTGATTAGAACATCCGCGATTTGTGAGACTTTGGATTCATTCTACCTATCCAGTTAATTGCTGTCTTTGATATGCGACTTGATACGTTTAAATACTCGACGAGCGTTTTGCTGACCTCTGCACTTCCGATAATAATCTTATATGCTATTATGGAGCTTCTGCTAATTAATGATATCTAGCGATATGTTTTCTGTCCGTATGGATTCAATTTATTCTTCTATATCTACGTTTCGCATTCGTTGAAACTATTCATTGTGATCCGCTATGGGTATGCCATGACATCTTGGATTCTGAGAAAACAAAACCTGTTTGTTTATGAGAACACCTTTGGAAGGCTCTGTTAAAGCCGAAACTATTTGAAAAGCTAAAGAGTTATAAAATTGCATCACCTCATGGTTGCTACAATTTGATGTACGCTCACCTAATCTGCTTAATCAATTCGATGTAAACCCTACGTATTGTTTTTACCTCCTCCTAGAAATTCGATTAGCATCCGTATATTGGTACGTTATCATTGGAATTGAATTCTCGTTTGTATCTCATATGAACTTCATGAAAACTCACCTATAGTTCATTTTATGTGGTATGTACCTTTTGTTCTGAATTAACCTAATTGTGTTCCTTTCTGAGAAATTTGAACCCACCTCGTTTTGATTCGAGTCATGAGAAACTGCTTGGTTTGAAAATCCTTTTTGGAAGAACCGGCTCGAACGTGAGAATGTTCTGACGATCTTTTGTGATTGCCACGACTTCGTTAACTTCGCGACTTCAAATTTCGAGGACGAAATTTTCTTTTAGAGGGGAAGAAGTTGTAACACCTAAAATCTGAAAGCATGCAAAATTACCAATTTGCCCCTATAATTTAAAATTTTAATTAAAAGCTTAATAATTATCAAATAAGTTCCAAACTTTTGGCAATGCGCAAGATATGATCCAAATAATTTTGAGAACTTTATTTAACATTTATATGAGTGGTAAAATTACTAAAATACCCCTACACCAAACCGTGTGAATTTAAAGTGTATATATGTATTTTAAATTTGAAAATTTTGGAAATATTAAGACTAAATCAATCCCATTTAACTCTCACTTAATTTCCAGCAAATAGGGTGTAACAACCCGAGATTTCAGGTCACTTTCCTAACCTCGACAATTCACTATTCATCAGTTACTATTCATCATTTACTATTCACCGATCACTATTCATCATTTCACTATTCATCATTTTTGGAGTCAGTTTGAGACTTCGAGAAGCGTTCAGAGATTTTACTATTCATGTGACACTATTCATCCCCGGGAGGGAATCACTATTCATGTTCATTATTCATTTCAGCGTAAACGTAGTTTACGGGTATTCATATTCGCGTAACCGGTTTGGTTTGACTGCGAAATTCATGCATCATCAGTAGGAACACTGCATACGGACTAGGAATAGTCTGCATATCATCAGATTTCCATTTTCATACTATACCACTCGTAGGTTTATCAAATTAATATTTTTGTTACATTCGACGTATTACGTATAATTACTTTTAATTAAAACGTCAACGCGCGATCAATAAATATGACTAACACGTCCGACAATCCCCACGATGGTCCCGACATATTTTTATACTCATTTTAACATCAAGAAAATTATAAAATTCATTTACCCGGTATTTTGCAAATTTATTTAATTTATATCGTACATTTAATATAATTACGACGGTTTTCGTAAAAACTAAACAATAATTACCCGAACACTCAATATTTGTACCCAACATATTTTTGTAATTTTTATGACTTCGTCAAGTCCCGACTAACTCCGTTAAATTTTATTTCTAGCAAACGCGGTACCCGGTTACACCTAAAACTAATTAAATTACATAATTATATATCACAAATCATTACAAGATCTTTAACAAAGGGGACCCCCCCCCTCTCTCCTCCTTGATGCGCCGGCCAAGCCCCCCCCCCCCCCCCCAACCCTCAAAAATTGCAACTTATCACATCTCATTAAATGTATACCTACCTAATTGTCTAATATATATGTTTAAACTCATTTTTTTTACATAACTTTCACACATAAACTTCAAGTAACTAGCAAGATTTCTCTCATCTCCCTCCCCCTCTTGTGCTCGGCCTCATCAAGAAAACAAGAAAGGATCATCAATTTCACAAGATTATTACATAAACAAGTTCATTTAGTACTCCTTTCTAGGGTTTTGAAATAAAAACCCAAGGTTTTATAGGTTTTCATCTCCATAAACTCACTAATCTTTCAAGTAAGTTGTCAAAACTCATTTTCATAATTTTACCAAGTTAATATAATGTTCATATCATTTTTATGCAAGATCTATATGTATATGTTAGTTATACCACTCCTTTTAAATCTTTTTGCAAGTTATGAGCCCTAGAAGTGTTTTATACTTAGATCCTTGTTAGATCTACATGGATGATGATGTTTAGGACCCTTGACACCTTAAGAAAGTATATGGTAAGTTTTAGAATGATTGGTAGTTGTTTGTGACATTTTTGGACAAGATAATAACTAGAAAATCAAGTTTTAACAAATATACATAACCTACTGTCTCTAAAATGAAAACGTGGGAAACTCAGGGGGTTTGGGATTATTTTTGGCCAAATATTTAGAAAATACATTCCGAGACGAAGCCGTGGCCGAAAACGGGGATAAAAACGAGTTAATAACGAAGGAGATATGATTTTTACAAGTTTAACGACGAAAACTATTTTCCGGAAAAACTGCATGCTGTTTGGTAGCATTCGACGGCTTATTTGCGGCGTTTGACGAAACCTAGATGAACCAAGCTACTAAAAATGTGTTAGCATTTATTTTTACGAAACCACGGATATAAAGAACGTCAAAAACAAGCTAATAACGAACGAGATACACGTGTTTAAACATCGACTATATACATTTTATTTTGACAGCTTTTTAAGTAGAAAATGCTTACGTACTAGAAATTATATTTTTCACGAAACGACTATGGTGAACCGTAATTCTTATCCATTGGAACACGTACAATCAAAGGTTTATTAACACGACTACCATATCACATTTCAATGTTTTCAAAACGCCAAGACCAACACTAACGTTTTATACACATTATGACACGACTAGTTTTACGTTAACAAGTTAACATATTTATACCAAGTTTTGGAAAAACTTTACATATCAACGATAACTAGTATTTTCAAATGACGAGTGGTATAGGTTACATATACATGTACATGCACTACATTGCCTCATAATCTAAGTAGATTATGCATATTCATTTTAGGTAGCGGCTAGTGTTCGCGCCTTGTTATTGCCAAGTATTCCAAGTGTTCCAGTATTTCAATTATTCCAAGTATTCCGATTTCATAGCATTGTTGTATCATCACTTCAGGTGAGTTTTCATAGCCCCGTATACATTTTATTATTGTTTTCAAATCCCACGGGGGAGAATACATTGCAACTGTTTTCCATACGAGCCAAAGTATCAGACTTCCTGTACATAGATTAAGTTACCTTGTTGCCAATTGAAAGTCCCCTATATCATGAACCGTTAATTTACCTGTAAGCGAGAGTGAGTGGATAGATCTATCGAGGGTGACGCCTCCATCCGTGTTGGCTTTGACCAACAACCGATAGCGGATGCATTTCATGTCTTTTCATTTGAGTGTCTGGCAAAACACTCCCAGGGGCTCCAAAGAATTTAGTCACAGCGTCGGGGTCATGAGCTTAAGGCTATTGTACAATCATTTTTTTTATGTGACTTATGTCATACACTTTATACTTGTGGCTATCGTATAACTTCATTTTATTAAACCTATGAACTCTCACCAACTTTATGTTGACCATTTTTAGCAATGTATTTTCAGGTTATTAGCTATCATGTGGGCATGCATTGGATTGTTTTGGAGTCGCGGGTCGACTTGCATCACTTATTTTCATGCACTTATGTAACCGTTTGATCTACAATGGTTTTGTTTTTAAACTTGCAACATCATTTGGGACCTATGTTTTGTAAACTCTGATTTTATTTATGATCAAACGTGTATTTTCAAAACGATACTTTAGGTCGTTCAATATATCCATTGTATGAGACGCCATGAAAGTCACACCAAGGTATTCAATTCCGCTGCCATTAACAGGTAAATTCAGGGTGTGACAGATTGGTACCAGAGCAATGGTTATAGCGAACTAGGTTGTCCTCATACCCTAGACTATAACTACCCCAACGGTAGCGTCTCATCATTACATCATAAGTGCACATTATTATTTGCGAGGATTCATTACATGGGTTATTCATTTCATTTTGTATTGTTGCCACAGAGATATGTCTTCCAATTCCCGCACTATTGTTATATTTTCTGATGTTTACATCGAGGACGCTATGTCTTCTACTACTCCCATTGTTGCACCTACTCCTCAGATTTCACTTATTGCACCACCTTTGGTTACTCGTGCACCTACAGATTCATCATCCCATACTATTCCGGTTTCCGCAGAATCCAACTCTTATGTTCCGACGTCGCAAGACGATCGGGATGTCCCTATTACTTCAGCCCATACAGAGTATACCATTTGATAAGACGTACATGCTTAGTCCTTATGGACCTATTAGAATGTTTATTGCAAGAAAGATAGTATATCTTCATTCCCTCACTATTAGAACACTCACTACTCATGTATTACCACCAGTATCAGCTACTCATACCACTATTGGTCGTCCCATAGTGCATACTCCAGTTTTACCGCTTAGACATCGCAAGATAGCGTAAAAGAAGGTAGTGATTCCTTCAGTATTATCACCATCGACTTTATCATCATCATATGGAACCCCATTTATACCATCACATTTCAGGGACTCTACTCACATACTTAACTTACCGCTTGAGAAGCGTACATGGTTTGATACACCATTACCATCTACCACTAAGGACACTACACCACCTTATAGATTAAGGTTGATGAGAGTTCGAGAGCCCTTACTGTTAGACAACCTACTACTCTTCATCGTTAGATGATGATCTCTAGCTAATTGAGACTACACATGAAGGTTTGGATGCCCCACAGACCAAACAAGAGCAACAACAAATCGCCAAAGAGTGGCATTCCTCGCAAGGACTCTATACTATCTCAGGTATAACCGACTCATACTTCCATGACATAATGAACCAACAAGATGCTTTGAGCAATGTTACACCACCACAAGAGAACTCTTCACAACTCCCTCTTCATTACCAAGTTTGATTACATCACATTCTAAGCCGATGAGTTGGATTTCATCATTGGTCATCGTAACAACACCCCACCAATCAGATACGACACCGAGACCTTCGAGATTCGGGAGTCTAACCTTGCCTTTCAGTACGACCATTGTCATTTCCTTTTTCCCATTCTCACTTGACATGAATTAGATAACATCTTGTGGATGACACCAAGATCACAGACTCGACAGGAACATTAATAGATTCCTCAGGAATGGATTGGAATCTACATCATCTCAGACATGAATCGATGCACAACCCCGGACCTCACTTCAGGACATCATCCTAGCTTTTACCTTTACTCGCTTTTACTATCATCCTAGCCACGGGAAGTGTGGCGTAGTTCAAAGAAGCTTGTGGTATTTTGATTGTTGTACAACGAGATCCCCAAGTATTGACTTTACTATATGGGTATGGTTGTGCTATCTATGACACCGGTCAATGTAGACCGAAATTTTCAAGTGTTGTATTCATGTGTTATGAGGATATACGCATGGTTGTGGTGGTATACCTAGTGAACAATGATCGTTGCTATTACGAGTACTCATGGTTGTATTTATACACGCTGAGGTTGTACACGTTGTGGTTGTACATATCGTGGTTGTATTTACACTTGTGGTGGATATATATATACATGTTGTGGTTGTATATATTTTGTACGATAATCATTTCTAGTATGATTGTTGTTGATGTATTCTGTTGTGATCTACCAGAATTATGGCACCTAGGAAAGCAAAAGCCAAGGCTGCTGCAACGACTACCCCAGAAATGACTCAGGCTGCTATCCGGAAGCTCGTTAGGGATAGTGTAGCCGAAGCTCTAGAGATTGAAAGAGCCGCTGTTGCCGCAAGAGCTGCCGAAGATGCTTCTCGGATAGGGACATCGGGAGAAGCTAGCAACGGAACCAATGGGAAGAAATGTACTTACAAGGATTTCAAGAGTGGAGATCCTACTTTGTATAAGGGTACTGAAGGGGCTACTGCCATGGTTCGATGGTTCGAACATACTGAATCCGTGTTTATCTTATGCAACTGTCCGGATGATTACAAGGTTAAGTTTGCCGTTAGTACACTTCGCGATCAAGCCTTATCGTGGTGGAACTCTTATGCAAAGCCCATAGGGATGGAGAATGCTTACAAGGTCACATGGGACGAGTTCAAAAAGTTGGTAACTAAGAAGTTTTGCCCACGAACCGAAGTGAAGAAGTTGGAAGTAGAGTTCTATGATCTGGTAACCGTGGGAAATGACATTGAGACTTATATTCGGAGGTACCAAGAGTTAGCCGCTCTATGCCCATCTATGGTGCCTGATGATGAAAAGTTGGTAGAGAATTTCATTGGTGGATTGCCCGAAAGCATCCGTGGTGATGTGATTTCTTTTGATCCGCAAACTCTTGATGAGGCAATCAGGATGTCTCAAAAGCTCATAGCTCAAGTTCTGAAGAAAGTGACACCCGCCAACAACAACAACAATAACTTCAACCGAAACCGTAACTACAACAATAACACCAACAATTACCAGAACAACAACAACAAAAGGAAATGGGATGACAACCAAGGTAACAACGCCAACCAACCACCACCCAAAAGACAAGAAACTGCACGGGCCTATGTTGCGGGTCCGACTGAAAAGAAAGGTTACGCCGGTACTCTACCAAAGTGTAACAAATGCCAAACACATCATAACCCGGGGGATTGCCCTAAACCTTGTTTCAATTGTGGGAAGATCGGTCATCTGGCTAAGGGATGCAGGGCTGCTCCTGGGGGAAATAATCAGAATCCACCGCCAACATGTTATGGTTGTGGAGAAGTTGGACACTTTAGGAACAATTGCCCGAAAGGAAATCAGGACATGGGGACCAAGAGGAATTAACTCGAGGAATAGCGTGCGTGTTTGGGAGAGAGACCGTCAGGACATTAGCAACATCAAAGACAACAACAAAGCTTAACCAGAAGGAGTTCATGTTTTAATAAACCGTAGTTGAGCCCTCTAGGGTTGTATCTTTCTTTTGTACTTTCCATAGGTACGTTGGTGTAACCTAGTTGTATTAAGCACTTTCCTATCCAATGTAATACCTATCTTTTGTTATCTTCGCGATAATCATAACCATCGTTTATTCCATTCCTATTCCAATTGCTCAATTCTCCATAGTTTCGCAACAATATACCTTTATCCTACTAGGGATTAGGCCGATTTCATTCTTGACGGATTAGTAGACTAATACCATTTCATAAGATTCATCCATGTATCCAATGAAACCTTCAACAAATTTAATGCAAGTTATTTTACTACCCTACGGGAGAACTATTTTTCAGAACTTTCAAAATAAACCATTTGGTACCACCCTATAAATGGATTTCCTGTCATTTTATCAAGTATTTACTACCGCTACGCGAGACAATTTTCATGTTACTTTCAAAGGAAATACCTAGAAAACCATTTATCAAAACAACACGCTGAACACCATCTAAAACTTTTGGGAAAAAGTAATACCGTTTCGATTTAACCAAGCATCGCATCGTTGGTCCTCAATTATACATAGCCTGATCACCTATGTATAATTCAGGAGGAATTATGCCGTGAAGAAAATAGTCACATTTTCAGAAATTATTAATAACAATCTTCATTCAAAAGCTTTGTAAACAAATGGAATTTTTCATGAACACCCCTTTTAACAAACTCCCACCGGATACTTACATCACTCATCACTCACTCAGCCATTAAGTTGAATTTGCACCATTGACTTCTCTAGGAGAGACTCTACATTATGAAAGATATTTTATGACATAGAAACGGCGAAAGGATAGACGATACCCCTCAGATTTCTAGCAATTCCTTTAAGATATTCCTTTTCTAATTGGATATACACGCTCTACCATCGTTAGCCCGACGAATCCTTAAGAGAACTACCTGAGCACTATAGGATGTATTCAACGCCACATAACCAACTTTGAATGGATTAGGATAATCTTTCGATTATTGACGAATTTCATCATCAGCAAAAATAGCCATCACAGGAATATATAAAGGCACCATCTAAGACACCCTATGGCCGAAGTGACCATATACACATTTACATATCGAATTTGGAAAGTTAAACTCACGGACCTAGAACTAAACCGGGAAACAACCAAGGGAATTCCACAAGTCAAGAATCAGTTACAAGAAATGAAAAACAATGGAAGTTAGGTTGGTGCATGATGCACATCATTCGGATTTGATATCCTTGAACAACGAACCTCCTAGATTCAAGAGGAAGCACGAACTATGGTTGAAAGCCTTGCCTTGGAAAGGCATGATACAATTTTTGGTAACCCGATAGATTGAGCTCTCGGTATTGGACCATTTCAGATTCTAGTTAGAACCGGTCAGTTGGCATACACACCTAAGTTTCCGCCAGAACTCAGCAACGTTCATAACACATTTCATGTTTCAAACCTCAAGAAGTGTCTTTCCGACGAGTCGTCCGTTATTCCACTCGAAGAAATTCAACTAGATGACAAGCTTAATTTTGTGGAAGAACCCGTCGAAATCATGGACCGTGAGGCCAAACAATTGAAGAAGAGTCGAATTCCTATCGTGAAAGTTCGCTGGAATTCTCGAAGAGGACCCGAGTTTACTTGGGAACGAGAAGACCAAATGCGACGCAAGTATCCACATCATTTTCCCGAGCCTGCTTCCGAAACCAACGACAATTGAATTCAGGGACTGAATTCCCTTTTGGAGGGGCGACTGTAACAACCCGAGATTTCAGGTCACTTTCCTAACCTCGACAATTCACTATTCATCAGTTACTATTCATCATTTACTATTCACCGATCACTATTCATCATTTCACTATTCATCATTTTTGGAGTCAGTTTGAGACTTCGAGAAGCGTTCAGAGATTTTACTATTCATGTGACACTATTCATCCCCGGGAGGGAATCACTATTCATGTTCATTATTCATTTCAGCGTAAACGTAGTTTACGGGTATTCATATTCGCGTAACCGGTTTGGTTTGACTGCGAAATTCATGCATCATCAGTAGGAACACTGCATACGGACTAGGAATAGTCTGCATATCATCAGATTTCCATTTTCATACTATACCACTCGTAGGTTTATCAAATTAATATTTTTGTTACATTCGACGTATTACGTATAATTACTTTTAATTAAAACGTCAACGCGCGATCAATAAATATGACTAACACGTCCGACAATCCCCACGATGGTCCCGACATATTTTTATACTCATTTTAACATCAAGAAAATTATAAAATTCATTTACCCGGTATTTTGCAAATTTATTTAATTTATATCGTACATTTAATATAATTACGACGGTTTTCGTAAAAACTAAACAATAATTACCCGAACACTCAATATTTGTACCCAACATATTTTTGTAATTTTTATGACTTCGTCAAGTCCCGACTAACTCCGTTAAATTTTATTTCTAGCAAACGCGGTACCCGGTTACACCTAAAACTAATTAAATTACATAATTATATATCACAAATCATTACAAGATCTTTAACAAAGGGGACCCCCCCCCCCTCTCTCCTCCTTGATGCGCCGGCCAAGCCCCCCCCCCCCCCCCCCCCCCCCCCCCCAACCCTCAAAAATTGCAACTTATCACATCTCATTAAATGTATACCTACCTAATTGTCTAATATATATGTTTAAACTCATTTTTTTTACATAACTTTCACACATAAACTTCAAGTAACTAGCAAGATTTCTCTCATCTCCCTCCCCCTCTTGTGCTCGGCCTCATCAAGAAAACAAGAAAGGATCATCAATTTCACAAGATTATTACATAAACAAGTTCATTTAGTACTCCTTTCTAGGGTTTTGAAATAAAAACCCAAGGTTTTATAGGTTTTCATCTCCATAAACTCACTAATCTTTCAAGTAAGTTGTCAAAACTCATTTTCATAATTTTACCAAGTTAATATAATGTTCATATCATTTTTATGCAAGATCTATATGTATATGTTAGTTATACCACTCCTTTTAAATCTTTTTGCAAGTTATGAGCCCTAGAAGTGTTTTATACTTAGATCCTTGTTAGATCTACATGGATGATGATGTTTAGGACCCTTGACACCTTAAGAAAGTATATGGTAAGTTTTAGAATGATTGGTAGTTGTTTGTGACATTTTTGGACAAGATAATAACTAGAAAATCAAGTTTTAACAAATATACATAACCTACTGTCTCTAAAATGAAAACGTGGGAAACTCAGGGGGTTTGGGATTATTTTTGGCCAAATATTTAGAAAATACATTCCGAGACGAAGCCGTGGCCGAAAACGGGGATAAAAACGAGTTAATAACGAAGGAGATATGATTTTTACAAGTTTAACGACGAAAACTATTTTCCGGAAAAACTGCATGCTGTTTGGTAGCATTCGACGGCTTATTTGCGGCGTTTGACGAAACCTAGATGAACCAAGCTACTAAAAATGTGTTAGCATTTATTTTTACGAAACCACGGATATAAAGAACGTCAAAAACAAGCTAATAACGAACGAGATACACGTGTTTAAACATCGACTATATACATTTTATTTTGACAGCTTTTTAAGTAGAAAATGCTTACGTACTAGAAATTATATTTTTCACGAAACGACTATGGTGAACCGTAATTCTTATCCATTGGAACACGTACAATCAAAGGTTTATTAACACGACTACCATATCACATTTCAATGTTTTCAAAACGCCAAGACCAACACTAACGTTTTATACACATTATGACACGACTAGTTTTACGTTAACAAGTTAACATATTTATACCAAGTTTTGGAAAAACTTTACATATCAACGATAACTAGTATTTTCAAATGACGAGTGGTATAGGTTACATATACATGTACATGCACTACATTGCCTCATAATCTAAGTAGATTATGCATATTCATTTTAGGTAGCGGCTAGTGTTCGCGCCTTGTTATTGCCAAGTATTCCAAGTGTTCCAGTATTTCAATTATTCCAAGTATTCCGATTTCATAGCATTGTTGTATCATCACTTCAGGTGAGTTTTCATAGCCCCGTATACATTTTATTATTGTTTTCAAATCCCACGGGGGAGAATACATTGCAACTGTTTTCCATACGAGCCAAAGTATCAGACTTCCTGTACATAGATTAAGTTACCTTGTTGCCAATTGAAAGTCCCCTATATCATGAACCGTTAATTTACCTGTAAGCGAGAGTGAGTGGATAGATCTATCGAGGGTGACGCCTCCATCCGTGTTGGCTTTGACCAACAACCGATAGCGGATGCATTTCATGTCTTTTCATTTGAGTGTCTGGCAAAACACTCCCAGGGGCTCCAAAGAATTCAGTCACAGCGTCGGGGTCATGAGCTTAAGGCTATTGTACAATCATTTTTTTTATGTGACTTATGTCATACACTTTATACTTGTGGCTATCGTATAACTTCATTTTATTAAACCTATGAACTCTCACCAACTTTATGTTGACCATTTTTAGCAATGTATTTTCAGGTTATTAGCTATCATGTGGGCATGCATTGGATTGTTTTGGAGTCGCGGGGTCGACTTGCATCACTTATTTTCATGCACTTATGTAACCGTTTGATCTACAATGGTTTTGTTTTTAAACTTGCAACATCATTTGGGACCTATGTTTTGTAAACTCTGATTTTATTTATGATCAAACGTGTATTTTCAAAACGACACTTTAGGTCGTTCAATATATCCATTGTATGAGACGCCATGAAAGTCACACCAAGGTATTCAATTCCGCTGCCATTAACAGGTAAATTCAGGGTGTGACATAGGGTCGAAATTTATGGCCAACCTTCCCCATTTGACCGGCCATACCTTGTTTAAATCAATCACACATTAATCCCTCTTAAAACCCTAGTTTTGCCGAGTAATACACACACACAAAATAATTCGTATAGCTTTCATTCGATCCCCAAAAATTCCAAACACAATTTTCTGAGATCAAGCAACATCTAAAGATCCCTAGAAAAATTATTGTGGAGGTGTTCTTCTTTCGAGTCGTCTTTGGTGAATTTTCCCTTATCGCGACAAGAAAACAAGGTATAAATCGTTTCTCATTCATTCGATACCCTAAAATTCGATTCTTATTTTTCTCACACTCCTTATAACATGTACAACCTAGGAAAAATTGGATTGGAGCTGTTCTCATTCGTTTTCTATTTTTGAGAGACTTATTCTTTTCGTACGCTTATAAAGAAGGTATCTCGTTATTAATTCGTACGACTTCCATAAAATTCGTTTGTGATTTTTCTTATGATCCTCATGTCGTATATGGTGTGGGAAAATTGATTTCAAGGTCAGAAGATCATTTGTGAGGTCGTGGTGATTATTGGTGTATTTTGGCTCTACGCGTATAAATAAAATCGTGCGTCTCGTTCTACACGTTCAAATCTTGAGTTGGTATTTTTCTCAGACCCTATATATGTTATGAACACCAAATAAAATGTAAAAGTCGATCCATGCATGATCTAACAATTATTAGTGAATTAAATCTTAAAAACGTGTATAAACCCTAAATAATTCAATTCGAATTTTTGAGGCTTCATATTTATTTTATTTGGACTCCATATGATCATACTAATCTGGGAAAAATGATATTTCGAATTGTTAAGGCCTAAAATAATTATTCTTGATTCATTTAGTTTTACCGATTTTAAAGAAATTAAAAAGAAAAAAAAGAAAAAAAAGAAATGAAGTGTAATTCGATTTAGGGTTTGGATTTAGGGCTTGTTCTTGGTCATTTAATGAGGATTTAATGATGGTATAATTATTGGATAATGATTTGTATTTTTAGGATTAGGGTTTTGATTAAATAAAGTGTTATACGATTTGCTAAAAATGTTTTGGGTGAGTTTTGTAACTTTTAAAACTTAAGGGTTATTTTTAGAACTTATTTTGGGACATATACTTACTGTATAAAATATAAAAGGAGGGGGTCAAGTGTCATTTTTGTATTTTAGAGGGTTAAAATGTTTTTAGGGTTTTAAAGTGGTTCGAATTATAAAATAATTAAAATGAGGGACTAAACTTGCCATTTCTGGAAAGTAAGTGCTGTTTTGAGTAAGTTAATGTATTCAAGGGGTGATGTGTTAATTTGGCGATTTAAGGGGTTAATATGTAATTGTTATTAATTTAAAGTTGAGATTATAAATTAAAGGACCAAATATGTAACCTTGTAAACTAGAGGGACCTATTGTGTAAATTCTGTAAAATTGAGGATACATTCTTATAATATGATAAAATGAGTAACCATTGTGAAACTTTGATAAATGAAGGGGTTAAAGTGTAACTATGAACAATTAAAGGTCTAAAGTGTAACTTTTGAAACTAAAGGGTGTAAAGTGTAAATTGTATTTTCTTAAGGACCTAATAGGTAGATGTGATAAAAGATACCTTAATTCCAGAAATAATGATGTAACTAAGTATGTTGATCCAACTTTCTAAATGTGGAAACTTTCTAAAAGAGGAAACTTACCAAATATGGAAACCTGCTATAAATGGAAAGTTACTTAAATGGGAAAGATTGTAATTCTCCTCTTCCCTTTAGGTGTGAAGAAGGAGTGACTTTGAGCTGTTCTCTACTTTTCTGTGCTTTGTTTCTGTTGTGCTTTCGTCATAAGGTACGGATACTCTACCCTTTTTAAGAAAGGGTGTCTTATCACCTATGCTTCGATGTTGAGCTATGAACTTTTGCTATGAACCTTTGCTATGACCCTTTTTCTATGAACCTTTTGATATGAACCTTTTCACATGACTTTGAGATTCACTTTTCATATGACCTTGAGATATGCTTTGATATGACTTTGAGATGAGCCCGTTTGCATGACTTTGAGACCTGACTCTTAGTTTGATACCCGAGCCACCTTTTTGTTTCCTAGCCAGGAAGGTAACCTGGCCATGTCTGTGATGCACCACTGGCATGACTCCTGTGTGGGGGAGTGATTTCTCACGCCGTCCCCTTTTATATTATGATATGGCCATTATGATTCTGAGATTATGATTTTGAGATGACTTTGAGTGGGGGCGTATGGATTGCAATCCTAGGCATGTATGTTTAGTGGATTTAACTATGACTTTGAGTATGACTTTGAGGTGACTGGTGCTTGTGTGCAATACACGCCTTTCACATTTCTGGGAGCTAGCTACTCCACCCCTTTTGATACATGAGGCCACCCCTCATATTATCTGGTTGCCTGAGAGGTATCCCCTCTGATTATGAGATTATGACTTTGAGTTTCTGATGTTGAGATTATGACTTTGAGTTATGGGCTCGTGGTAGATGACTATCCTATACTTCCTTATTTCTCTTTCGCTTTGATTATACCTTATGACACTTCCAGTACTTCATTGTATTACCGTTTCGTTATCTTTGCTTGTATTATGTATCTGTTCACTGGGCTTTTTAAGCTCAGCCGCACGTTTTCTTTTCGTGTGCGGCAGGTTTTAGTTGGAAGATGGGTACGAGTGAAGAGACTTTTGGACTTAGAAGACTTGATAGTTTTGGCCTAGAGATGATTAGAAGTTATTTCATTGTTAGAATTTGTATTCGCTTTTATAACCTTGTAATTTCATTATTTCTTCTGTAACCATTGAGAATCTTTGTATTACGTTTGAATGTATGCTTTGTTATATCTGATATGAAACCATTTGTGTGACATCTTTACCCTTGTCGGGTTGGGGTGTTACAATATAGGAATCCAAGTCCAAGCCTCTTGAAGTGGCAAAACTTCATACTCACATAGGTAGTTCTTTTAATTTTGCTCCTGCATTGGAATTTTTCAAAAGAACTATTAAGAAGATAAACTTCTACCTCCTCATCTTGCAGGTCTAAACACAATTATTGGGAAAGTATAACATGTGTTCCTGTGGAACGTTTGTTGTTCGAAGTTCAAACACTTGGGATATGAATCTTAGTAATGTGTTTGAGAGATATTTATGTATTGAATGTGTTTAGCATGCGGAATCTACTACAACACACTTTAAAAGAACACAAGGTGGTGAGTTTAAGTAAATGTGTGAATGCAATGAACAAATAACACAACTTTTGGTTAACACAAAACGATTCAATATTATTGATGAAATAATACGGATGATCTAAATATCACCGGGATTACAAAGTAATCTTGAATCTAAGATTGTAAAAGGATTTGTGATTTGAAGTAACTAAGTTACTTGAGAGATAGTTTGGTTTGTGGTTATTAGTTGTGAAAGATGCATGCATGAAGAAGTGACTAAGATATCCTTTTATAAGATAAGGATATCTTATTACATGTTGTCAAGTAGATGAATATAATACTATACTTTGACTATATTGGCGCCTACAATTAAATACAACTACCCATGTACACTCTGATATATTCTTCTGTCACCACAGAAGACTATTCTACTTCTACATAACGTATAACAATGTACAAAGACTAATAATTCAACTAAATATCTATTACAAAATATCTAATCGACTTGACATAAGCTTGGCAGGCTCTTCATTAGCTAGCAGTACCTTCTACCCAGAAGGTACTGGTAGAACATCTTCGTACATAACAAAATCAACTAGCAGGCTCTTCATCGACTTGGCAGGCTCTTTGACTTTGATCATTTTATTCCCAACAATCCTCCCCTAAACTTGTTATTTCCATTAAAATACACAAGTTTCTGATGAATAAAATACATACCTTGAGGATTTGAGAACTCTTCCAAAAACCTTTACTTCCTATCCTTCCTTTTTCTTTCACATTGTTCAAATATGCTCCTTAGCAAACTTTGAACAATTTCTGAGTTTTCATCATCTTTGTCACACCTTAATCTCTTGGAGATCATAGTTGAGAGCACTTCATAACTAAGTGGATACTCTTTCTCAGCCAACATAAAGAGTTCAATCCCACTTGATGTGTACAAATGATGAACACTGCAATGACTTAGGAATTCCCAGGTTGTAGATGGATCATAATATGGAAATTTCCAATAATCATCTTTGGGATCAGGATCAAACATCCTATTGAATTCAACCCATAATTCCTGTTCCTTAACATCATTGCTAGAATTTGTGGCTAGCCTAATCTGCACTAGATTCCACAACTCTTCCAAATCTGCTCTATCAGATGCTCTAACTAAATTTTCAAAATTCTTGAAGATAGCAGACTGTCCCCCAACCCTTGATATTTTCCATGACTTACCAAATCTATCATGGTGTATTTCCCAATCAATTATAGGGTGTCTAGACCTAATTGGATCAGCATGAATGATAGTAGGTAAAGTAATCAACATTTTACTTACTTGCCCTTGATCCAATTTTGCTACTTCTTTCTTCTGAGCATCTTGCTTCTTCTTTGAAGACCTTTCTTGTGTATGTTCAGGAGGAGTGCAGTGGTTCTTCTTGTATGCTTCAATGTATAGATGCTGCAACTCTTCAAATGATTTTCTTTTGAGTTGATGATCCTTCCAATTTGCTGACCTTTTCAGATATAACTTGAAGAACTTCATCTGCTCTTTCTGATCATGTGGCAATTTAAACCCTTTCTCCTTATACTGCATGATCTGCTGAAATACATCATTTAAGGCTTCTTCTCTATACTTTTTGGTGATGAATTTTTCAAGCATGGCTGTCTTCTCTTCTACACTGAGAGACTCATCATCCACATACACAGAGGCTTGACCTCTTACAATTGGATCAATAGAGATAATCCATTGTAGTTGTGCATCAAATATTTGTGCAGCTTGAGAATCAATAAGAGCTTGAGCAGCTTCTTCAGCATCTTTCTGCTCTTTCATTGCTTCAAGCATTCTTGAAGCTTCATTAGCTTTTAGCTCTTCTTCTTGAACTCTTTTGGCCTCTTCTTCTCCTAAAATCATCTGAATTTGCTGAGTTCTTTTCAACTTCTTGGACTTTGGCTCATCTTCAATCAGAATACCTTTGCCCTTATCCTTTGGAGGTGAATCTTGTGATGGAGCAGAAGATTGCTCATCAGCAATTAAAACCCTCTTTCTCTTGTAAACTCTCTCAGCAGACCCTTTATACCCCATAGCTAATAGCCTTTCTCTCCTAGCAGACTCTTCTTCTGCCCTAGCAGGCTCTTGCCCTGCTCCAACAGGCTCTTGCCCTGCTCCAACAGGCTCTTCATCATAAACTTGAGTTCCATCATGGAATTCAAATTGAGCCTGTTCCTCTTCTTCATTCACATCTTCAGACCTATCCTTCCTCCCCTTTTTGGAAGAGATATCTAACCTATCAGCAACTGACTGTGAAGAACTAGATAAAACAACCTTTGCAGACTTTTTACCCTGTAACTTCTTCACTTCACCCTCCAATTTCTTGACCCTTTTTACCAATTTGATGTTGATCTTAGAAAACCTTTCATTTTGACTTTTGAGAGCATTCTCTAAGAACTTCACCTTATCTTTCAGCTCTTGCATTGTCTGAGGTGATTGGGTTTGTGATATATGATGTGGTGATGGTGGTGGTGTTTCTGATGGTACTGGAGATGGTATTGGTGTTGTTTGTTGTGTTGGTGAAATGTAACCATGTGAAGAACTGGATGATTGTGTATCAGCAGATGGTGTGGGTTCTTCTGGATTTTGTGGTACCATTTCATCAAAAAGTGGAACTTCCTCCCCTCTAAAACCAATTCTCATATTTGAAAATACTTTGTGAGAAAGTTTTGGTGTTTCATAAACTGAGTCTGTGGGAAGCAACACATGTTGTAATTTTCCAATGATGCATCCAATAAATCTTGGATACATCAAAAACTTTGTTTTAATTTTCACATTGTTTATCAATCCTTCAAAAATATATTTTGAAAAGTTGTATTTTCTGTTTGTTGCTAAGCAAATGAGAGCAGAGGCCATGTTGCCACTAAATTGCTCCCAAGAGGTTTTCTTCTGGCTCAAACAGTGAAGGATTGTGTGAATCAAAAATCTCCATTGTGGAGTAAGATGCTTTTTCAGAAAAGTGAGTTTGTTAGACTCAGCATGATACCCCATTCTTTGTAAATTTTCAAAAATTTCAGTATCTGGTAATTGACTAATACCATCAGAATCATCCAAATGAAGATGTCTTCTTATGGATGACTCAGTAAGAGTCAAATGCTTACCATCCACTTTGGCTTTTATTCTTTGGTCCCCATTTTCAGAAGTTTTAATTTTAGCAGATTGCCAAAATTGTAAAATTTGATTTTCATAAATAGTGGGATTGACTAGTAAAGCAAACCTGATGTAGGAGTTGTTTAAAAAGTCCACTACTTGATGAAATGAGGCATTATCCTCTGACTTCTCCAAAAATGCTAACTGATTGTGACGTTGGACAAAATCTAGATCAATTGTGGAAGCCATAATGAAAATTTTGAATATGATGGTGGGATTTGTTGGTAGTACTGGTAGAAGATAAAAGGTGTGTGTGAATTATGATAATGACTGATGAAAGAAGATATGAGAGAATTACTTTTAACCGACAATTAGAAAGATTAAAATAAGTAAATGAAAAGGCGGTTAAAAAGATCTTTTATATGTAAAATATAATATAATTTAATCATCAGTAATTTACATAACTACCCCAACGGCTAATTTTAACTACCAGGCCAAATGGCTAAAACTTTTTCTGACAGGCTCAACGGCTATCTAGCAGTACCTTTGTACTCTAGCAGTACCATTTTTGTACTAACAGTACCTTTGAAAGTTTTATAAAAATCCCTTATAGTTTTTAGCAAACTACCAGCTATTAACGGATTTGAGTTGTCTTTACCAAAAGCCGTTTGCTTAAGGACTAGCTAACTATTCACAATTAAGTATGGTTAGTTAACAACCATATAGTTTTTGGTAAACTATCAACCATCAACGGATTTGATTTGTCTTTACCAAAAGCCGTTTGCTTATGGACTAGTCAACTCTTAAGTTTGTGAAAACTTGGTGAGCTGAATACCAAAAGCCAGGATGGCCCAAAGATGGTGCAATTTCCTTGGATGGAGGAAATTTAGAAAGGCAATGATGCTGTGTATCTTGGATGATTGGTTCAACAAGTGAAATCATCTAATGTCATGCCTTTGAGTTGAAACCTTTCATAGTTTGATCTAGATAGAACTTTCTCCTTTGAGAAATGCTTCATCCCTTCTAGATATGTGATCTAACTCTATCTTTTTCAACTCTGCATCATCTTGTATGCTCTTGTCTTTCCTTTCATTAATTGGTGTTTCTTCCATTCTTGGCTATCAATTCCTCCCCTGAGATTGTTATCTCTCCTGAAATGAATATAACTTTTGTTGCTCCTTTCTGTTTGGAAGAACTCTTGTTTTGTTATCAACCTGAAATGTGTTAGTTGCAAACCAAAAGAACAAAGTGCAAAGCACTTGATCTATAGCATTTTAAACATTCAAGCCTTTAAATGAACAAAACATAGCAATTTTGTATCAGCAGGACCAATTATGAACTAACAGGACCTTTTGACTAACTAGCAGTACCATGTTTAAAAGTCAATACCAGTTAATTTTATGAACAAAAACATATGATTTTCAAAGATTTATCATTCCAATACCTCCTACAAGATATTTGAATCTACCTAAATCAAAAGCTTTGGTGAGAAGGTCTGCATAATTCTTTTCAGAATCAATTTTAACTACTTGAATTAACTTCTTCTCATTGCAATCCCTTATGAAATGGTGTCGGATTTCAATATGTTTTGTTTTTGAGTGTTGAACTGGGTTTTTAATGATACAAATAGTACTGCTATTGTCAATATAAATAATGGTGTTAAGAAAATTGTACCCATAGTCAAGCAATTGATTTTGGATCCAAAGAACTTGCCCACAACAACTTGCACCAGCAACATATTCTGCTTCAGTTGTAGAATTGGCCACCATTGTTTGTTTCTTGCATTGCCAAGAGATTAGTCTGCAACCAAGAAATTGACATCCACCAGTTGTGGATTTTCTGTCTAGTGTTGCACCAGCATAGTCACTATCCGAATAAGCCACCAATTCAAAAGATGATTCCCTTGGATACCAAAGACCCAACCTAGGTTGACCCTTAAGATATCTAAAGATTCTTTTGACTGCTATGAGATGAGAGATCTTGGGATGTATTTGAAACCTTGCACACACACATACTGAGAACATGATATCAGGTCTTGATGATGTAAGATACATCAAGGACCCAATCATTGACCTATAATTGTGCAAATCCATATCTTCTCCTTCAGCATCCTTGAGTAGCCCTTTGTCTGGATCCATTGGTGTACTTACAACCTTAGAATCAGCAAAATTAAATTTTCTTAGGATCTCGGCTACATATTTATCTTGGCTGATAAATATGCCTTCTTTGGATTGTTTCACTTGGAGACCCAAAAAGAAAGTAAGTTCCCCCATGGAACTCATCTCAAACTTACTGTGCATAAGTTTTTCAAATTTTACACACAAGTCTTGGTTTGTTGATCCAAAGATTATGTCATCAACATAAATCTGCACTAGCAAGATGTCTTTCTTTGTTCTTTTGATAAACAAAGTTGGATCAATCCTGCCTCTTTGGAATCCACTTTTTAGTAGGAAACAAGCCAATGTTTCATACCATGCCCTTGGAGCTTGGTGTAGGCCATACAAAGCCTTGGTAACCTTGTAAACTTTATCTGGATACTCAGCATCAATGAAGCCTGGAGGTTGAGATACATATACTGGTTCTTCAATTTCACCATACAAAAATGCACTCTTAACATCCATTTGATAGACAGTGAAGCCTATGAATGAAGCATAGGCTAAGAAAAGCCTAATTGCTTCAAGTCTTGCAACTGGAGCAAACACTTCTTCATAATCTACCCCTTCCTCTTGAGTATATCCTTGTGCTACCAATCTAGCCTTGTTCCTGATCACTATACCCCTTTCATCCTTCTTGTTTCTGAACACCCATTTGGTTCCAATTGCCCTATGACCTCTTGGCAAATCAACCAATATCCAAACCTTCTGAATCTTGAATTGGAGAAGCTCTTCTTGCATAGCTTCCACCCAACTTGCATCATCTAAAGCTTTGTTTATATTTTTGGGTTCAGCCTGAGATAGAAAACATGAAAACAGGCATATATTGGAATTATCATTATTCTTTTCTTCATACATAGAGGAGATAAACGCTTCTTTATCTGAAGATAAGACTTGAGATAAACCAACTTGAGATCTTGTTCTAACACCAGAAGTTATGCTTCCAATCACATCTTCAGTTGAGTGATCTTTGAGAATTCTAGTGTTTGGTGTTTTAGGAACTTCATATGTAGTTGGAAGATTGCTAATCCCAACTTCTTCTTGAAAAGAATCATCTATTTGAATATTCAATGGCTCAGCAGTACCAATACTTGTACTAGCAGGACCATCTGAAGAACTGGCAGTACCATTGTCATTTGCACCACTTTCTTGATTCTCTTGATTCTGAGTTCCTTGATCTTCTTCATTGCCTTCATTTGTTGTGTCTGAAGGTCCTTCTTTACTTGAAGATAGATCCATATTTTTCCAAATTGGCATCCAGATGTAATCTTGATCTTTAGGAGTTTCAACATTGTCTTCAGAACCTGCATTTTCATTAGCATTTGTACCTGTAACAGGCACATAATTCATAGATTCTGAAAGCCTATCAACATCAAACATCCAATCTGGTCCAACTCCTTTCACATTTGCTAGTTTCTCTTGAAACTCTATGTGAAGATTTTCTTCTACTAGCCTAGTGCAAGTGTTAAACACTCTATAGGCCTTACTCTGCAAGGAATACCCTATCAAAAAGCCAACATCTGCTTTTCCATCAAATTTGCCTAAATGATCTTTGGTATTGAGAATAGTGACATGACAACCAAAAGGTCTCATAAAACTTAAAGATGGTTTTCTACCAAAGAAAAGTTCATAAGGTGTTTTTCTATGTGGTTTTGTCACAAGAACCCTGTTTTGTACATAACAAGCAGTACCAACTGCTTCAGCCCAAAATGAAATAGGCAACTTAGAGTCTACTAACATAGTTCTAGCAGCCTCTATAAGTGTTATATTCTTTCTTTCTGCTACTCCATTTTGCTGAGGTGTTCTAGCTACACTAAACTCTCTTTTTATGCCTTTTTCCTTGCAAAAGTCATCCATAACTCTATTCTTGAACTCTGTCCCATTGTCACACCTGATGATTTTGACTTTCTTATCAGATTGGTTTTCTACCTCAGTGATATAGGTTTTAAGTATCTCACTAGTTTCATGTTTAGATCTTAAGAAGAAAACCCATGAAAATCTGCTATAGTCATCAGTAACAACCAGACAATATTTCTTTCCATTCAAGCTGCATACATTAGTAGGACCAAAGAGATCCATATGAAGCATATGTAAAGCCTGAGTAATAGAGTTTTGGGTCTTGGGCTTACAAGAAGCTCTATGTTGTTTGCCTTTTAGGCAATCAACACAAGTTTGGTCGTTTTGGAAAATCTTTTTGGGTAAACCTCTTACTAAATCATATTTTGCAATAGTGTTGATTGTTTTAAAGTTTACATGACCAAGCCTTCTATGCCAAATCATAGATTCATCCAATGAGGCCTTTGCTACCAAACAAGTTAAACCTTCCTTAGGATCAATGTTCTTTAAATTGACACTATACATATTGTTTCTTTTTGGAATTTTAAGAAGAATCTGACTCTCATCAGGCATCTTAAAATCAGAAGAAAGAACCATACATTCATTGTCAGTAAAGAGAACATTGTTCTTTTTGTCACACATTTGTGAGACACTAAGAAGATTAAACTGAAGTTCTTTCACAAAATACACATTTTCAAAATCTAGTTTACTGGTTTTGATAGTACCTTTACCAGTGATCTTTCCTTTTATTCCTCCCCCAAAGGTAACATATCCTCCATCAAATGTTTTGAAATCTGAGAGGAATGACATGTTGCCTGTCATATGCCTTGAACACCCACTATCAACAAATCCTTGATCTTCAATATCAGTTGAATGTTCCTGCACATGAATAAACATATTAGTTTCCTTGGGGTACCCAAGCCATGACAGACTTGGGTTTGCCTCTTGCATCAATGAAGTCAAACCTTTTCAGGATTGTTGATGCACCTTTTGATTTGATTGGTTTCCAAATCCAACATGCTGAGGACTTAACAGCACTTTCCCTTCTAATCCATTGTGTGGTCTTTGGTCTATCAGTACCAATTTTGGCAATACCAATTTTGGCAGTACCATGTGGTCTAGCAGGACCTTTTGGTCTAGCAGGACCTTTGGTTTTTGGACTCCAAATTTTTGTTTTGACCACATTTATCTTTTGAATAGGACTCTTCTCAACTTTTGGTACATATTTAAAAGTGTTTCCTGTACTCTTATCAGTTGGTTTTGCAATAACAGGCTTATCTTGTCTAACAGTATGTTTAACATTTGTGGTGTTAGACTTAACAAAACTTTTTCTGGGGTGAGTAACATTTGTTTTAGTTTTTGATTTACTCCCAGAAACCCATTTATTACAATAAGCATGAAGATGATTAAAGCTACCACAATAATAACAAGCTTTATTAAACATAACAAAGTCATCACCTAATTGTTGTGACTTTAGGTTGTTCCAATTTCTTTGGCTTCCCCTAGGTTTGTTATTACAATTTTTACAACTTTCAACTGTCTTCAAAACAGTTTTGGCCTTAGCTTTAACTTCTACTTTCTTAGGACTGGTTGGTCCTACTTTGATTCCTTTCATAGGAATAGTCTCATCTTCATCATCATCAGATACCCAATCCTCAATAATTAGGACATCTGGTCTCTTATCAGTGAGCACCTTAGAGAGTGGAACATTCTTAGCACTCTCAGAAGGTTCACTTATCACTACAGGTTTATCCAATGGTTTGTTAACAAATTCATGTAAACCTGATACAGCAAGATCACTACCTTGGGGACATGGAATTCCTCTATAAGGAGGTGGACATTCATTGTATCCTATCCCTGATTTTATTCTTTTATTCAACTGATTCTCTACTATGCTCTTAGTACACTCAGAAGCATTTTTTAATTTAGTAACAGTCAGTTGAATATTATCTCTAGCCAAAGTCACTTTAGTGCACTCAGTCCTTACCATTTCAATTTCTGAATCTTTCAAAAATATTTGTCTATTAAGAGCAGCTTTAGCATCAGAAAATGTGAGTTCATTTTCTCTATAGTGAATGATTTGTTTTTCTAGCTTGGACATACCACACTTATGGTCAAATAAGGTTTGATTGGTTTTTCTATGTTCTAATACTTCTGTATCATAAGCTTTACTTATGATTTTTAATTCTTTAAAAGATTCACAATCATTAGGACATTTGATAATTTGTACCTCAGGGGTGGAGAATGCCATCAAAGCCAATTTATCAGAAGTTGACTCATCTTCACCCATGAAACTCCAATCAAAACCCATGCCATCAATAGCAACCATTGCTTTTGGCTCTGCAACTTCAACAACCTTACTCTTGCTTTCAAAGCTTCCTTTCTTCTCAAAGCTTCCTTTATTTCTGTTGTCAAACCCTCTACCCTTGTCATCCTGCTTCTTAGGTCTTCTACATTCTCTAGAGTAGTGACCTTTCATGTGGCAGTTGTAACACTCCACCTTTGACTTATCATATCCAGCAGGCTCATTTCCATCTATCAGAATCTTCTTGCCAGTCCTCATCATCAACTTCTTGGCTCTAATGCTTAAAAGTGAAAGTTGCCACTTTATGTCCATTTCTTCAAGATCATCAGGATGAATCTCTTGAAGGTCTTCAAATGATAATACGGACCCATTGTGCTGAGATGTAAGAAAAGCACACCCAATTGTTTCATCTAATATGGATTTGGTACTACCAGAAGTACTAGCAGTACCAAAGGTTGTATTAGCAGTACCTTCTTCTCTGCTACCTTGTTCTTCATTATCAACCTTTGAGATGCTTGGGGATGAAACAAAAGCCATATTTCCAGAACTTGACCCAGTAGTCTTCTTTACTTCATGCTCTACTATTTTGAAATTGTTGTAGAGATCATTGAGACTCATCTGGTCAATATCTGACTTGTTCTTCCATACAATGACATGCATAGACCATTCTGAAGGTAAACTTCTAAGAAATTTAGAGTTTAGGTCTTCTTGAGTTATCATCACTTCATGGATGGCTAACTGACTTGCAAGCTTCTGAAGTCTATTGAACATACTGTCCAAAGACTCATTGGTTGTGGCTGTAAAGTTCTCAAATTGTTGTTTGAGAAGTGTTTTCTGTGTTTTCTTGGTAGCATCATTACCACCAAACCTAGCCACAATTGCTTCAAAAAGGGTTTTGGCATCTTTGTATTTGTTAAAGATCAGAAGTTGATCATTTGGAATAGTCATCAGTAACATACTCCTTGCCTTTAGATCATTTCTCTTCTGAACTTTTTCATCTGCATTTGATGGTTGTTCTTGTATTCTTGTTACAAGAGCATCATTTACTGTTGTAGTGGTGATTTGGGGTTTAAATGAATTGCCTTGTTCAATGATCCCCCAAAGTGCATAGTCCTGCACTTGAAAGTATTGTTCAACCCTTAGTCTCCACATTTCAAACTCGTTTTGCTTGAGTAATGGAAGTTTAGCTGCAACATTGGTTTGAATATGTTCAACATCCATTTTTCTTTTAAATTAGTAAATATCAAGCCTAGCTTTGATACCACTTGTGGAACGTTTGTTGTTCGAAGTTCAAACACTTGGGATATGAATCTTAGTAATGTGTTTGAGAGATATTTATGTATTGAATGTGTTTAGCATGCGGAATCTACTACAACACACTTTAAAAGAACACAAGGTGGTGAGTTTAAGTAAATGTGTGAATGCAATGAACAAATAACACAACTTTTGGTTAACACAAAACGATTCAATATTATTGATGAAATAATACGGATGATCTAAATATCACCGGGATTACAAAGTAATCTTGAATCTAAGATTGTAAAAGGATTTGTGATTTGAAGTAACTAAGTTACTTGAGAGATAGTTTGGTTTGTGGTTATTAGTTGTGAAAGATGCATGCATGAAGAAGTGACTAAGATATCCTTTTATAAGATAAGGATATCTTATTACATGTTGTCAAGTAGATGAATATAATACTATACTTTGACTATATTGGCGCCTACAATTAAATACAACTACCCATGTACACTCTGATATATTCTTCTGTCACCACAGAAGACTATTCTACTTCTACATAACGTATAACAATGTACAAAGACTAATAATTCAACTAAATATCTATTACAAAATATCTAATCGACTTGACATAAGCTTGGCAGGCTCTTCATTAGCTAGCAGTACCTTCTACCCAGAAGGTACTGGTAGAACATCTTCGTACATAACAAAATCAACTAGCAGGCTCTTCATCGACTTGGCAGGCTCTTTGACTTTGATCATTTTATTCCCAACAGTTCCAAACTCTAAGTGTGAGCTTTCCATATTGAATTCAAGCTTCTAGCATTGTATTAGAAGGGAATTAGGTATCTCACAACTAGAAGATCTAATGGACTTCTATTTCACCTACCATCGACTTATACACTAAGCCCTTTGTGAACCTCTTCGTCAAGTGGTAAGCTATTGATAGTTTATGTTGGGAATTAAATGTAACTGACTTAGTATTGCTGAAGAATACACTAACAGTACAAACTGCTAGTGTATAACTGAAGACTGCTGAAGAAACAACTAACATTACAAACTGTCAAGTTAGTACTGCTAGTTGTATTGAAGGTATTGCTGGCATGAAAAACCATTTTAGAAGATATGTAAAGGATAAGTATGGAATGGATCTTATGTATATCTTAATTAGTTAGAAATATACGGTAGAATACTTATCTTGTAAAGGACTCCTTAAGGATATAAAAGGAGATCCTAGGTTAGATGTTTATGTACGAGTCATACAAGTTTTGTTAAGATTCAAGGTAATTGTAACCCTAGTGATATTAAGATCACTCGTATTATTCTTGAATAATATTGAATCGTTTGAAGTTAAACTTTCTGTGTTCATTGTTCAAACAAGCATTACTGTTCTATCAAATAAACAAATTCTTCTAAGTGTGGTTGAGTAGATTCCGCATACTTAACTACATAACCTCAAAGTATCTCAAACACATCATAAGGGAGTAACATCTTAAGTGTTTCAAATCCTCCCAGTTTAGTTTCACATTTGTAATGCAACAAACATGGTAACATTGACTTTCAAACATAATACCATATGTTTATTAGAAACTCCTTTAACCATTATACTTCTTTAGAATAAGAAAACAACGAATCATGATACAATAGTTGAATACGCTGTACAACTTTACTTCTATGATCCCAAGATTAGATACTACATCTAATATGAAATTCATTCACTAGTGGTTGAGTAATCTTCTTGATCAATTATCCAACTAATTGCATCACCAATTGTATATTTTCCAAAATTTGAAAAATCCGCTTTATTCCTAACCATAACCCATGGTTATATGCAAGAACCTATGTACTTTGGTTTACAATATCATGCAAATGATATTCCTCTGACCACAAGTATATTGTTTAAATACACAAGTACAATGTATCATTAAACAAAATATATCTTTATCCATTACATTTGGTAACACTTTAATATGGCTACTTTGATAACATATTGATTCAATAGAACAAACATGTAAATTAAAGCATGCTCAATTATGTGAATTACTCTAAACAAATAATCACTGATGCCCTCTAACCTGTTTATTTTAACCGAACAACCAAATTAGTCCCTTTATAACTTGCACAATACTGACGGCACTTCAATCGATGACACAAACATGTAATTATTGCAAACATGGAAGTAAACCAATTTAATCAATATGATAATAAAACAGCGAACTCAAACTTGAGCCACATACATGGAACAAATCATTTGGTTGATAACTGAATGCAACTTACATCCGTCCATTATATATTCAGCAAACATGGCGCCTTATGTTTACTTACAGTAGAAACTTTATCGACAAGCCTACTCATTCCCAGGATGGGTTTCATCGTTTTTGGTTTGAATCTAGACATGTTTTTCCACGACTGATATCACATGTTTCATGTTTCTTGATATCTATTTATCCGTCAACTTAAAAGAGCATAGAAATTCATGCAAATAACATAATTCACCAAATCAAACAAAAATTTTTAATTCAGAAAGAGTTCATGCAATCCACATGTATAACTTATCCCTTTCAATACATCACTATGTTCGTGAAATTATTTTTTATAGTTAACAATCAATTTCAAAACAATGTACGTACATGAGATTAGTCATGTGAATATTTAAACGTCAGAGCGATCATCGAACTCTATCAATTATACTTACATATATACGCATGTATAACAAGTCAACAACCCATTTTTTATTATAATTCACATTCCAACTTTTTATTTGTACTTTATACATCCTTCAATATAATAAATATTTTTCCTCGAGAAAACTGCCAAAAAATATTGGCTTTATTATTCATACAAGAATACAACATTTACCCAGTAGATATTCCTGACAACAGAATATCATACGTACACCAAAACCAAATTGCATGCATGCCTTCAATGATCGTTTTTCATATCAGTTATTTGCAAAATGATCAAATTTCATGCAATTATAGTATTGGATAAATCAAACAATCAGGCATACATTTCATAATCAACATATCATGCATGCGACATCAAATTACATATAAACTAACATGTGAGACCGATATTTATCACACATATGTCCCATTCATCTAAAGACTTATCATCAATTTACGTGCACTTTTAAATTTACTATGTTTATCCTTATGTTAATCATATCACATAAGTAAATGTCAGGCAATTCATATTTAATTGCATCATATGAGATTGATAGAAACTTGTAAATATGATCGAATCAAAGTTTATCCCACGATTTTATCCTTCCATCAGATTGGTAATTACAACCTCTTCTAGATTTCAACGTAAGCAGTACTCCAAAATTTTCTTTTATGTCCTCTCCAAACAAACTTCTCTTCGTATACAAATTTTAATGTCTTTTCTGCATGTACATCAGATTCCAAGAAGACTTTCCAACATACCAAATGTAACAAACTTTCGATGCATATCTCAATATAAGTTATTTGTAAGGTTTGACAGAATCAACCATTTACGATTCAAATGACCAATCCATGATAATCACCAAAAATATTATATTAGTTTGTTGGTATTAGGGTCATGATAATCAAATGATTGCCAGGATAAATTCTTGAATCGTGTATAGAGTCCACTTTCCTAATACAATATTTCGACCCTATTGTACCTTGGGTTACACGAAATTCGTATTGAGATAAGACAAGAACGAACACTCTAATTCTAGGCACAAGAAAGAGAGAAAAACATTGAATACTTTTGTTGTATTTGTTGATAATATATGAATATGTTTATCAATGAAGACCAAATTAAGTTTATATATATGTAAACTAAATGGTGGTTGTATGAAAAGTTGTGACTCTTGATGAAAAGTCACACCCTTTGGTGAAAAGTCAAAAAACTGTCGCTAAATGCAACCATTAAAGACATGTGTATGGACAATTTAGTGACCATACGAATTCAGTCACTATATGTCCCTTGACTTACATTAACAACCTTTACCATTAATTGTACCCGAAATCAAGTTAATAGTTTATACAAGCGTGCACTCCGCACCTCCAAACTCGTATTATAACTTAACTTGAAATCCATTTGGTCCCGGGTAAATCACCATTACACAAAAATGTTTGATGACACTAAAATCACCAACAATCCTCCCCCATTTTAGTGTAATCCTTGATTCCCCAAATAATCAAAACAAATCAAACTCACGAATAGTTGAAAATGTCGCAACGATTGAATTTTCATTTAGTATATTACGCATTCCAAATATTCGTGAATCAGGGTGTCCCACGGATTGAACCCATCAACTCGTTTGAATACTCGAAGATAATATACACACGAGTTTCTACATTTCTCCAATGTTTGTACTTGACGCTTTACAAGACATGCGTCCATATCCATTCATGAGCATATAGGAAGCCAAGTCCAAGCCTCTTGAATCGGCAAAACTTCATACTCACGTAGGTAGTTCTTTTAATCTTGCTCATGCATTTCAATTTTTCAAAAGAACTATTAAGAAGATAAACTTCAACCTCCTCATCTTTCAGGTCTCAACACAATCATTGGGAAAGTATAACATGTGTTCCAAACTCTAAGTGTGAGGTTTCCACGTTGAATTCAAGCTTCTAGCATTATATTAGAAGGGAATTGGGTATCTCACAATTAGAAGATCTAATGGACTTCTATTTCATCCTACCATCGATTTATACACTAAGCCTTTAGCGAACCTCTTCGTCAAGTGGTTAGCTATTGATAGTTTAGTTTCACATTCATAATGCAACAAACATGGTAACGTTGACTTTCAAACATAATACCATATGTTTATTAGAAAGTCCTTTAACCATTATACTTCTTTAGAATAAGAAAACAACGAATCATGATACAATAGTTGAATACGCTATACAACTTTACTTCTATGATCCCAAGATTAGATACTACATCAAATATGAAATTCATTCACTAGTGGTTGAGTAATCTTCTTGATCAATTATCCAAACTTAATTGCATCAACAAATGTATATTTTCCAAAATTTGAAAAATCTGCTTTATTCCTAGCCTTAACCCATGGTATATGCAAGTACCTATTTACTTTGGTTTACAACATCATGCAAATGATATTCCTCTGACCACAAGTATATTGTTTAAATATACAAGTACTATGTATCCATTAAACAATATAACTTTATCCATTATATTTGGTAACACTTTAATATGGCTACTTAGAAAACATATTGATTCAATAGAATAAACTTGTAAATTAAAGCATGCTCAATTATGTGAATTACTCTAAACGGATAATCACTGATGCCCTCTAACATGTTTATTTTAACCGAACAACCAAATTAGTCCCTTTGTAACTTGCACAATACTGACGGCACTTCAATCGATGACACAAACATGTAATTATTGCAAACATGGAAGTAAACCAATTTAATCAATATGATAATAAAACAACGAACTCAAACTTGAGCCACATACATGGAACAAATCATTTGATTGATAACTGAATGCAACTTACATCCGTCCTTTATAATTTTAGCAAACATGGCGCCTTATGTTTACTTACAGTAGAAACTTTATCGACAAGCCTCCTCATTCCCGAGACGGGTTTCATCGTTTTTGGTTTGCATCTAGACATGTTTTTCCACGACTGATATCACATGTTTCATGTTTCTTGATATCTATTTATCTGTCAACTTAAAAGAGTATATCAATTCATGCAAATAACATAATTCACCAAATCAAACAAAAAATTTTAATTCAGAAAGAGTTCATGCAATCCACATGTATAACTTATCCCTTTCAATAAATCACTGTGTTCATGAAATTATTTTTTATAGTTATCAATCAATTTCACAACAGTGTACGTGCATGAGATTAGTCATGTGAATATTTAAACGTCAGAGCGATCATCGAACTCTCTCAATTATATTTACGTATATACGCATGTATAACAAGTCAACAACCCATGTTTTATTATAATTCACGTTCCAACTTTTTATTAGTACTTTATACATCCTTCAATATAATAAATATTGTTCCCAGGAAAAACTGCCTAAACATATTGGCTTTATTATTCATACAAGAATACAACATTTACCCAGTAGATATTCATGACAACAGAATATCATACGCACACCAAAACCAAATTGCATGCATGCCTTCAATGATCGTTTTTCATATCAGATATTAGCAAAATGATCAAATTTCATGCAATTATAGTATTGGATAAATCAAACAATCAGGAATACATTTCATAATCAACATATCATGCATGCCACATCAAATTACATATAAACTAACATGTGAGTCCGATATTTATCACACATATGTCCCATTCATCTAAAGACTTATCATCAATTTACGTGCACTTTTAAATTTACTATGTTTATCCTTATGTTAATCATATCACATAAGTAAATGTTTGTCAATTCACATTTAATTGCATCATATGAGATAGATAGAAACTTGTAAATATGATCGAATCGAAGTTCCCATGGTTTTATCCTTCCATCAGATTGGTAATTACAACCTCTTCTAGATTTCACCGTAAGCAATACTCCAAAATTTTCTTTTATGTCCTCTCCAAACAAACTTCTATTCGTATACAATTTTTAATGTCTTGTCTGCATGTACATCAGATTCCAAGAAGACTTTCCAACATGCCAAATGTAACAAACTTTCGATGCATATGCCAATATCAGTTCTTTGTAAGGTTTGACAGAATCAACCATTTACGATTCTAATTACCAAGCCATGATAATCACCGAAAATATTGTATTAGTTTGTTGGTATTAGGGTCATGATAATCAAATGATTGCCCGGATAAATTCTTGAATCGTGTATAGAGTCCACTTTCCTAATACAATATTTCGACTCTATTGTGCATTGGGTTACACGAAATTCGTATTGAGATAAGACAAGAACGAACACTCTAATTCTAGGCACAAGAAAGAAAGAAAAACATTGAATACTTTTGTTGTATTTGTTGATAATATGAATATGTTTATCAATGAAGACCAAATTAAGTTTATATATATAAAAACTAAATGGTGGTTGTATGAAAAGTTGTGACTCTTGATGAAAAGTCACATCATTCGGTGAAAAGTCACAACACTTCCTTTAATTATGTCCAGCAACAATTTTTTAACAGAAAAAACTGTCGCTAACTGCAACCATTAAAGACATGTGTATAGACAATTTAGTGACCACACGAATTAAGTCACTATATGTCCCTTGACTTACATTAACAACCTTTACCATTAATTGTACCCGAAATCAAGTTAATAGTTTATACAAGCGTGCACTCTGCACCTCCAAACTCGTATTATAACTTAACTTGAAATCCATTTGGTCCCGAGTAAATCACCATTACACAAAAATGTTTGATGACACTAAAATCACTAACATAGGCAAGATTAAGGAAGTCCATAGATGGATATGAATTACATCAACACATTTCATTATTCTTTTTACAAATCACATGAACACTTTTCTTAACTTTTTCTTCCAATTTTTGTGTTTAAGATATTTGTCGTTATTCATTATTCTACTACGTAAACTTATAATTCGTAAAGTAGCATGATAAAGTTAGCCCACCCATTGGGCGGGTTATGAAGCTAGAGAGGTGAGTGAAATTATGATTTGTACCTTTACTTCATACACGGTGGCAAAGCGGGCAGGTTGGCCACTGGGTCAAATGGGTTCAAGAAACGAGTACTTTTTATACGATGTTCAAAATTGATTGGTCGGCTTTATCCGGCCTTTCAACACATACTATATTTTGTAAGTAACTAAAACATTATATAAATGGATTTGGGTCACTAAGCATTTGAATGTACGGTGGAGGACGATTTTTGACTCATTTGTTTCCTTTTTAGCTAATTTTGTACATTTGAGCCATTATCAATAGCTAGAACCCGATTGATTCATATCCATATAACTTCAAAATTAGAATCTGATCACTTTGTTTCCATATAATTGGGGGTTGAAATGAGTCATTTCTCATACCGACCTACTTATGTTGCAGGTAAAACCATGGTAGCTCGGATTCTTGGAAAGTTACTTTTTATGGTTTGAATTACCAACCGATAAGGTAACAGAGGTTCAAAGAACTGATTTAGTTGGAGAATTTGTCGGTCACGCATGACAAATTTTCTATATTGGAGCATGTATATAATGGTTTTGTCTTAGTATTAGTGTCATTATTAGATGATTTTGTGACGAGGGTTTTAACCATTCATATAATACTTTTGTAATTTGTAATTTCTAATGACGGTCTTACAGTTAAGAATTATGCATGCTTGCTTTCTATTTTAACATATACATAAAGCGATATTTACAAATTGTAAACAATTTAAACTCCTTTTTTTTTTTTTAATCAAATATGCTTTATCTTAGTTTAAGACTTTAAGTACAAATTTTTGTTGCCGCCCGCGAAACGCGCGGGTCTATACTCTAGTTATTATCTATATGATGATTGCTACATCTACATATATTTTACAAAAAAAAAATCAACACAAAGTAGGTGGCAACATATGATTGGTGTAATGAAAGAGAAGAGGGAGAAAGTGTATCAAAATACAACAATCACATGTTGGCACCTGCTAGTGTGGATTTGTTTTTGTAAAATGTATATGGATGTAGCCATCCTCTATATACATATACTATAGCGCGTGTGAAACGCCACCGTTTCGATGGTGGGCTGTCATCCTTCTTTGGGCTGCTAGCTTTTTTGGGCCTGCAAAGAATTTGATTGGGTTTCTTTCGGTTGCTATTTGTTCGGGTCCAAAATGGTGTAATAACAACTTTCCCGCCTGTTCCATCTCATACCAAACCGCCATTGAAAGTTCCATAGTCATCTTCAACCTTTCTAACCCTTTTGGGAACCGCCTTTTCTTCTTCACTACTCCTGCTATTTGTTCGGCTCATATCCTTCGGTTGAAGATTCTACCGAATCCGCAGGCCATGTGGAAACCTATATATATACAAAATTTGAATTTTAAAATTAGGGTGTTTGCATAATTTGGGGGGTTTTGTTTCATTATAAATTTTAGCGATTTTTATAAAGTTTGTGTTTCCCTGTGGTTAAGCTGGTACCGTTAGTTTTTGGGGCTTATGGGGTTCGTTAGTTGACCTTATGGCTTATTTATAAGACCTCATTTGAAGATGTTTGGATTACCTTATTTTGGTGGCGTATGAGCTTATTTAATTTTTGTAAAGTTGTTGAGGTTTCTTTTTTCGGGTCTATGTTTAGGCTACGTAAAACTAAGTTCGAAATAGTGCGTACACCTGTTTTCAGTCAGTTTTTATGAGATGAAAATGATGGTAACGTTGATTATAACAGACTGACGTCGTGAGTGTTTGGTGTCTGCTTATTGCAGTTTCGATCACTTTTACAAGACGAGAATGATGGTCATATCAATTGTAAGACGCTGTGATGAATTTGACCGGGCTCGATGAAGCTGAGATTGTCCGCATCTTGGCGGGGCAATTTTAAAAATTGAGAACGTATAAGTGAATTGCAAGTTCCTCAATCGGTCCTTTGTGTAATGGCCAGTGGAAAGAGCTCAGAGTAATGGCCAGTGGTCTTTGTTTTGTCCAAATGAGGCTTCAGGTGTGACTGATTATTGGGGTCAAGAATTTGAAACCCTGTACATCCAATACGAAAAAAGGTATGCTTAAGTATGTTTGCCAAAATTTAAAAGGTTATAATTTATAAAGACTTTTTGACAGGTTGCTTGGAGTTGCTTATCTGCTGTAAAAATTCCGATAAGCAGATAAGCACTTAAACTAGGCAATTTCAAAATCTTATATAAGTGGTTATTTGACCAGACTTTTAGTGTTTGGATGAAAAGCTATCTACTTATCTTAACGCTTATCAGGTTATTGAATTGTTTTAAAGTTGACAAATTATTGTTTGTCGCGACTTCAACCTATAGTGATTGTCCGGTTATACCGATATATGACATTATACATGTATCCAAATAAAGAAAAGTTTTAATTGTTTGTGACTTCGATCTGTTATCTCAGAAACTTACTGCTTACGTACAGACTGTAACTCAAGATCTTGGCACAGTTAATTCAAAGGTTTTTATAACCAAGCCCTTTTTCTTTGTAGGTTCAAAGCGGTTGGACCAGCGGGTTTAAATCCCATACCTTTCTACATGATGTCGAAACAGGCCGAAGCTGCAGGTTTATGTATCAGTTATATATAAATCCGTTAAAATTTGCAACCTGTCATTATGTAAAATCTTTTGGTGCTTGCAGATTTATTGTACAAGGCTAACTTGAATACGGAAAGTGTACTCGAATATGGTCTTCCTTTCACAAGTATTGGATGATTTTTACCGTATATTTAGCGGTCTCAATAGTAGGTAACCGTCTATTTTATAATATCAGCATTGGGTAAATGAGGAACTACATAAATACTTCTAACCCATATTCAGCTTACCCGAAATGACCGCAATAAAATGTAAAATATTTGTCAAAATACATCTATCATAAGCGTTATTGCCTTTTCCTAAAACAATCATTTTTTTCCATCACACAACAACAGAAACCAACGTCAAAAAGTCCCGCCGCAACGCGGCAGGCGCAAACTTTCTTGTTTACTCTAATTATTAGGTGCCCAAAAACACAAGTTAGAAAATCCTAATAATAATACGAGTAACAGTAACAAAAAAAAAATAATTTACTTCTAACTTTGTATAGTTCTACTTAACTTTTTCTTGACTTTTCATCTTTTATTGCAAAACTTGCATGTTAAAAGGAGTACTCCGTATTAAGTAATTTCCCCACTTAATTTTTAGGTTAAAAATATACAAAAATAGTTTTTAATATAGCAATAGAAATAGAGTATGTGCGAACGAGATAGCAAACAACCATACAAAGTAAAGACATGTCAAATATGACTTTTGAAACAGAAGAGTGCTCTTTTCAATATTATATATGCTCTATTAATCATCACAGGTCAACCGTACGTACATCCTTCCTCATGCTTAAATTGAGCTTCATTGTATTCTGCAAAAAAATAAAAATAAATAATCAAATGAAAGCAATGTTAACTTCGCTTTTGTGGATATCATTAAGATAATTAAAGACATTTAATCATAGTTTATATATGAACATACTTGGAGCAGTCTGTGCTAGGGTCGATCTTATAATTAGGGGCGTTGACACAACATTTGCTTGGCAAGGTGTTTGCGTTGTTGAGATTGATGGCTGAGTTAGATGCGTAAATACCCTTTAGGCAACCACAAATAGTTCTTTTATTAGGGGCTGAATTGGCAGAGAGTGCTTTAACAGCACCACAACAAGGAGCTGTCACTGCACCATTTTGCGTTAAGTATAAGCATGGAACCAAGGTGCTGACCACCTGACCACATGTAATGGCCTCTCCAAAAGGTACCATCATCAACATGGAAGCCATGACCAGACCTAAAACTGCAATTCCATTTCTAGTCATCTTTCTTGATATCAAATCTAAATAGTATAGAGTATCAAAAGGTGTTTATATTCTTAGAACGATGTTGGTGCAAAAAGTGTAACCATGGTGTACATATTTATTGTGATATTTTTGTGTGCATGGATAAAGATGAATAGATTAGTTGGATTTAAAGATCTCAATCAATTTAATAATTTTGATGTCTAATCTGTAATTTTTTCTAACTTCGTGTAACCTTTTTTTTTTTTTTTTTTTTTTTATGTGTTACTTTCTTCGGTACATGCATTTTTGACGATTGATGATCATCAATTACAATTATTGGCTGCAAATTCCTAACCTCACCGATCACGGTTTACTAAAGACTTTTTAATTATAATGATACTAAATTAGTAAATAAAATTGAAATTTGTGTAAGTATATAGAAATGGATCATTTTCATTAAAAACACAAACATATGTGTTTTTTAAATGAGAAATGATATTCCCTCTTACTTAATATTCTTACATATCCTTGTAAGATCTTAACATGCAAAAAAACTGAGATGAAAAAAGATAATGAGTAAAAAACACTTGTAATTTTGAGAAATAATTTAGTGGTTATTGGATGCTAAATTTAAAGAATAGATATTATCCTAGTAGTACATGTGTATTCATCCTTTCACATAATTTTAACACTCTCACTTAGGCATGCAGTATCCCTCAAAATATATACAGATAAAGGTTAATGTCTAGAAACGTTTCCTTCACCACGAAAAACGTATAAGCGTAAGTTTCATTTAAAGAACTTCATCATTTCTTAAATGATATAATGGTTTGAAATTATTGATCGTCCCTTTGTTACGTAAACCTTTGTTAACAAAGACTTGGATTGTCGTCATTCTCATTCACATTGTATTGAGAATAGTCCTTTTTGACTACCTTTCCCAGTAGCGTTTCAACTTAGATTTAAATACAATACATATATAGTTACACTTTGAGTGTCATATATCTCAAATCTAAGGACACAATGATATATAACCATATAGAAATTCACTGTTTGACGCCAGTCAATGAAATGATATCCTTGTAGTAGGTCAATCCATTATACATATGAATTTTGACATTTCTTAAAGTTAAATATTCATTGGTGAATAAATCCAAACATCCTTAATAGTCTCAATTCATCATTATTGTTATAATATGATTGACTATGGATATTTAGAATAATCAACAATTATTGAAGGATTAAACATGCTAAGATAGAACCTAATTATTATCAATGAAAGCGGTTATAGCTCTTAATATCAATTCGGCTATAGCTCTCTATATCAATTCATTTTTCTATAAAAATAATTATGTAACTTTGGACCTGTTTTTGACCGTTTCGCCCCATTTGACCCGTTCCCTTTTTAACTAATAATTTTACCTCAACCATATGTCCTAATTAGGGATAAAACAGCTCCTCATTATGTATGACTTAAAATTAGAATTTCAAATGACCCATAATTGATAATGATCCAAAGGGGTGTTTGACATTGTTTTTAAAAAAAAAAATAATAAATAAATAAAAAATAAAAAATTACTGAGGTTAATAACAAACTTTATGAATGTTGTTTGTTTTAATCAGATAATAGCACATTTACCATTATTGGATGTGTTTTTATTACTCGGGTTAATATATGGTTTGTTTACTGCACCCGAGTGAGTTGCCATATAATGCCAAAATTCAATGTTGCAAAACCACCGCCTAGCGCCTAGACCGCTTAGAACGCCTAGGCGGATTGAACTTTTCTATATAAAAAAATTAAAATTATATGTATTTGGTATAAAATATGCATAATTTATATATATTTTTAATAATTTAATTAATGTCTTCATTATTTTTAATTATATATCTTTTGTATATGTTGCAAAATTTAAATTATTTATTGAGCCTCTTGTATAAGCTTTTTAAATGGGCCAAGGAAATCATTATATTATTAGTTGCACAATTAGGGTTACATGTAACACCTCCACCAACTTCATTACAGCCACCAACTTCAATTCTCTTTATCCTCCTTTCACTCTCTGGTCCACTTCAAGAAAAAAACCTAGATCTGAACTTTTCCAAGATCTTTGTCATCTTCTCTCAAATTAAACCAAATCAAGAAAATCGAAACCTTAAAAATGTGTTTCAATCGGTGCTAGTTTGAAGTTGGGTGAAAAGAGGCGTGGATATTAAAAAAAAAAAAAAAAAAAAAAAAAAAAAAAAAAAAAACCCTAGATCTGAAGTTTGACCGGCATTCGCCGGCGTTGACCGGTATTGACCGGCGTTGACCATCGTTTACCCGCCGCCGCCTAGGCTGATTTGTCCCGCCTAGGCGGTTTGTTGACCGCCTTTTGACCAAAACACCTAGTTTGGCCGATTTGCTGCAAATCGCGGCGGTGGGGGGCCGACTAGCGCCTAGGCGTCGCCTAGGCCGCTTTTTACAACACTGCCAAAATTAAGGATATAACGTTACGCCTACTTAAGGCATCACCCCACCATGAATATAGGATAAAAGACGAACTATCCATTGTAACACTATGGCCAAAAAGGTATAGCTTTTCAGTGCATAAGTTTAACTTTTTTTATAGAATGATCTGGTGATGGTTCTGTTAAGTTTATGGATATAAATTAATATACGTATGACCAGTTTCGAACACGAGACTTCGGGATTGCACACATTACGTATGAGTTTCAATGTTTTAATAATTAATATAATAAGTTATGTTTAATTATTAAATTTCGCGAATAAACACTTAACGGGCGTTAGTATTTAACGAGGTTTAGTTAACGGTCGTTAAATATCAAGTTAAGGGACTAGAGATGAAAATACAAGCCAAGAAGGATCTAGAACCCCTTAGGCTTGTGATTTTCGGCCGACCCATGGAGAGGAAAGGGTTTCTACCCTAGCTTAGAGAACAAGATTAGTTCCCTGTAAATAAAAGGCCTCTTGTATTCATTATTTACTAATCTTGATTCCCTAGCAAACCTAATTTCTCTCTTCTCTCCTCCCTTTGAGCTTGGCCGATCGAATTCCCTCCTATATCCCATAGGATCGATTTTATAAGCTCAAACAAAAGTGTTTGGTTTGTTCGTGGATTAAGAACCTAGTTTTTCTCATTGAAACGCTACTAATACGTGTGTATAAGAACGAAGATCAAGCATACTTTTTCTTGTTTTTTCTTTCCCATTCGACTAGGTGAAGTCGAATATATACTAAACCCTAAGCTAGGGTTTATTGGTTCTTGTTTACTCGATTTCTTTTTTAGCTAGAAATCAAAGATACGCATATTCTTTTATTTAGTTAATTAATTACAAGTATTAGATTAGATCCTGTTTTCCGCTGCATGCTTTGATTTTCATGTTTATGTTTTCATATAATTGTTATGATGTTAATATTTCAACAGTGGCATCAAGAGCCGTTAATACTGTGTAATTAATTACTAAAACACATAAAATTGGATCTATATGATTATTACATGTTTATGGTGTTCTAGGGTTTTAAAAATTAGTAAACCCTATTTTTTTTTTTTTTATATATGGGTCGATTACCCAATAATACATAATTAGAGTTTTATGTTTTGTAAAACTTGTAGAAACCCTAGGTAGCATGTAAATTTTTTATGTGTTAATTAATGAGTACTTGCTATATGTCATTAATTGAATATGCGTAACATAGACTTGATTATGTTCATAATAAGTGCTATTTGGGAAATCCATGACAAAAACATGCATGTTTTGTCATGGAAATTGTAGTAATTGTTACGTGCTTTTCTTGATTACATGCTATAGTTGGCAATTTATACAAATTAATTAGGGTTTTTAGTAATAAATTGTATTGACAAGTTAAAATTACTAAAAAGTTAATTAATTATGTAATTAGGGAAGACCTAACATTAGGGAAGACCCCATTTGAATTGTCACAATCAATTATGTGTGTTATTGTATATATTTATCGTAGGACATACGCAACCAAGTAATTGGTGTATGTGGTCCATTGGTACCTAGCTCGAAAACCAATGGTAGTCTTAGGATCAATATATACATGTTAATTGATTTATTTAGCATGTCCATTATTTATGTCATTTATTTTTGTTAATTGCTATTTGTTTATATATGTTGTGACATGATAGTAAGCAAAGGGTAATTTTAAAAATAAAAATTAAACTGGACTTAATAATGGTGAAACATGGTTTTAAGCTTTAAAAATCTTAAACTTTTAATTGATTGATGCAACTGTACAAAAATGGTCGAAAGGCGGACCTAATTTTAACAAATTATAAGGTCGGTTTAAGGTTGGTTTCGCATTAAATTGTGGCCTTAAAGAGAATCAATTCTGTCTCTCCGCCCGCTTGTGCGTCAAAATTAGACTTACCAAGTACAACCATAATATGTACGAAGCATCTTAAGGCCAAGTTGTAAGTTTCTCAATGCCATCAATTAAAACTTTGTTGATTTAAGCTTGACAAAGAAACTAAATGAGTAAAAGTTTTTTACATGAAACATATGATACAAGATGAATGCATGACATATTTGTACATATTTTTGATTACACACATCAAAATAAATACCCTTAATTTAAGTTATATGCCATCCAATGAAACGAAAACACCTGAGATTACTAATTCCAGTTGTCGTGGGACGAGCATGGATGGTAATCAAAGGGTAAATCTCCATTTGTCGTGGGACGAGCATGGAAAGATTTGCAGTTTCTTAAGTTGGTTAACTTAATTGAGTTGATAGTAATATGGACAAGTCACTCAAGGCATAAAGATGGGGATAAAACATGCTTACATTTGCAACTGAGGTTGGCAACATATGTAAATCTCATAACTCTAGGAATTGCAATTGAGATTGGCAATTGAGTTCGACTCGTACCTTATTGAGTACTTTCATTACTAGCAGCTAAAGCTGATGTGATGAAACTATGTCAATTTGGATCCCAGTTTTCAGTGAAAATTAAATGGTTAAATGTTATTTACCATGGGTGTTTAATTTTATTGAAAATTTTTTATTATCGAAAGTACTAACTTTTGAACTTTTTCTGTAGAAATGGCCCAACCCGACAACACTAATATGAACAACATAAGTTCTGCTTTCAAGCAAATGATTGAAAGAGAAAAGTTGACTGGGACAAAGAATTTCAATGATTGGTACCGTTCTTTGAGAATTGTTCTACGAATGGCCAAAAGACTTGATTATCTTAGTAAGCCTCTTCCTACTGCTCCTGCTGGTACTGCATTTAATGCAGACCATGAAGAATATAACATTGAATATGAGAAGCACAATGATGTGGCTTGTCTTATGTTATCTGGGATGGACACTCAATTGCAAAAGCAATTTGAGAACTATGGTCCCATGGACATGATCAATGAGCTCAAACGTATGTTTGAGAAACCACCTACTGCAGAGTTATATGACTTGATAGATGCTCTGCATAGTTGTAAGCAGGATGCTAGTAAACCAGTGAGTGCCCATGTATTGGAAATGAAAAGTTATTTGGACCAATTGGAGACACTCGGCTGTGGTTACGTGCAAGATGTATGTGTTGGCCTCATCAATCGATCCCTTAACGAGGAGTTGTTTGGTGATTTTGTGCGCAACTTCAATATGCATTGCACGGGGAAGACAATAAGTGAGTTACATGCAATGCTTATTGACTTTGAGAAAGGATTGTCAAAGAAGGCACCTACACCCGCTGTATTAGCAATACAAGGTGGTAGGATTACTAAGCCCAACAAACCGCAACACGCGAACAAGAAGGGTAAAGGCAATGCAAAGGGTAAACAAGTTATGTCCTACCAGCAAATGCCTAAGAAGCAGAATCCTCCTAAGAAGAAGGAGAATCCCAAGAAGGATTTGGCTGCTTGTCACCACTGCAACACTCCAGGACATTGGAAGAGGAACTGTCCATTGCTTCTAGAGGAGTTGCGTCAGAATAAAAATAAGAAGGCTGGGAATGTCGCGAGCACTTCAGGTATTTTTATGATTGAATTATTTTCTTTTCCTCGTAAGCATAATTCCTGGGTATATGATACGGGATATGGTATTCATATTTGTAACACATCGCAGGGGCTTAGAGGAGCAAGGAAGTTGGCCTATGGAGAAAGCTACTTGTACGTGGGCAATGGCATACGTGCAGCAGTTGAAGCCATAGGGACATTCGATTTAGTTTTTCCTTCGAGTTTAATACTAGTTTTGAATAATTGTCATTATGCACCTTCTATCATTAGGGGTGTCATTTCAGTTTCTTTGTTGTTGGATGTTTTGATCACACATTTACTAATAATGGAATTTTGGTTTCTTTAAATAATGTTTTTTACTTTAATGCAATTCCTATTAATGGTGTGTTTGAATTTGACCTGGAAAATCATGTGTCCAATAGAAATAATTCTATGTATAGCATTAGCAATAAGAGAATCAAGTCAGACTTGGATTCATCTTATCTTTGGCACTGTCGTCTTGCACATATTGGCAAGAAACGCATGGAAAAGATGCAACATGATGGGCTTTTGCAAAATATCAATGATGAATCATTTGATAAATGCGAATCTTGCATATCTGGGAAGATGACAAGGAAACCTTTTTCACATCCACTGGAAAGGGCTACAGATCTACTTGGATTAATACATACTGATGTGTGCGGTCCACTTAGACATATGTCAAAACGCAATGCTAGCTACTTCTTAACCTTTACGGATGATTACATTCGTTATGGTTATGTTTATTTACTTAAACATAAACATGAAGTATTTGAGGCATTCAAGGTTTTCAAAAGTGAAGTAGAATTACAACTCGGTAAGAAGATTAAGGCTCTTCGATCCGATAGAGGTGGTGAATATTTAAGCCAAGAGTTTAAAGATTACTTAGCTGAGTGTGGAATTGTCCAGCAGCTCACGTCTCCTTATACTCCACAGCAAAATGGTGTATCTGAAAGTAGAAATCGTACATTGCTAGATATGGTATGATCTATGTTTAATTTTACAACTCTTCCCTTATCCTTTTGGGACTATGCCCTTGAAATTGCTATTCACATATTGAATATGGTTCCAACTGAGAAGGTTGATAAAACTCCATATGAGTTATGGACTGGAAAAGCTCCCAACTTTTCTTACTTAAAGGTCTGGGGTTGTGAGGCGTTTGTTAAACGTGACTCACCAGATAAACTCCAATAGAGATCTGTTAAGTGTATCTTCATAGGATACCCTAAGGAAACAAAGGGTTACTATTTTTACTTTCCACCAGGGAATAAAGTCATTGTGGCTAGGTATGGAGAATTCTTTGAGGAGAATCTCATATCTCAAGAATTCAGTGGGAGAGTTTATGATCTTGAAAATGATCAAGAAGATACATCACCTTCTGAAAACACTAGCACACTTCCTGTGGAACCTGAAAGTCTAGGTCCTCCACCTGAAGTTGAAGTGGTTCCCATTCGAAGATCTGCAAGATCTGTGAAAGCTCCTGAACGTCTATGTCTTCACGTAGAGTGCGAGGAAACTATACTAGGGGATCTTGATGAACCTACTAGTTATAGGGCTGCCATTAATAGTCCTGAAAAGGATAAATGGCAGGTTGCTATGAATGGGGAAATGCAATCCATGAGAGACAACGAAGTCTGGATTGAAGTAGACCTTCCTCCCAATGCTAAGGTAGTTGGGAGTAAGTGGCTCTTTAAGAAGAAAATTGACATGGATGGCAATGTACACACCTATAAAGCTCGTTTGATAGCTAAAGGCTTTACCCAAACATATGGTGTTGACTACGAGGAGACCTTTTCTCCTGTAGCTGACATTAGAGCTATTAGGATTCTCATAGCTATAGCTGCATACTATGACTATGAGATTTGGCAAATGGATGTCAAAACTGCCTTCTTAAATGGTCGCCTAGATGAAGACATCTATATGGCGCAGCCTGAAGGGTTTGTGAATCCAGAATTTCCAAACCGTGTATGCAAACTTCAAAGATCCATTTATGGATTGAAGCAAGCATCACGATAATGGAATAAGAAATTTGACGAAGAAATAAAAAGGTTTGGATTTACTCAGAATTTCGATGAGCCATGTGTATATCACAAAGCTAGTGGGAGTAATGTTACTTTCCTTATCCTATATGTCGATGACATATTAATCATGGGAAATCATATACCAAGCCTTAATGAGGTTAAGTTCTATCTGGGTAAATGTTTTTCTATGAAGGGTTTAGGAGAAGCAGCATACATCCTTGGAATCAAGATCTACAGGGATAGATCAAAGCGGTTGATTGGATTAAGCCAAAATGCTTACATTGATAAAATATTGAAGAGATTCAATATGCAAAATTCCAAGAAGGGATATTTGCCAATGCAAGTAGAACATGGCTTAAGTAGCAAACTATGTGCTTCAACACCTGAAGAGGTAGCACACATGAAGAAAGTTCCATATGCTTCGGCAGTAGGATCTATCATGTATGCAGTTAGATACACAAGGCCAGATGTGGCGTTTGCACAAAATATGACCAGTCGTTATCAGCAAAACCCAGGTGAGCTCCACTGGCATGCTGTTAAGAACATTCTTAAGTATTTAAGGAATACAAAAGAAATGTTTTTAGTGTTTGGGGGAAATTCAGATGCAGAACTTGGTGTTACAGGTTACTGCGATGCGTCCTTTCAAACGGATAAAGATGATACGAAGTCTCAGATGGGTTATGTCTTTGTCATTAATGGAGGAGCAGTAGACTGGAAGAGCAAGAAGCAGAGTACGATAGCTATGTCTGTTATAGAAGCTGAGTATATTGCTGCATCGGAAGCTGCGATGGAAGCTGTTTGGATAAGGAAATTCATTTCGGGGCTAGGAGTTATGCCGTCAATTGAATTACCTATCAATGTGTATTGTGATAATTCTGCTGCAATCACATTCGCCAATGAACCTGGAGTCATGAAGGGCGCCAGAAACTTTCCTAGAAGATATCACTATGTTCAAGAACAAGTCGAAATAGGTGAAATCAATTTAATCAAAGTTCACACAGATGACAATCTAGCTGATCCCTTTACGAAGGCTTTACCTAAGAAAAAGCTTACTCAACATGCCAATGGCATTGGACTTCGTTTAGCTAGTAGTTTCATGTAAATCTGTGGTTAGTATTTGGATAAAGGATAATGTAAACAATGTTATCTAAATGAAATAAAATATTTTATTATGTTTATCTTCATTTATAATATTGTATCCTAAATACATGAATAACTTATGTTATTCTAAATAGTCCGTTGTCGATCAATAATATGGGAGTATTATTGAATTAAGGCAAATCTGAGTTTTGGTAGAATATACTTAAGTATATTGATGTGTGGTACATGCCAAATTCACATGATATTCAATAATGGATAAATTGAATATAGGACAGATCCCAACCACATGATTGTACTTTATGGATCTTTGTCATTAAAGTAAATCATGAATATTTATCCTCAGACTTGAGATACCAGATAACAGTCGAAGATGTAGCTCATTTTCTGTAAGATAGTCTAACGCTATCCGTAACTGGTAGTTATAAGGGCTATTTTCGGAGGTGATGCAAAGTTCAAGGGTTATGTTTGTAGTCAAGAAAGAATTTGTTCCTTCAAATTTGTTTTGAAGTATAATACTGCTGGGCCCCTCGTAGGGTTGACAAGATGTTTGTATGGCCATACCCAAAGTCTATCTGGAATACGTTCAGATGATTTGGTAATCTTGATCAATTATAAATAACAAGAAACAGAATAGTTAATTATAGAATGACTTAGATCCATATCTATATTAACGTGGTATTAGAAACAAAAGGATAAGTATGATGATGAATCATCAAAAGGTTTTTTCCAGGAAACCACACTCAGGGTCGATCTGGGGGCATTGGCGTGTTATGCTAGACTAACCAATGTCATTACTGTATTAATGCATATCCAAGTGGGAGCTGTTAAGTTTATGGATATATATTAATATACGTATGACCAGTTTCGAACACTAGACTTCGGGATTGCACACATTACTTATGAGTTTCAATGTTTTAATAATTAATATAATAAGTTATGTTTAATTATTAAATTTCACGAATAAACACTTAACGGGCGTTAGTATTTAACGAGGTTTAGTTAACGGTCGTTAAATATCAAGTTAAGGGACTAGAGATGAAAATACAAGCCAAGAAGGATCTAGAACCCCTTGGGCTTGTAATTTTCGGCCGACCCATGGAGAGGAGAGGGTTTCTACCCTAGCTTGGAGAACAAGATTAGTTCCCTATAAATACAAGGCCTCTTGTATTCATTATTTACTAATCTTGATTCCCTAGCAAACCTAATTTCTCTCTTCTCTCCTCCCTTTGAGCTTGGCCAATCGAATTCCCTCCTATATCCCATAGGATCGATTTTCTAAGCTCAAACAAGAGTGTTTGGTTTGTTCGTGGATTAAGAACCTAGCTTTTCTCATTGAAACGCTACTAATACGTGTGTACAAGAACGAAGATCAAGCATACTTTTGCTTGTGTTTTCTTTCCCATTCGACTAGGTGAAGTCGAATATACTAAACCCTAAGCTAGGGTTCATTGGTTCTTGTTTACTCGATTTCTTGTTTAGCTAGAAATCAAAGGTACGCATATTCTTTTATTTAGTTAATTAATTAGAAGTATTAGATCCTGTTTTCTGCTACATGCTTTGATGTTCATGTTTATGTTTTCATATAATTGTTATGATGTTAATATTCCAACAGGTTCATTATGGTATAACGCGACATGAATTTGGAAGTATATAAGTGAATTGAAGGTGAACAACACATATACATGAAGTTTTCATTACTATGATACTTTATGTTCAGTATTCAAAAGGTCCAAGCTGATAATAGCCAGTAATCAAGTTCTTGAACAAATGTATAAAACTATCAAAATCACAGGCATAAAACAACAAAGGTCAAGGTGGTTCATTAGGTATATTGAATTTATACTACGTATTATTTAGCAAGGATTTAAGTTTATCGGTTGATATTGAGCTTCTTTTTATTTGAAGTCCCGTTACATTTATATTCCTCACTTGGACGATGTGGGACTATACTTTTGGGTTTTAATTTTGTTTTAGAGTGATGTGGTTCCAACAATTAAATGTTGGCCAAAAGAAAATAGAAGGAAACCAGAGAGAACTTTTAGAGAGAAATTTAGACTTAATTCATTTCATTTTTTCCTCTACTGATGCAAAGCTTACAATTATATATGAAAGATACAAACTACTAACTAACCACTAGCCTAAGAAATAGGAAATGAATAACATGGGAAGGAAACGTGCATGTATTACTAGCCTAAAATAACACACACGATGACCACAAATGCAATAATAATAAACCAAATTGTTGACTACTTCTCCTTAAACTACATGCATGTAAACAGTAACCAGTCTTCATGTGTGCATGGAATTCGGACTCGTTAACATGAAGACTCGGTCTCTTTGTGCACGTATCAATACCCCGCACCAGGCACATAACAATCCACCTCGCTCAAACTCGCCTTGTCCTCAAGGTGAAAATCTGGAAATGACTTGGTGTGCCACGACGGATGCCACTCAACTCGCATGGTAGCATTCGGAGCTGTTTTCATGAAGCCCCATGGAGGACGCCACTCGCATTTCATTGTTCCAACTTCTATCGTCCCTTCGTAGTACACCTTCAAGTTTCGTTTGATGAGTTGGAATGGTGGTGGTGTGGGTGGAGGGACATGTGATGGTTGTTGTGCAAACAGATGGGGTGAGGGTGCCCATTTCGTGGCGGGTTTCGGTGATGGTGCGGCATTTAGGGCTGGTTGTGGTGGTTCATGAGCGGTGGCTGAAATGGATGGTGATGTTTTTGAAACAGGGGTCGGTGGTTGTTGTTGCTGTGTAGCCGGAAGGGGTGACGGTAGCCATTTCGGGGTTGGTTTCGTATGGGCAGTCAAGGCTATTTTTGGTGGTAGGTTGGAAACAGCAACGTATGTTAGGGGGGTTTGAGTTTGGAGGGCTTGCAAGTGTGGACGGATCGATTAGAGCTCGTTGAATATGGTTTGCAACTGAGACTCGAGTCTCACCAAGGATTCATTCATCCATTCATAGAACTCGGTTTCGGATAGAGTGTGAGACGCCATGGGTCCGGGGAGATCACGACAGCTCTGATACCACTGATGTGGTTCCAACAATTAAATGTTGGCCAAAAGAAAATAGAAGGAAACCAGAGAGAACTTTTAAAGAGAAATTTAGACTTAATTCATTTCATTTTTTCCTCTACTGATGCAAAGCTTACAATTATATATGAAAGATACAAACTACTAACTAACCACTAGCCTAAGAAATAGGAAATGAATAACATGGGAAGGAAACGTGCATGTATTACTAGCCTAAAATAACACACACGATGACCACAAATGCAATAATAATAAACCAAATTGTTGACTACTTCTCCTTAAACTACATGCATGTAAACAGTAACCAGTCTTCACGTGTGCATGGAATTCGGACTCGTTAACATGAAGACTCGGTCTCTTTGTGCACGTATCAATACCCCGCACCAGGCACATAACATAGAGAACTCAAATGCGATAAACAGTTAGCATAGCAAAACTTGGACGTAAAGACAGACAAAATACAACAAAAGTGAAATATAAAGAACTTGTTTTGAATTGTCATACCCACATGAGAAATTCTATTTCCATCAAGCATATACCCAAGAATTACTAATCATACTCAAATTATTTTACATAGCAAACTTATCTTACATAGCAAGGGACTCATTCTACCATCCATTTAAAATGAAATCTATGATTGAGATTAAAAGCATTTTAATATTTCACATATTTTTTATAATTTAAATATCTCTTAAACCGTTAATCGGTAAGCGAAATTAATTACACCATCACGACGAGCATTTAATTATCTTTCTATGGACGGGCACTTTGATATACTTTCGACAAAAAAAAAAAAAAAAAAAAAATCTTTTTTTTTCCACATTTTTTTCTTTCTCTTTTTTCATTTTTTTTCATTATTGAAATTTGCATAAAAAATCACATGTGATATTAGTGTTAAATCACATATGATATGTAATATCACATGTGCTATTATTGTTATATCACATGTGATATTAGTGCAAAATCACATATGATTTTTTCATGTAAATTTCAGTAACGAAAAAAACGTAAAAAAACGTAAAAAACACGAAAAAAATAATTTTTTCTAAAGTATATGAATGTGCCTATCTATAGAAAGATAATTAAATGCTCATCGTAACGGTATATTTTTTTTCGCTTAACGATTAACGGTTTGAAAGATATTAATATTTGAAAAAAAAGATGAAAGTGAGTTTTTTAAATTATTGGGATTAATATCATCTATTATATCAAATAAATATGAAGGGTTGAGATTAATCCTTTAATATATAAAAAAAGTTTGATTTGATTTTAAATCTAAAACTTAACCCATCACATTCCATTCATACTTGAACGGCAATTACTTGGATAATATAGCCAGTATTGTCTAAACAACGATTTCTACAATCATAATACTTTTGTTTCATATCAAAGAATTTTCAAATAAGAGTAACGGTTTTAAAACAAGAAACTCACATTGATAGGACAGGTACATAAAAGTTGCTATTCAAATGTGATCCAATTTGAAAATATTCATGACATCATAAAACTATTACGGAGTAAAATGCAATCAAGAACAACAAATAGCAAAATCAAATGAGACCACCAAGAACTAAACTCCAAACACTACTATTATACGACCAAATTTTTTATTAATGCTCCATTCAAAGATAAGAATAATCAAAGTCAGTTTAATCAGTGATGTATGTGCATGTTTCCAATAGCAAGTTCGATAGGTTCTTGAATGTCTTCAAGCAAAACCATTCCAGCCATCTTACACTCTAAAAAGTCAATAAAACTTATATCCTCTGCAACAAACTAAAAAAAATAAAAATACAATATAAGGCCGAAATTTTTTAAGATTTTGTTATAAAAAAAAAACCCTCAGCAAGATTAGCTCCATTAATTTAAACTCCAATATGGTTAAATACAGTTAAACGGAACGTTCCATGATCAATAAAGCACAACAACATTCTCTAACCAACTAAGATGTTCTTAGCTTCAAACAACAACTCTCAGCTCAACCCCTCAAAACCATAAACAACATCATTCACAATATGACAGTCAACAAAAACATTAGTATTCGGAGATATGACAATCATTCGCATTGGTAAACAATGACTAAGCATATCGAAATATCCTTTAGAAAATATCTGTCAAATGTAAATAAAAAACCATTCATAAATATGCATACTAATGCTTAATGTTTTAAGGTAAATATAAAAAAACGTACATGAACTTGACTACTGGACGAACAAGCAAGTAAGCAACGCTAACACATGAGTGATCACGACCTTTGTAATTCCATAATGTATCAACACAATCTCCTTCCAAGTTATAGCAAGACATGATGACATAATCTTTCCTAATATAACGAAAATGGTAAGTGAACTTGGTTTATAAAGTTTTGCAAAAATACTTTTTAAAAATATATATATGACCCTTCATTAAGCCTGTAAAAAAAAAAAAAAAAAAAAAAAAAAAAAAAATAAAACAAAACAAATAAAAATATATTATTTTCAAAAAATTAGAAAAATTCTCGTGCGTGCGCGTGGATTATAACTAGTTATTAGTATACTTTCATAAAAAGCTAAAGCTACAGTTATTAGTTATTATTATACTTCGCAACTGATCCATAACCTTAGGGACCAAATTTTTTTTTGACAACTGTAGCAAGCACTGTAGATACAGTTGTTGCTACAATGCGTTTACTGTTTTTTGCTTAGCCTTTCAGTATATAGATATAACGAGTGGGAGGACCCGCGCGTTGCTATGGGAATGCGGTGCTAAGTCTTGTTTGAAAGTTAGTCATTAAGGACTAAATTTGAAAAAGATCGATAAACCAAATGACTATTTTTGAAAACTAGTTATGGAAATAATATATTTTTTACGAAAAAAGTCCCTAAAATTCTCGGCGTGTTGCATCGTTAGTCCCCGAAGGACCTAGCATGCAAAAACATTTACACCTTAGGGACTAAATTGCACATGACAACTGTTTTGTCCACTGTAGCGGCTACAGTGTTGCCACAGTAAGTGCTTCCCCCTTTTAGTGTATATATAATATATATATATATATATATATATATATATATATATATATATATATATATATATATATATATATATATATATATACATATTATATATAACAGGATGCGTATGACGTCATCAAATGCAGGATTGATGAATAAGCGCTGGATTGATGAGTAATCATGCTCTTATTCCACCTAAGCAGTCCACCTAAGCAACATTTGACCGAACAAAATTTGTATGTTGACTTTTAATTCCGAAATTTTAAAAAAGTCTCTAAAGATTCGAACTTGGGTTGTTTACATGTCTTAAGTATATATCAATGTTACCATTAGACCAAATTATTTTTTGTGATATAGCTACCACAAAAAATAACTATAATCTTCTTATTTGATGACCATGCGGAATTTTTGGAATTATATATGTATTTTCTAAACATGTATTCCGGTATTTTTCAAAAATATGTTTAATTTGTAGAAGATATGATTTTAAAGATAAGTTTAGAATGTATTTTGTGTAAATATTTTATTCCTGTATTTAACATCATATACCTACTTTTACACTATATGTGGATGAAAATATAACGTTTCTTCTCAAGCCAAAAACACTTGCACAACGATTTCAGAAGGTGTGTTTTTTATATATACTTTAACCAAATAGAATAAGTCAATATTAGTGTTGTTGTTGTATAATTAATTTAATGGTTGCATGTACAGTCGTAAATATAACAAGACATCTATTTGTAAGTTGTTATATTCTTATTGATGTTGTTGTTGAAGCAATCTAATGCACAGAAACATTACCATTCAGACGAAACACTTGCTTTCAGAATGTATGTTTTCTTACATATAATTTAACCATTGGGTTGTTGTAATTTTTATGTAGTTGTTGTATAACTAATCTAATGTTTACATAGACCATCATTTATTAACAAATAATCTATTCTTATGGTTGTTGTATTGTTAATGATATTGTTGTTGAAGCCATGTAATGTTTTGTTGCAGAAACACGCATAAACAGTATCAAGTATATCGAGCAGTACTAATAGATTGTGGCAGTGCCAACATGTGTAAAATAAATACACATAAGCGGTATCAAGTATGTCTAGCAGTACCAATATAGTATAGCAGTACTAACCATATGTAGGACACTGTATTAACATGGAAATTTATCATTCCGTATCAGGCAATCCTATATAACATGATTCTGATATTTTTAACAAACATCTATCTGTAAGTTATATTCTTTTCGATGTTGTTTTTTTGAAGGAGTTCAATGCACAGAGATATTATCATTCAGAAAAAACAATTGCTTTCAGAAGGTATGTTTTGTTACATATAATATAACCATTGGGTTGTTGTAATTTTTATGTAATCGTTATACAATTAATCTAATGTTTACATAGACCATCATTGATTAAGAAATAATCTATTCGTATGGTTGTAGTATTTTTAATGATGTTGTTGTTGAAGCGATGTAATGTTTTTGTTGCATAAACATGCAGAAACAGAAACAAGTATATCGAGCAATACTAACACATTATGGCAGTGCCAACAACATGTAAGATAAATAAACAAAAGCAGTATGAACTATATCTAGCGGTATTAATATAGTATGGCAGTGGTAAGCACATGTACGACACTATATTACCATGTAAATTTATCATTTTGTATCAGGCAATCCTATACAACATGATTCTGATGTTTTTTGGATCGAGAAGAAAAGTTTACACCGTCTAAATGAGTATCGAATTGTTGTATATGTTTACATGCGTTATTCATATATCGTAATATTTTTAATGTCTATGCTTATGTTTGTATAATATGTAAACGTCCACATATCGTGAATGTGTTTTCATGCGTTGTGCATTAATCTTAGTATTTTTACTATTGAAAGTACATGAAGTATTTTTGTTGTTATATAAGTTTTAATACATCATGTATTAATTTGGTTTATTTTACCATGTATCAATATGGTTTCCATGACTCTCTTTAATAAATATATGAAAAACCCTGGCCCAACAAAACGAGCCCAGTAATGACTATTCGAATTAATGATGAGCTATATAATTGAATTATACATTGATGAACTATATGTAAAATAACTCTTCCTATGGATTCATCAAACCCTAAAATATCTCAAGATAAAAAATCACATGCGCCTCGCACTGATTCAAAGTGCGAAGAGCAAACGGTTCGTGGAAAAAAATATGTGACAGAACCAAGCATTGACGATGGGGTACATGATCGACACAGTAAAGATCCAAATACCAAGGTGGACGATGCATTGAGGTTTCTTACGTCGGTTTTTGAAGAAGGTGGATCTTCTCAAAGTAATAAAGGTATTGTATATAATGCTTATAATATCTTCTAAATAGATTTATGTTTTCATGTTAAGCTTATTAGTCCATTATTATTATTATTATTATTTTATTATTTTTTTTGATTAGATGAGCTACCTGAGTCTATTTTCCTTGATTGGCTTAAATTGAACGTTGGAGATCCTCAAGAGTCTTTACAAGTTCTCAATGCGGTTCAATCAAAGGTCCTAAAGGCGGAAACTATGATCAACGAATTACGTGGGATGGGTCATGAACTAACTGATGACTATTTTGTGGATTTAAACTTCTTTAGTGATGAAGATTGAAATTTTATCATCTTATTAGTAATCGTTGTTCACAGCCAAATTCAATTGTAGTTCAAATAACGCATTACTTTCATTGATGTTTAACGATTTGAATGTTTTTTAGTTAATCGAATTTGTTAGCAGTTTCATACATCGTTTTTAATTTTTATTAGATGCAAATAATTTTTTACTCTAAATACATAATATGCGTAAATCATGACGGGATATAATCTTATATTTAAATAGGATAATATGCATGGTAATATACGGTAATTGATAAACATGGTATATAGGATATTGGTTAAATTTAAAATATACTTCTCATAGCTTATACAACCTTTACGCCTTTTAATGTACCTAACAATGGTTTGTGTTTTATAAACAAGTGTATGATCGATTTTGTTCAGTAGTTTTATACATCGTGTTTAACTTTCATTAGATGCAAATAATACCACTATTTTTTACTCTAATACGATTATTTTTTATTCTAAATACATAATATGCGTAAATCATTCCGGGATATAATCTTATATTTAAATAGGATAATATGCATGCTAATATATGGTAATTGATAAACATGGTATACAGGATATTGGTTAAATTTAAAATATACTCATCATTGCTTATACACCCTTTCCGCACCTATAAATGCTGGATCGAATTCGAAAGCAATCAAACAATTACAATTCTTTTTTACTTTAGGTTAACAATAATAGTTTTCAATGGGTCGTTTGTTTTTTTCCTCATCAAATCCGCCAAACAAACGTCCGAGAAGCGTTTCCCCAACAAAGGAGATTTCATCAGATCCAAAAACAGACGCAGCGGTTGTGAGATATTTCCTACCAATACGATATATTTCCCAACTTAGACGACATATAGCAGAGATGGAGTCAGGAATCGCACGCGATGAACAAACAATGTTTGAGTGTAAAGAGGCTATTGATCAACAAAAGAAGAAGATATTGGAGTATCAAGAGACGATAAAGAATGTTAAAAAACAGATGGACAACTATAACTGTTTGTAGTTTTTTTTCGTGTTCGATCGTATTTGTCAGCCTTTATTGTTTTAAAAATACATCTTTTATGTTTAATGTTGGTAGATTGTTGGTTGATTCTTTTAAAAATACATTTTTTGGTTCTCATGAGTTAAAACGTATTAACTTTTTTGAGCCAGCAGTATTAATGAAACAAATAAATAATCCAAATAAGAAGAGCAGTACCCAATAACATGTACACAATCAACATAAGTCCTCAACGGATATGTAACTAATTCGGCCCCAGTACCATCGTCTATCTAACAGTACAAATATATTGATAGCAGTACTAAACTTTATTATTATGAGCTGCGGAAACTTTAAAGGGATGTCTATCCAACAGTACTAACTGTTTGTGCAGATGTGCGAAAATAATTATTAAATAGGAAAATTATGATTTAGTTTTTTTATCTATAATACGTAAACAGGTTTATACGAAGCACCAATTTAAAAATAACACGGCTTTCCATTTAAATTTAAAAACTTTAATTAATATAAATTAACATATTTATAGGAAATACGAATTTGGAAATAAATCGACTTTCAAATTGAATATATTCGACACAATAAAGGTTATGTTTATTCAATTTGAATAAAATCTTAATATTTAACATTATGTTTATTGTATATGCATAAATGTATGTATACACAACATAAATCTGGAAAGAAAACCACTGTTCAATTAAATGTCGTGTCTTTTCAATATAAACATTGTGACTTTTAAGGAGTCTATAAATACAAAGAGATAACAACCACTTTTTATTATCCTTTTGACTATTCTAATTTACTACAATATTTACTTGATTATTCAATGGCGTCATCCTCATCAAACCCTAAATCGAATGAGGCTAAAAAACCAAAACGTAGTGATATTCCTCCAATGCCCGATAAGTACAAGATTTACGACATACCCCAGCATATATGGGATAAAATGCATTCAAACGGCGCTCATGCGACTCAAAAAACGTTGATTGATCTTTACAATCAACGTATAAAAACTCTTGAAGAACAGAACAGGAGGGATGAAGAACGGAACAGAATAGATGCAGAAATCATCCAGCATCGACAACAGAACATTGTTGCTCGGAATGCAACAATAGCAGAAACACAACAAAAAATTGCTGATGTTTTCAAAGATATTGAAAACAGTTTGTTTATTTCTTAATTTTCCTTTTATGTTCAGAATATTATGTTATTTAAATGGTTGTTTTGATTGTAGATGTCATGTGCCGTGATTTTTTTTTTATTGTGCATACTATTAGAACCATTGACCACAATTGTGAATAATCATTGAGTTTCGTGTAAGTTTTGTAACAAATCGACAAAATAAATAGATCAATCCAATTGACTTACTTAATACATAAAGCAAATATCGAAATCAAACATTGTATAGGGAAAAAACTACTAAAACAACTTAGTTAAAATCGTTCATCTTCATGGCATTACCCTCTTCCTCGCGGACACCGGCTTTGGCTTGAGCACACAAATCAACTAGCAGTTCAAGCAATGCCCGATGCCTCTCTTGAGTTTTTTTCAAAGCATCGAGTGAGTCTAATGCGACTCCACGGTGCCCTAATGCTTCCATGTCAGCTATCATCACTCGGTTCTTCGCCATCACTCTCCTGAGATGCTCACAACAAGCGTGTATCAATTTTGCACAGAACGAGTCTTCATGTGACTGCTGCACAAACCACACGCGCATACAATCATGCAGTTTGGACGAGCCAAAAATTTTCATCAGATCATCTAAAATTTGGAATTGTGCCATTGGAAACATTATGCCAGTTGATCGGCATCTTTCATTATATATTATTGTATTTAAATAGTAGAAGTATCTAAATATATTTAAACTTTGTCAATTATCTTATACCCTACATATACGATATGCTTAAATAATTTCCAAAGATAAGTTTATACTGAAAACACATTGATAAAATTGCTACTTTATAGTAATAGATATATATGGCATATCAAACTTTGTTTAAATTTAAAAGATATTCATTATAGATTATATATTTTTTTACAAGTTAAATATTTTCAATATCTTTCCACAACCATTTGATACTGTGAACAGTTCAAACAAGTTTACAGTATAATTGATTTGTTAGCATCATGGCAACTATATCAAATGATTTAGCAATTCGACCAAGAGAAAAACCAAAACAAAAGGCGCAACAAACAAATGTAAGCAGAGGACGGCCACCAATATATCCAATCGCAATGGGTAATTCAGTTAGTTACAACTACACAGCATTATATTTATATACTCTGGCTATGTTCAATGACAAATATTTTATTGTGTTAACTCAACTTCAATTTACGACAGGTACTAATAGTTTCAGCACACGGCCAACATGCGCGCCTTTTTCAAACAATGACAACAACATCTTAACGCATATGCCAGTAACATGCGCACCAGATGTGAAAAATAAAAATACAACGATACAAAATATTTGTTAATTATTTGTTGATGGAATAATAACTATGTTATATGTTTTGGTTCAGTCTTTGAATGGACCTCCCCTCGGTCTTTTTGTGGTTTATGTGCCTGATGTTGTTTTGGGCTGTGAAAGCGTGTGAGTTGGCCATATGTTGATATCATGAGGATCTGCTGTAAATTGAATTTGCATTAACGTTATCAAATAATTATCATTGTAATATAATTCAGCATGTAAATATCATGTTTTGTAGTTTCAACTAACATTCATGATGCAATTTGACACAGATACTAATGATCTCAGTCTACGGCCAACTCGCATGCCTTCTCAAATAAAAAAAAAAACATCTGAATGCATAGGCCGACCACCGATATACCCAAACGAAACAGGTCATTTAATTAACTGAAACTATCCAACATGATATTTACACACTATATTTGCTTGCAATGAAAACTATTTGATCATGTTAATACAACTTCATTTTACAACAGCTCCTACCGATATAAGCATACGGCCAACTCGCACGATTTCACAACCCAAAACAACAACAGCCACAGAAACCACAAAAAGACCGAGGGGACGTCCATTCAAAGATCTAACCAAAACACGTAATAATGTTACAATTCCTCCAGCAAATAATTAACAGTTATTTCCGCTTCGTATTTTTATTTATTCGTTTTTTTTACAGCCATGCCTAAAGAGCCTACCTATCTTGGAACTATTCAACCTGGTGTACACATTGCAAAACGTAAATCACAGAGACTACATGATAAAATGAAAGCACCCGTGCATAAAATACCAAGACGGGAGGGTTTAAATACCACATCTTCTGCAAACAATCAAGAAGCACATAAAAACCAATTTAAAGGCATATCTAATGGTAAAGCCATTAGACAAATCCGTATAAAAAAACACCATTCAGTACCAAAAAATATATAAGTTTTATTTTATTTATTTTTTCATTTTTTTTTAAATAATAATTAATTTAATTCATTATACATTTACAGATTATTTTGACCATGGAGATCCTATTTACACATGTCAATCGTGCGATGCATTACTGTGGCATGCTGAGGCTATGGTAGGATCGACGTCTTCAAACGAAGATACTTACTCTATATGTTGTGGAAAAGGAAAAGTGAAATTAGGAAATGAAGTTAAGAATCCACCTGAATTGTTGAGACAGCTTATGGATGGTGAACATCCAAAAAGCAAGGATTTTGTTGATAATATCAGACGATATAATTCGATGTTTTCATTCACATCCATGGGTGCAAGACAGGACACATCAGTTAATCAAGGATATGGAGCATATTGTTACATGATACAAGGTGAAAATTATCATAGAATGGGGAGTCTGTTACCAGAGGGCAACAAACCTCCTGTTTTTGCACAGTTATATATTTACGATTCAAAAAATGAAATACAGAATAGAATTAATTGTGTCAGGTATGATAACGTTGATTATTTTTTCATTTTGTACATGTCGTTTATATATTACTTGCATAAACAACAGCATACTAATATAACTATATTCATTTCATACAGTACCATCGACAGCACATCGAAATCAACCAACTATAACATAGACCACCAGCTGACTGTAGATTTACGGGACATGCTGGATACAATCAATCCATTAGTTGGTCAGTTCAGAATGGCTGGGGAACGATTAGTCAGGAAAAGTGACGAAAACAAATTCAAATTACGCCTTATCGGTACACGAGAACGAGATGGAAGAAATTATAACCTACCCACAGCTGATGAAATTGGAGGACTCATAGTTGGGGACTTTGACGCTACAACACACAAAAGAGACATTATTTTGCACTTACAAGAAGGAGGGCTTAGAAGAATTAGTGAATTGCACCCGTCATACCTGGCATTACAGTACCCATTGTTGTTCCCATATGCAAAAGATGGTTACTGGACAGATATATATCATGTAGGCATTACTGATTACACACCAACAAACAAAAAAACTCGCGTAACAATGAGGGAGTATTTTGCATATCGGCTACAAGAAAGGGCAGGAGTTTTCTCGATGATACTCAATGCAAGGAGGCTATGCCAACAATTTATTGTTGACGCTTACACTATGATAGAATCTGAAAGGATGTCGTTTGTTAAAAATCAACAGAAGGATTTGAGGAGTGAAACATATTCTAAACTTGCAAAATTGGCAGAGCAAGAAGATTCTGGGGTGACATTACGTGGGAAAAAGGTTATATTACCATCGTCATTTACTGGGAGCCCAAGATATATGATGCAAAACTATTTAGATGCAATGACAATATGCAAGGTTTACGGATATCCTGACCTGTTTATCACATTCACATGCAATCCAAATTGGCCAGAAATTGCACAGTTTGTCGCAGATAAGGGGTTGAAGTCTGAGGATAGGCCTGATGCAATAGTCAGGGTATTTAAACAAAAGTTGGACAGGCTAATGAGAGATTTTAAAGACCGCCATTTTTTTGGACATTTAAAAGCAGGTATTATCATATTTCTATTATAAAAATGTAGAGTAACTGCGTCAATTATCATTGATTATATACATTACTTAACATTATCATCTTGATGCAGCTGTTTATACCGTTGAGTTCCAGAAAAGAGGTCTACCACATGCTCATATACTTCTTTTCTTGGAAGAAAAAGATAAAATCAAGACAACAAGCCAAATTGATCAATTTATTTCAGCGGAGATACCGGATAAAAATGAAGACCCGGAACTGTATGAAATTGTTACTGATCATATGATGCATGGGCCATGTGGCCCCCAACGGCCAACTTGCCCCTGTACCGTAAAAAACAAGTGCACAAAGAGATTCCCTAAGGAATTTAACGATTCGACAGTCATAGATGACAGTGGATACGCACTTTATAAAAGGAGGAACGATGGATGTACAGTAACAAAGAGCGGGTCAGAATTACACAACGGATACGTGGTACCTTACAATCCAGCGTTGTTGAGACGATACCAATCACATATTAATGTGGAGTGGTGCAATCAGGCGACGTCCATAAAATATCTTTTCAAGTATATAAACAAGGGTCCAGATAGGGCCACGGCGGCCGTAGAAGACCAAGATGTAGATGAAGTCAAGGACTATTACGATTGTCGCTATCTTTCAGCGTGCGAGGCGGCATGGAGGATTTACAAATTTGACATCCACTACAGATTTCCTCCCGTTGAACGCTTGCCGTTTCATTTGGAAGGCGAACAGTCGGTTATATTTGATGCTTCAGAAAGCATTGACTGTACTTTGGATAAAGCATCCGTAAATGATACGAAATTTGTCCAATGGATGAAAACAAATAGGACAGATCAAGAAGCGAGAAGCCTACTTTACCACGAATTTCCACAACACTATGTATGGAAACAAGAAGAGAAAATTTGGGTAAAAAGACAGAAAGGCACATGCATTGGACGCGTACATCACGTGTCGCCGTCAACCGGGGAGCTGTTCTATTTACGAGTCTTGATTAACAAAGTCCCAGGCGCACAAGATTGGGTTGACTTTAGAAAATTCGAAAATGTTACGTACAATACCTACAAGGAGGCTTGCCAAGCGCGGGGTCTACTGGAAGATGACAAAGAATATATTGATGGGTTGTTAGAAGCCAGTCTATGGGGGTCCGGAAACTACCTGCGTAAATTTTATGTCATACTAATCCTGACAGATTGTATGTCTCGACCAGAGTTTGTTTATGAAAAAACATGGGAAGTAATGGCTACTGACGTGTTACATGCAGAACGAATAAAAAGGAATGATCCAGGTATGATATTTTTAATGTAAAACATTAAATTGGAAACAACATATCTCCATGATTATTTGTTATCTAAAAACAATGTAATTCAACATAACTACTAATAAGCAGGACATTATATTAGACCACAAACTCTGTCTATAAGTCTACAGATTATATCCATAACCAAAGGAAACTACCACTACCGTGTCCACATTACGCAACAAATACTTATCATAACATATGGTCGCCATAACCAAATTAAAAGTTTATGTACCCAGAAAAACATACCAAAAGCAGCATCAGCAAACATGAAACACTGGAATCTTGGCTTCATTTTCCCCATATACAACATAGCTTTGTCGTCCATAACATTCTTGACATTCATGAAACCATTCAGGGAGTGTCTACAACATAACCATAATACAATTAGATTTATGTATTAACAAATATTGGAGAAACAAAGCACATAATCAAATTAAGCATTCTACTATGTACACAATAACCATAAATTATTACACACCTGATTTTTCCGATAACAGTAATCAACCTTCATCAAAAACTGATAAGCCATGTCTCAGAAAATGAAAAAATCGTTAAAGATGATAGTCAAAACAATAAACTAAATAGCCACAATGATAACCTATAAAATACTTCTAAGATATTAAACATGCATTTGATATATATATGTTTTATAAAATGAAACTAAAAAAAATAAAATTTATTTTTGCAGATTTGGAACTTTCGGACGAACAAAGAAAGAATATATGCCTTACATATATTGAGCACATGCTTCTTTGTAACAATAAAAGTTTAAGGAGTATCCCAAACATGCCTTTGCCAAACAAAATGTTTTCTATGGCAAATTACAACAGACTAATAGCAGAAGAGTTGAGATACAACCCAGAAGAATTACAAGAACAACACGATAAACTCTTTGGTACGTTGACCGTCGAGCAAAAAAATATATATAATACTTTAATGGATGCTGTTAATGGCCAAACGGGTGGTATGTTCTTTGTATATGGATATGGAGGCACGGGTAAAACTTATCTTTACAAAACATTATCCGCTGCAATCAGATCACAAGGCTATATAGTATTAAATGTCGCGTTAAGTGGTATAGCCGCACTTTTATTAGAAGGAGGGAGAACTGCACATTCTCGATTTGCAATTCCCATCAATGTGGTCGATGATTCTATGTGCCATATCCCAGCAGATAGTGAACTGGCCGAGTTGATAAGGGAGTGCAAACTAATCATATGGGATGAAGCTCCAATGACACATAGACATTGCTACGAAGCGTTCGATAGGAAACTGAGAGACATATGTAGGACACATCATTCAACCCCAATGGATCAAATATTTGGAGGAAAAGTAGTTTTGTTTGGGGGTGACTTTCGACAAATTCTTCCGGTCATCACGGGTGGTTCACGACACAATGTTGTACACTCGGCAATAAATTCTTCGTATCTATGGGACCATTGTACAGTGTTACGCTTGACTATCAACATGAGACTTGGAACAGGTACAAATCAATCCGAACGTAAAGAAATACAAGACTTTGCGGACTGGATATTATCAATTGGCAATGGAACGATCGGAGGTAAAAACGATGGAGAGGCAAACGTTGAATTCACGGACGATATGTTGATTCCTGACTCCGAAGATCATGTTGGTGCAATAATAGAAGAGACTTACCCGCATGTGGTCAAAAACCTCTATAACCCGACCTTTTTCCAGGAAAGGGCCATACTGGCGCCTACACATGAACTTGTGGATATGATCAATGACAGGATGCTTACACTACTTGAAGGAGATCAAAAAACATACCTAAGTTCTGATTCAATTGGTATTGTTGATGAAGACTCCACTTTCAATCAGGACTTATACACATGTGACTTTCTCAACAGCATTAAAATATCTGGACTTCCACGTCATTCATTGACACTGAAAATAGGTACACCTGTTATGTGCATGCGAAACATTGATCAAATAGCTGGATTGTGCAATGGAACCAGGCTCCAAGTTCGAAGGCTTGGTACTAATATAATTGAGGCTAAAATAATATCGGGCGAAAGTGTTGGTACTGTTTGCGCTATACCACGTATGGTTTTAAGTCCTTCGGATACCAAAATGCCTTTTAAATTTAATCGAAGACAATTCCCGGTATCACCGTGCTTCGCAATGACAATTAATAAAAGCCAAGGCCAAACGTTGACACATGTAGGACTATTTCTCCAGCGTCCTGTTTTCTCGCACGGCCAGCTTTATGTAGCAGTGTCTCGAGTGAAGAACAAGAAAGGTTTGAAAGTCCTTTGTTGTGACGAGGATGGGAGATACACAAAATCAACGACAAATGTTGTGTATAAAGAAGCATTGTTTCGAATTTAAAAGGTATTTCGACCTTTGAATCACATTAAATTTGTGTTTTTACTTATACCTTATGAATTACACATGTATAGTTCCACTCATGTATCATAATAATATCAACACAAAATATAACAGTACATAACCTGTTTCAAAAAATGACGCATTCATTTTCCAGAACAAAATTTTCCATAATAAGCATGAGGAATGGTTGTTAAACCTACTACTACATTTAAGCAACATTAAACAACACAATGCCATTTTTAAGCCATGATATAACTAAACCCCCCCAATTACCAACAATTAAGATGTTTCAAAACAAATAAAAATTACCTTCGTCCACAGTAACTCAAGCAATACTTCAGTTACCTTAGTACTTTGTCTCGATTCCTTTACATTTCCTTGCTTCTGATCCACTCGGTTCTGCTTCACTACCATGCAAAATTAATAATAGCTTCGATTGGTCGCCATACATCCATCATCGTTACTATGTCTATTTATTTATATTTAGCTGAACCAAAAAAAATGGAATCAGTAGGTAATACAGATCAAGGATGTAGTTAATTAATACATAAAGCGTATCAGTAACATCAAAATATCGTATCTAAGATGATAAGTTTAAACTCGCACTCAAATATTATTAGAATCCAAATCTATATTCTACTACATAAATCAAATATCAGCAAAACACTCCAACTAATCAACAAACAAATACAAACCAAACTAATAAAAAATCAAATCCATTTAAACTCTGGTAGGACATAACATGGTACTGTCAGTGTCAATGATGTAATAAGACATGATACTGCCAGTGTTGAAGGTTAAAAATCAGATTCATTTAAACTCTGATGGAACAGAACATGGTACTGCCATTGTTACTGATGTAACGGAACATCATACTGCCAGTGTTCAAGGTGCTCTACTAAACGAGATTTCATCCCTAAAATTACACATAAAATAATTACTTAAGTTAATTATAACATACAATTAAACCCAAAAAACGAAACATGCGATTGCAAGATATTAGCTTAAATATACAGATAAATATAATACAATTAGTCATTCAAAATATTCAAGATTTCATCCTTTCAATACGAAAATCAGGTAACAAAGGTTAGCAAAACATGAACAAAACAATTAGATCAAGAATATGTAGTTCACCTTTTGTTGATCTGGCCAAAAATAATTTGACCATTGAGATGTTGGTGTTTTCGATAATGTGATGATACTTTGTGTGAATAGTAGTTATGATTAATTATAACTGATAATATAATAATTTACAATCAGAATTTCATGTCATAAAATAATACTAATAAAAATAAAAATAAAATTCCATCATATTATTTACATCAAAATATACTTGCATAATACAATACATGAATGCAATTGGTAACTCAAAATATAATATCAATAATGTAGACTAACGTTTTCTTTATCCAGACACACATTTATTAACAATAAAAAACAATCTAACGGCAGTGCGCGTTCTATTGCTTTTGTATAAAAGTAGTTATATTTTATTATGTTAAATGTAACGAAATTAAGGCATGATTTAAAATTGATTACAACCATCCAGTATAAAATTACAAGTCATGCCCGCCCATTGGGCGGGCTTTGAAGTCTAGTGTATATATATATATATATATATATATATATATATATATATATATATATATATATATATATATATATATATATATATATATATATATATATATATAATTGTCTTGTGGTAAGCCGCATGTGTTGTGTTATATATTATTAGAACTACAGTGCGTATAGTGCTACTTGTAGTTGATTGACGTTTTGTCACAGATCAAGACCTTCTCCATAACACTCTCGAACTCTTTTTATGGGTTGTTGAAGTAAAATCTTGCGTCTTACTCCAAACAAGCGAAATAGATCCTCCGGACGATTCTACTTGGTCCTTCGGATTCCTATAAGAAAGAAACACGCATTAGCCTCGCCCTATGTTTTATCCCAGGACCAAGCTCCGGCGTGAGAATGAGTATTTGATATTAAAAGTAATATAGGTGAAAGTAAAAGTGAATGAATGAAGTAACCATAGAGTGAAAACTCTCCCTCTTTATATAGGGGAGCTGTTCTTGTCTGTATCGGATACTTCCAAATGAGATAGTGATGCTTTTGAGCGGTAACTGTGACATTTCTCTTTTTGGCTTCTGCTCAGTCCTGCTACTCATTCTGAACGACTGTCGCTTACTCTTTATATCAGGTTTGACTTTGGGTCCGGGAGTTACCGTTATGCCGGACGATCTGACATAGTTCGTTTAGAAATTGAGGTCATTCGTTGTGGGCCGTTCGGCCACATACGCCAACATGCCCCCCCAGTATTATAGAATTGGGAATACCAATAGTGTGATACTTTGTAATAATTTTTGTTTTGCTTTTTCTGGAATGTGTGATCCGTTTGGCTCTGTGAACTCGATTTGATGTATAATATGCCAAAAATCATTATGGTTTTATGTTTAAGGATCACCATTATTTTTACTGCGTGATGTGTTTTGAAAGATTTAAATTTATAATACTAGATATACCCGTTAATCGACTAAAAACACAACACGGACAGTGTACCCTTTCGAGTGTAGTATAGCCTAGGTAAGTCCAGGTCATCCCAAGAGAATTGTAGTTTTCTCAGATTGTTTACAATGGTGCAAATGGTCAATTTAATTGTCACTTATTAAACCAACCAAACGTGTATATAACCAGGATTATAACTAAGGTAATGAAATGGCAAAGATTCAAGTAAATGATTTAAAAGAGTTTGTTTAGGCAAATGATCACTGAGATATAGAGTGTTTAGAATAATGACTATCACTTAACCTATCAAGACAACACAAGTCACAAATAACACTAGTCAAAGATGCGACAAGTATGTATATCGATTAGTTAACAAGAACTCTTTCGGCATATAGACTTGTCATAACCAATATTATAAGTGAAATGATAACAACGAACTAACTAGTGTTCTTTCAACCTATACACATAGATAAATCATATTTCATCATTTCATCAAAAAATAACCAATAATCCAAACGCTCCATATCAAAGTTCACATACGCCAAAACAAACACAAACGACTACTCCATATTCAATATCAAATCAAGCATATTATAAGTAATAAACTCAGAATATCTCATCAATAATATAAATAAGAAAGTACCAAAATTCGCGAAAGCAAGTGTTCACAGGATCAAAACAACCAATAACCAAGAATTTGCCTAAAACCGATACAAGGGTAACAACCAATGGTTCCAATAGCAACACACTACCCAAAACCTTCTGTGATAACATAAGTCTTATCCCGAATTCCGGAAATCAGAAACTCGTAAATGGTAGTGGAACATGGGCGTTTGGTAATGGAATTTAGGTGGAGTATTTGAGAGAATTTTGGTGAATTCTTCAAGTTTGGGTGTTGATAGGTGCTGGAAATGAATGTATGAGGTCTGAGAAAGGTGGGTGATGGCTGAAAACATGGTTGTGGTGGTGGTGCGGTTCCAAGGGTGTTGGATCAAAGGTTTGTCAATCCTTTTTCACCAATTCCCTTCTTCCAAGTGGTGTTCTTGGGATTCAATGATTAGATTATGATATGGTATTGTTCCTGGCACCGAATGTGGGTTTATATAGGCTAGAGAAGACTTGGGGACGAAGTCTTTGGGTATATGATCGGTTTGGAAGTTAATTATAATTTAAATGTGAGTATTAGACCCAAAAGTACGCCCAACATTTATGCAAAACCATTGTATTTCTTGGCTTTGAAGACTTTTCCCGCTTGTGAATAGTGCGCCGCTCTTTTTACAAAGTACGCCAGTTTTGGGGAGTTGTCAGCTGTTGACCCAAAAATAAAAGTTGTAGATAATTCTCTTAGCTTTGTGTGGCCGTAAACGGGGGGTCAAACGGAGTCCGTATGCTCAAGATATCACCAAAACAGTGGACATGCGTCGGGAAGCATTGAACTTGAGTTTCATTCTTCGTTTAAGCTTCAAATCTTTATCTTTACTACCGTTTCTTCCACGACAGGTACCATGAACCTACAATAGCATATTTAATCTATTAAGTATCGAAAGTTCATATAAATCATCAATATATAAGCATAAAAGCATCGATAATGCGCATAGAAATATGTATAAAAGGAGCGTTATCAAATTCCCCCACACTTAACTTTTTGCTTGCCCTCAAGCAAAGTCTAAGAAAAGAAAAATTAAAAAGAAGTTCCTAAATCACAAAAGGAAAAAAAAATTTAAATGCTATGAAATTATCGAAAAATATTTTTGGATTTTTAGAAAAAATAGCTAGAAGCGCAAGCACCCCCTCCCCCCCCCCCAACCCAACACTTAAGGGTTTGCTTGTTCTCTAGCAAATATAATGAAAAAATACGCTTTACAAAAATAATATTTTGAAAAATATTTTTGGATTTTTTAATATGGGAACACAGGGATGTTTGACAATACCCAATGATTCTCGAGCTAGGATTACATGACTAAGAACCTCACGGATAAGGAAAAGTATAATTCACTCAAACACTCATATATGATGGAATAGAGGATATAAGGGAAATCACACACAATTGCTCAAACATGATTCATTAAATTACCATATGGTTGTAGAAGTAACAAAATTGGACCGACATGGCGTTAGCACCAGGTATAAATATCAAAAGTGGACTTTTATTAAGGGTTATAACGTTGGCTAAGGGTTAATAAGGGTGTTGATAAGGCATGGGAAATATTTACTTGAATAGGTTTTAAAAGAAAAATAAAAGTGTCGAAAAGTCCAAGAAACCCATGTTGCTAGTCACGACTCATACCACAAACCTGAGAGGTTATCGAACAACACAACCTGTCCTCAAATAACTTTCCAAAGAATAATATTTCAATATACCAACTCTTATTCATACTTCCTCAATTTTATTTTTTTTTTTAAACTCAGACAACTAACAATTCCCCCCCCCCTCCAACTCAATATAAGCATACACCACAAAAAATACAAATAGAAGGTGATCAATCTTCATCTTCGTTAAAATGGCACAACACTTACAACAAGCGCGAACAAAAATCATCTGATCAAACCAAGCAACTAGCAACCAACCGTTAAACTTTCGACAAGGGGTAAGGCTAGGCTAATAGGTATATATTTTTGTATTTTTATAGTGGATGTAAGAAATGAAAGGGATGTCTTTGCAAGTCAAACTAGGGGTATCTAGCACTAAAGATAAGTGCAATAGAAGGGTTTTATTGAGTGGTTAGCTAATCAGTGTAATTAGCTAAAACAATAAATAATATGTTAAATGGAAAGGCTATTTGGGTTAAATCCTAATTTCCTCTTTATCACATATTAATACCTGTATCACACGAATGTGATCTCACTGTGGTCTCATAACGATTTCAAGCACAAGTTCTAGAATCGAATAATCACTGGCACACTCATAAACAAAGAAATCAAGCATAAAAGACATATGCCGATATAGGCTCAAAATCCTCACATTTAGTGATGAAGGGTATAAATGCACAAGTAATGTCATCGATCCCGAGTCGGATCCGATCTATCAATCGGGACACATCTTTGATTTCAAAAATGTTATTTATTTACTAAGTTTTATTCTAATATATTAACCTAAGTGACAAAATTTAAAATAGATAAGCAAAAAGGGCAAACAAAATTTTTAATCAATATAAGAATGAGTCTCATTTTTCAAGTGATTTTCCCCCCACACTTAAGTTAAGCAATATGCATAATTTGAAAAATAAACTTAAAAGTAGGATAAACGGGAAAAAATAAATATAAGAGAAACGAGACTTCCCGGGGCTTATTAGTGCTTAGTTGAATTCTGAAAGATAGAATGTTGAGCAGGAGGCCAGCATAAGTATGCGAATTCAACAATGTATAATATAATCCTCCACATATATAAACTCCCCAAGTGTAAGATACCATCCGACCAACCTCCACTTATTTATTAATCCTGCAAAATAAACAAAACTACAAGAAAACGTAAAATGAAAAAGCACACTTTCGTAGGCAACATGGTTGCATTTAGCATATGCTACAAGCCTTTAAACCCCTGATTTAAGATTCTTTTATGATTTGGTTCAAATGTGAGAGATCCATTTTTAAACGTTGAGGGTATCGAATTTTTGGTATGTACTCCACGAGTGATGGAGATTCTTTTGATTTGACCACGTAATAGTCCCTTTTCGTTAACTTAAATGATTGATCTTTTTCAATTTTATGTTTGATGACAGGAGTTGGATCTTTTTGGATTTTCGTAGGGTCATTGTACTTTCCACTCATGGTGAATACGACATTCACTTGCTCATGATGAGCGGGAGGTGGTGGGTCAGTCCTACTGGTTTGTTTTGAAGAGATGTACTTTTGTAACTTCGACCACTCGTCAATCTTTCTTTCCAAGTTTTTAATTATAGCTTGGTGGTTTTTATCATTTTGCTTCATTTTAATATTTAAGTCATTGATTAAGTTCTTGACAAACATGTTTTCATCTTTTTGACTATCCAAAAATTTGTTGATTGATTTCTCGAGATCAGTTTCGGATTGAGGTTGATTTTGTTTGACTGTTTTCCCTAAAGGCAGAGGCTTTGGTTTAGACTTAGCTTTTTGTGGCGGAACCCCGGCGGGTTTACAAAAATTTCCACTAAAAAGATGAGGAGTTCTCATGTTACAGTAAGATCTTTTGAAATCATATAATTCTCTTTTTACCTCGTTGTTTAATTCTGTGAGTGTTTTCTCGGAATTTTTATTCGATTGAGGTTGTTCATAAGGAGATTGGTGAGAATCCCAATCATGAGAATTTTTATTTTTATAACTTCCAAGTTGGATACAATTCGCTTCATGACGTTCACACATCGGCGTGTCATCGTTCATGTTATTTTTAGAAGCGTGGTCACATCTGCAGTTGTTATATATGTTACGTATCTCTTGGAGTTCTTTTAGGCTCTGAATATGGGAATCCATTTTATTTGTTAAAGCCTCCAACTTCTCCATCAATCGAGAATTATCACTGATATTTCCTGATAAGGATTTATTTGGTACCTTTTTAAGGGGTCATTTAAGCCAAAAATTGAGTAAATATGATCAAATATTGTCTCAAATCATTTCTTTTTGTATTTTAGGTACTTGGGACGAGAATTGTGGAAAACGGCCCTTTTCGAGCATATTTGGACGATAAAGTGAAGAAAAAGACGAAGTCGTGAAAAGTACGTCAAACTTGCAGGTCTGGCGGCCTCACTAGACACAATGTGACGCTGTCCCTTGTAAACTCGTGGAAGATTTCTAGTGTTGAGCTAACAAGTGACGCCTCAGAAGATTTTGAAGGCTTTATAACCTGACGCCGTCAGGTGTAAAGTGGAGATGGGCGTCACGCTTTATGCTAACAAGAGATGGCTCAGAAGGATTTTACAAGTGACGGCCTCAGATCCCTTTCTGACGCCGTCAGAGCGGTGATTACATAGACGAAATGCTAAACCACGGCGAGTTGACGGCGTCAGATGCTATAACCTGACGCCCTCAGAACTGTATTCCTATATATATTTTCGAAAGTTTTCATTGTAAAGTGGTGAAATCTTTGGAGAAAAACCCTAGTCGAAATTTCAGTAGCTTTGTAAGGGTTTTTCAACCATTGAATCTTATGCTTTATTGAAGATAAGTTATTCGTTTAATCATTCAATACGTCTATTTGTTGTTTGATTAATTGTTTATCTTTTCTTCTATCTATCATACTAGCTTAAGTTTGTTTGTGTTTGCTTAGATCTAATGAAACCTTGTTATTGAATATTGATTTGTTGTCTCTTGTTAAGTTGATTGTTATCGCGTTAGGTTAAGAAAACTGGCTGACCTCTTATATGTAACTAGCTTGAACGTCTTAAAAACGCAACCGTAGAGTGCACTATTGATTTTGTTCGTTGTATTTATTGCGTGAATTGCGGCTTGTAGATCCTAGAAAACTTAATGGATGTTAAGGGATTTAGGGGAGACTAATATTCATAGAGTTGGGGACTTCGGCACCTCCCCACAACCAATAATAAGGAATACGACGCTTCAACTAAAACAAGGACGTGACAATTCAACGAATCAATAGGAGATAACTAGGGAGTAATTAAATCTAAGTAAACACGCTTTTTCTATCATAAGAAGTTCACCAATTTACTTTTTCTTGTTTTTTAGTTTAATTTTAGTTTTATAATTAGTTTTTGGGTTAGTTGATTAACAATTTGTTGAGAACACGTCATAGATTATCAAGTATCGGCCATATCTTGTAGTAGGTTACTTAGGCCTTTATGTTAGTTATTAAGGTTCGACCTGTGTAGAAGGCCCATATGCCGTGTCCTTTTATTTATATTGTTATTAGGGCAACACCCAACATATGTACTCTTACTATAAATACCCCCTCCCTTGAAGGGAGAGGGGGTTAGTTAATGTTCATCTCATTTCATTATTCTTAAGCTTAACCTTCCATTCTCTTTCTCTCTCTAACTTTCTCTCTCTAGATCTAGTATCTTGTGTGATAAACTTGTGACCTATCAAGTGGTATCAATCGCCAAGGGGTAAATTAAGTTGTTTTAGATTAGATTTAGTAGGAAATTTGAAGAATTTGGTTACTGTTCTCCGACTTAGGAACATATTCTTCGAGTTAGAACTTGAATATCTTCGAGTTAGAAGATAGTTTTCAAGTTAGAACTTCGAGTTAGCATCCATTCTCCGAGTTAGGAGTTGATTATCTCCGAGTTAGGAGTTTATTCTTCTAGTAAGCAGTAAGTTTTTTCGTGTTAGAAGACTATTCGAGTAAGCCTTCGAGTAAGCAGAATTTTCGAGCAAGCATCCTTCGAATAACCATCTTCGAGTTAGAATATTTACCCTAAGTTCTGTGTATAATTTCCGAGTTAGGAAATCAGAACTTTTCACTTATAATTCTTCTACTAAGGGAATATATACTTGGTGATTTTTCATCCTTCGAGCAAGGAAGCTTCGAGTTAGACGGTTTTCTTCAAGCAACTTTTTTTCCGAGTAAGGAACTAGTTTGAACCAAATTCTCCAAGTAAGGACTATAAGTGAATTCTTCGAGTTAGGAATTTGTTCTTCGACTTAGGGATATTTCTTCGAGCAAGGCTATTTCTTCGAGCAAGGCTATTTCTTCGAGCAAGGACAGTTATTCTTCGACTAAGGATTTATTTCTTCATTTCTTCTACTTAGAAACCTAATCTACAACAACAACCTTCGTTATCCTAAAAGATCTAACATCCACAAGTTATTTCTTCAAGATGTCTCAACCACCGAACTACAACTACTTCTACAATCAAAAGCAATACTATCATCAGCAACAACCGTATCCTCAACCACAGTATCAGCAACAACACATCCTCATGCATCAACATCAATTTTTCCCTCAACAACAAGTTCCTCAACAACAACAATATCCACAACAACCGATGCAGTCCTACCAACTTCCACCCAAACAACCTCACTGGTTTGACCAGATGTGTGAAGCAATTAGCAGTAAACAATCAAGACATGAGGCAGGATCCTTAGACACACCTCATATGCTTACTCCGGGTAATTACATGCAATGGGCAAGTCGCTTCTTACGGTTTATTGAACTCAAGAAACCGCATGGAAAGTACTTGAAAAAGGTAATTATTGAAGGACCATTTCCAGTACCTACAACAACGGTTCCTGGCGATCCAAATGCCATTCCTCCAAGAGAAGCAACTGTGACTCCTGTTCCTGATGCTCAGCTTACAGTAGAACAAGTACTTCGGAAAGAAGCTAATGAACTAGCAATGTCTTACATCCTTCAAGGAATTCCCAATCCTATCTTTCGAAGTATTGATGCACAAAAGACTGCTAAGGACATGTGGGAACATGTACATCTTCTCATGGAAGGAACTGAGTTAAACCAAGAAGATATGGAATCAAAACTCTATTTGGAATACACCATGTTTATGATCGAAGCTGGAGAGTCTTTAGAGTATTATTACCATAGGTTTATCAATATCATCAATGACTTAGATCGGCACAACATCATTCTACCCAGGATTGCAGTGAATACTAAGTTCCTAAGTTGTCTTGGCCCTGACTGGTAGAAGTATGTGATTTTGTTCGACAAGCTAAGAATCTACACAACGCCTCATATGGGTTGTTGTATGATTACTTGAAACATCATCAGTCAGAGGTTAATAAAGACAGAGCAGCTCATGGAGGATTTTCACCGTCAACAACTCCCAACTCACTAGCTTTGATAGCTCAGTCTCATTTTGCTCCACAATCAGATCAGACTTTTATCCAACCACAACATCATTCTGCTTATCCCTCACAAACTTCATCACATCAACTCGTTCCGTATGAAGCATCATCCCAAGCTACTGATCATCAACTGGTTCCGTATGACAACACAGGTTCAATGCTTTACTCCAATGTCAACAGTGATGAAGACGATGTTTTCAATTCGTTGAACGAAGGATTTGCTTTAATTACTAGAGCTTTCAGCAAGTTTTTAAACAAATCCAACAACCGTGTTCGTTCTTCATCCAACACTCGTAATCAGGCATTTGTTCATGATGGCAGAGTTGAGATTCAAAACAGAGCTTCTGGGAGATATGGTTCGGTAGCTATATGGGAAACTCAGGTGGGCAGAGGTTTAATTCAGCTGGAAGCAATAGGAACAATGTTGGTAACATACAGAGGAGGGCAGAAAGTGTTGATACAGGGAATTCAGGGATTGCAAACACTATGGTGAAATGTTACAACTATGGAGGGAAAGGTCACTTGCCTAATGCTTGCCCAAAACCAAGGACCAGAGGCAGTGCATATCACAAGGAAGCACTACTTTGTGCACTTAAAGATGAAGCTGGAGGCACCCTTACTGAGAAGGAACACAACTTTATGGCTAATGCATACTAGGACGATGATATGGAAGATCTAGAAGCCAATGCAGCCCTAATGTTGATGGACAATATGTAAGAGATGCACATGGGTGAAACAGGCCCGGTTTATGATACCGATGGCTTATCTCAGGTACCTGACTCTACATGTCTCATACATGAAATCGTATCCCCCTCTGCATCTGCATCAGCTGAAGAACATGTTGCTCAAGATGACTCATTCTTATCTCCTCAAATCAATGACCAAATAAACACTGTAGTTACATTTGATGAAGATCAAATTAACCCGGTTGTTACATTTGATGATCCTCTTGATGATGATAATAATGATCAACTTGAACAAGATGATCTTTTGCTTGGTCCAGATCCAGAGCTCATGACCTTGCTCTTGACCACCCAAACACAGTTAGACTCACAGAAATCCCAAATTGATAAGTGCAATAAGATAAATAGAAATTTAAAAGCAAAAGTTGCATTGCTGACTAAGGATCTTGAGTGCTACAAACTTCAACTTTTAAACTATGAAACAAAAGAAAAACGGGAAAAAAGTTATGAAATTGCATTCCAACAATCTTATGTGAAAGAACAAGAGTTAGAACATCAGATACATGAATTATCTGTATACAAAAGTGACTTGATTTTACAAATGGAACAAGAAAGATTAGATTTTCAAAAACAAGTTGACAACCTAAACTCTGAACTTTTCAAAACAAAAACAGAGTTGCCAACGTGTCAAGATAATTTTTCTGAACAAAAACTGTTGGGAATTAAACTTAAGCAGTTAGTACGGTTGAAGTATACAAGAACAGTTAGGACTGCTGATGGAAGAACAGTTAGGACTACTGAAGGAAGAACAATTAGGACTGCTTAAGAGATCAAGGTGAAACCGTGTGAAGATAAATATAGAAAAGATATGGTATATATCTTATTTGTATAGAATGATACGGTCAGATGTTTAACTTGTATAGGACTCTTTGCATTATAAAAGGAGATCCTTAGATTAGGGTTAAGAGAGATATCGAATACATCTAATACCGAATACCTAATATCCTTCACGTTCATATTGTAATCGTTTGATATATTGAAGTGATAGTTTGGTTGATATCGTTTGTTCTCATTGTTTTACTTAATCAATCACCAAACACAAACTCATATTCTTCTAAGTACTTGGTAGTAAATTTCGCGTGCTATCAAGTATATACTCAAAGTATCCCCAACACAACGTGTGTGTTTAGATCCGGTCAAGTGGTATCAGAGCCAGGTTTCTGATACTTTGAGTCTAGAATGTAGAATATAACCATCTTGATTGTGTGGATGATTCGGGTGGTCTTGGTTCATGGAAGATTAGATCCATGGTGGAAGAACTAGAGAGATGAAGTTAGAGAGAGAGGGAGTTGGGAGAAAACTTGTATCAATTAGTTTAGTGTGTGAAATTGTGACAAGAGTTCCAACCCTTCCCAAGTGTGGGAAGGGGTATTTATACTTACTAATATTATGCCCCTAGTGGGCTGTGGAGTGAGCTGACAGTGGGGAAAGCCCCGACCCACTCCACAAATATAACTACGACTAATACTATTAATACTAATATGAATATTACTAAGCTAATATAAATAAGCCTACGAGCTATATAAATGCTAAGTAGATACTCGGGGTGACCGATCCTTCATTTGAATATTTATATTCCTAACAATCTCCCCCTAAGGGAGGTCACCCCAGAAATAATAACTTGAATTCTAGCATTTTGTCTTCTGAAGTTGTCTTCATAGCTCGTAGTCTTTGATTCTTCATTGTCTTGAAACATTGTGCATTCAGAAGTAATCTTTTGATGACTGATCGGTTGTCTTGGATGATCTTTGAAACATTGGTCGAGTCTAGATTTCAGTTGAGGCTCAAATTAAACTTACGAAAAGAGGTCTAAGGTTTTTGACGGATTTACTCAAGGACGGGAGTGTTAGAAGACTAAAGACGGCATGCATTTGGTTACCAAAAGACTTCTTGTAAAACCCGCAAATTTATATAATCTGAAAAGACCAAAATACCCCTGCAACTCAAAATTCAATTAAAACTTATATAACTTATAAATAAATCACAAAACCTATGAAAACAAAACAAATATGACATGAAATAATTATGAGGCATCATAATTTATTTGTACAAGCCATCAATAATGTTTATAACACCTTACCTTAGTTACTTGAACCGAAAACTCCATAAGTCTATAATTATTTTGTTCCAAAAATAGTTATGTGTAAGTAACATCTAAGAAATAAGGAATTAATAAAATTTTGATATAGATGTTGTTTGGATTGGGCTTTAGGCCGATCCAGGTTTTTCCCCCCCTCTCCAAATTCTCGGCCTACTCCCTATTATTTAGCCTAATCCCTTTTGACTCTCCTCAATCATACCGAACATCAAAAACAAACTCAAGAAACCCTAAAAAGTTTTTCTGCTGCCTTTTGTTCTTACTGCTGTCGAGCCAAAAGAGGACCAAGAGAGGCTTGTTTTTGTTCCATTCTTGTGTCATCAATCATAAGGTAAACATGTTCTTCATGCCTCCAATCCATGTGAATTGTTTTTAAACAAAAACCCTAACCATTTGTGTCTCTTTTTCCTTTTTCTGCCGATCGACCAAGAAGGAAAAGAAGGGAGATTTTTCATTGGTGATTCGATTGTAGGTGTTCTTGTTCCTTCGTGTGATCTTCTAGGGTAACATATCATCCATCTTGTTCAATTCCTGTCCATGTTCGTGTGTGTTCAATCGAATGAAAGACCACATAAATATGTACATAAAATCATAATCAAAAACCCTAAATTCTAATGTGTATATAATCGACCAGGAGTTATGTAATATTTTAAATCGTTTTGAATATGTTAGATCTGAAATTAATCAACCTAAATATGTTTTGGACCAACCTATAATAATTATGTGTCAAGAATTAAAGAGGTAACATGTTAAACCCTAAGTTATATATGATTCTGTGAGAAACTGCCACTGTCATAAAACTTTACTCGACTTTAACCGGCTGTGAATTAATGATATGAACGTATATTTTGATGTTTCTGAAGTCTAGATGGTAGTTTAATGAAATATCTACCTGGAGAAATTTATTTTGTAATTTTTAGAGGCCTGTAAAGCTACTTTTTGATTTTTAGAAAATCATGTGTCTGGTCGTATTTGTAAAGTCTGGAAAAACAGTCCGGGTTTTTCATTTATCATTTTCAAACCATAACGAATTAGGATGTGTCCTTTTAGCTGAGTAAAATATCACATGTTAGCTAATTACTGGAATTTTTGTGGAATTTTATAAATTTTCTATACTGGGAAAGAAGATGGAAAATGGTCGGGTGTTTTTAAATTAATCCGGTTCTGGAACAGGTTGGGAAAAAGGAATTTTAATTCGTATCTAGACAACTTAATAAAATCTGGAAAAATTACATAAAATACTCAAGACCCTGGGGAACGTCTGTGAATTTTTATAGATTTTATTTCGAAGGTTTAATATGGTTTGCAAATTATTTAAAACGAGTCCAGTTAATACCTGAAAACTGTCAAGACATGTAAAAAGGATGTAAATTGTTATTTTCCTAAGCTAAGGGTTATAAATTGTGAATCGTGAAACTTGAGGGTATAATTCGTATAATAAGTTAATTTGAATGTACACTCTGTAATCTTGAAAAATAAAATGCGTGATGTGTTAATAAATTAATGAAGGGGGTATAAAGTGTAAATTATGAAACCTAAAGGACTAAAGAGTAACTTGATGAATCTAAAAGCTAAAATGGAAAGTTACTTAAAAAGGAAGGGTTTGTAATTCTTGTCTACCCCTCTAGGTGTGAAGAAAGAGAGGTCCTGATCCACTTTGTGTCATCCATTTCTGATTTGTGTTTGCTTCTGGAATAAGGTACAGATATTCTGACCTTCTCTGTAAGGTTTCCTATGATTCTTTTCTGATCTGTTAAATCTCTGATTTGATACTCTGTTACGATCCTTTGCTATGACACCTTTGCTTCGACCTTTGATCTCTGATTTTGGGACATATATTGACTTTAAGAAAACTATTTTTGAAGTTCGTTTTATGAAAACTATTTGAAAGACCATTTATAAAAACTATTTTGAAAGATTGTTTTAAATGAACCTTAAGAGAAAACCTTTTGAAAAGTACTTTTGATATTGAACCTTTTGAAGATTTGACCATCTGATACTTTGACCCTTTTGGATATTGACCTGGGATATTTGATCTTCTGATATGAACCTTCTGATATTGAACCTTCTGATATGACACTCTGATTATGATATGAACCTTTGACCTTTGACCTTTGACTCCCAGTTTGATACCCGAGCCAAAATGTGTTCCCTAGCCATGAAGGTAACATGGCCGTGTCTGTGATGCACCACTGGCATGACTCTTGTGTGGTCAGAGTGATTAACCACACCGTCCCTGTTCTGTTCTGATATGTGCACACTATATGATTATGGCCGATATTTCTGTTTTGGGGGGCGTATGGATGCATCCTAGATTTGTTCTGTTATGATATGATATGTTATAATATGATCTGATTTCTGGTGACTGACGGTGGGTGCAATCCACGTCTTTCATGTTCTGGGAGCTAGCTACTCCATATATTTCTGTTGGATACATGAGGTCACCCCTCATATTATCTGGGTACTTGAGAGGCATCCCCTCTGGATTTCTTATATGGTTACATGGATATGACATTTCTGTTTCTGGGCTCGTGGTGGATTACTGTCCTAAACCTTTACTCTCTCTCTGTACCTTGACTTATCTATTTCGTTATACTGTATCTGTTCTTTTACTTTTACTTTCATTTCTTTTGCTTTCGTTTCCGTTTATTATATATCTGTTCACTGGGCTTTGTAAGCTCAGCCGCACATTTTCTTTTCGTGTGCGGCAGGTTTTTAGTTGGAAGCTGGGTCGTTATTAGAGAGAGCCTTTGACTTAGAAGACCTTGCTAGCTAAATTGGATTTGAGATGATTTGAAAAGTTATATTCAGACTTAGTGATTATTGTATATCTCGCTTGTAACCTTGTAATATCAGATTTTCAGTTGTAACCCTTGGAATCCTATTGTATTATGTATGTCATATGCTTGTGTTTGTTCTGATAAGAATCCGTATCTGTGACACCTTTGCCCTTTTCGGGTTGGGGTGTTACAATTATGGTATCAGAGCAACAGGCTGCGATTTCGTAATACATTTACCCTTGACCTGTGTAAGTTAGGACCACTAAGCTTTCCCTGTAGGCACTCGTAAGACAACCCTTGAAAATTTGCTTTAGGATTTCCCTATAGGAACTTAAGTTCTGACCAGTGAGGAATGGGTAGATTATAAGCCTTTTGTTTAAGTATCATTGCTTCCACATCACTCTGATTCGTGCCTTGCTTTTGGTTAAAGCCTCTTGAGATCCCTCGTGGAAAGTGAAAGTTTATGTCTTGCACCACCTAAGTTTTGAAACCTAAATAAATCTTGAAGCCATTGAAAATTTCATAGTAATTGCCTGACACTATTTGATCCTTACCTTCAGATTCCGACTCTGACCTATGATCTTTTGTTAATCATTTCAATGCCTCGTGGGCATTTTGAGAATCTCCATGGCGAGTAGTTTGGTTTTCCCTCTTGATTATGACGTTTGATTTTGTTTACCTCCGAGACTATAGAAGTACTAGGTGGATTAAGATAGGTTGTTTTGCTTACGACTCGAGATAAAGTATGATCATCATGAAGGCATATTTATGTGGTGCTAGTATTATGACGCCTGATCAACGTGATAATACTTATACCATATACCGTGCCCTCATTGTGGCCATAGGATATCTTGGGAAGTACCTAAGAAGTTTAGAATTTGATATCCGTTGGATTATCCGTGACTAGTGAGATTTTAGGTTCATCCTACCTGTGCGTATACTCTGCCTTCGTTCATTAAATACCCGGATGAGTTGGACTCTCGTTTTGCATTCTGTTGACCTCGGTTATAAACCTTGAACTCCTGTAGAATTCGATTTGAAATCTTGTTCGCATCCCATATGAGCTTTTCTTTTTGGAAGAACCTCCCCGGGCGTGAGTTTGTTCGTGTCGAGCTCTTGCGAATTGCTACGACCCTGTCTAACTTTGCGACTTTAATTTTCGAGGACGAAAATTTTTTTTAGAGGGGAAGAGTTGTAAAACCCGCAAATTTATATAATCTGAAAAGACCAAAATACTCCTGCAACTCAAAATTCAATTAAAACTTATATAACTTATAAATAAATCACAAAACCTATGAAAACAAAACAAATATGACATGAAATAATTATGAGGCATCATAATTTATTTGTACAAGCCATCAATAATGTTTATAACACCTTACCTTAGTTACTTGAACCGAAAACTCCATAAGTCTATAATTATTTTGTTCCAAAAATAGTTATGTGTAAGTAACATCTAAGAAATAAGGAATTAATAAAATTTTGATATAGATGTTGTTTGGATTGGGCTTTAGGCCGATCCAGGTTTTTCCCCCCCTCTCCAAATTCTCGGCCTACTCCCTATTATTTAGCCTAATCCCTTTTGACTCTCCTCAATCATACCGAACATCAAAAACAAACTCAAGAAACCCTAAAAAGTTTTTCTGCCGCCTTTTGTTCTTACTGCTGTCGAGCCAAAAGAGGACCAAGAGAGGCTTGTTTTTGTTCCATTCTTGTGTCATCAATCATAAGGTAAACATGTTCTTCATGCCTCCAATCCATGTGAATTGTTTTTAAACAAAAACCCTAACCATTTGTGTCTCTTTTTCCTTTTTCTGCCGATCGACCAAGAAGGAAAAAAGGGAGATTTTTCATTGGTGATTCGATTGTAGGTGTTCTTGTTCCTTCGTGTGATCTTCTAGGGTAACATATCATCCATCTTGTTCAATTCCTGTCCATGTTCGTGTGTGTTCAATCGAATGAAAGACCACATAAATATGTACATAAAATCATAATCAAAAACCCTAAATTCTAATGTGTATATAATCGACCAGGAGTTATGTAATATTTTAAATCGTTTTGAATATGTTAGATCTGAAATTAATCAACCTAAATATGTTTTGGACCAACCTATAATAATTATGTGTCAAGAATTAAAGAGGTAACATGTTAAACCCTAAGTTATATATGATTCTGTGAGAAACTGCCACTGTCATAAAACTTTACTCGACTTTAACCGGCTGTGAATTAATGATATGAACGTATATTTTGATGTTTCTGAAGTCTAGATGGTAGTTTAATGAAATAGCTACCTGGAGAAATTTATTTTGTAATTTTTAGAGGCCTGTAAAGCTACTTTTTGATTTTTAGAAAATGATGTGTCTGGTCGTATTTGTAAAGTCTGGAAAAACAGTCCGGGTTTTTCATTTATCATTTTCAAACCATAACGAATTAGGATGTGTCCTTTTACTGAGTAAAATATCACATGCTAGCTAATTACTGGAATTTTTGTGGAATTTTATAAATTTTCTAGACTGGGAAAGAAGATGGAAAATGGTCGGGTGTTTTTAAATTAATCCGGTTCTGGAACAGGTTGGGAAAAAGGATTTTTAATTCGTATCTAGACAACTTAATAAAATCTGGAAAAATTACATAAAATACTCAAGACCCTGGGGAACGTCTGTGAATTTTTATAGATTTTATTTCGAAGGTTTAATATGGTTTGCAAATTATTTAAAACGAGTCCAGTTAATACCTGAAAACTGTCAAGACATGTAAAAAGGATGTAAATTGTTATTTTCCTAAGCTAAGGGTTATAAATTGTGAATCGTGAAACTTGAGGGTATAATTCGTATAATAAGTTAATTTGAAGGTACACTCTGTAATCTTGGAAAATAAAATGCGTGATGTGTTAATAAATTAATGAAGGGGGTATAAAGTGTAAATTATGAAACCTAAAGGACTAAAGAGTAACCTGATGAATCTAAAAGCTAAAATGGAAAGTTACTAAGGAAGGGTTTGTAATTCTTGTCTACCCCTCTAGGTGTGAAGAAAGAGAGGTCCTGATCCACTTTGTGTCATCCATTTCTGATTTGTGTTTGCTTCTGGAATAAGGTACAGATATTCTGACCTTCTCTGTAAGGTTTCCTATGATTCTTTTCTGATCTGTTAAAATCTCTGATTTGATACTCTGTTACGATCCTTTGCTATGATACCTTTGCTTCGACCTTTGATCTCTGATTTTGGGACATATATTGACTTTAAGAAAACTATTTTTGAAGTTCGTTTTATGAAAACTATTTGAAAGACCATTTATAAAAACTATTTTGAAAGATTGTTTTAAATGAACCTTAAGAGAAAACCTTTTGAAAAGTACTTTTGATATTGAACCTTTTGAAGATTTGACCATCTGATACTTTGACCCTTTTGGATATTGACCTGGGATATTTGATCTTCTGATATGAACCTTCTGATATTGAACCTTCTGATATGACACTCTGATTATGATATGAACCTTTGACCTTTGACCTTTGACTCCCAGTTTGATACCCGAGCCAAAATGTGTTCCCTAGCCATGAAGGTAACATGGCCGTGTCTGTGATGCACCACTGGCATGACTCTTGTGTGGTCAGAGTGATTAACCACACCGTCCCTGTTCTGTTCTGATATGTGCACACTATATGATTATGGCCGATATTTCTGTTTTGGGGGGCGTATGGATGCATCCTAGATTTGTTCTGTTATGATATGATATGTTATAATATGATCTGATTTCTGGTGACTGACGGTGGGTGCAATCCACGTCTTTCATGTTCTGGGAGCTAGCTACTCCATATATTTCTGTTGGATACATGAGGTCACCCCTCATATTATCTGGGTACTTGAGAGGCATCCCCTCTGGATTTCTTATATGGTTACATGGATATGACATTTCTGTTTCTGGGCTCGTGGTGGATTACTGTCCTAAACCTTTACTCTCTCTCTGTACCTTGACTTATCTATTTCGTTATACTGTATCTGTTCTTTTACTTTTACTTTCATTTCTTTTGCTTTCGTTTCCGTTTATTATATATCTATTCACTGGGCTTTGTAAGCTCAGCCGCACGTTTTCTTTTCGTGTGCGGCAGGTTTTTAGTTGGAAGCTGGGTCGTTATTAGAGAGAGCCTTTGACTTAGAAGACCTTGCTAGCTAAATTGGATTTGAGATGATTTGAAAAGTTATATTCAGACTTAGTGATTATTGTATATCTCGCTTGTAACCTTGTAATATCAGATTTTCAGTTGTAACCCTTGGAATCCTATTGTATTATGTATGTCATATGCTTGTGTTTGTTCTGATAAGAATCCGTATCTGTGACACCTTTGCCCTTGTCGGGTTGGGGTGTTACACTTCTTCTTATTATGGGTGTTCATCCAAAGTCTTCTTCTTCTTCCTATTATGGGTGTTCATCAGGAAAGGTTTTCAGATTGGGGGAGAGCACTAATTCAGGGAGAGTGAAAAGCCAGAATCAATCCCTGATTAAAAGTGCTCACATTGCTCTTCAGCAAGTCAAGTGATGAATGCGGAGAAGATTCAGAATGCTGAGGAGTAATGATTTCTGGTTCGTATCCTTGTATATATATACTTGTTCATATCTTATACCATTTTGTAAATAGAGAAACGTAAAACCAGAAAAAAAACCATAAAAATTGAAAAATTAGAAAAGACCAAAAATAGTTTCACCTAGGCATGTCTTCTGTTTATCGATAACATTTACGGACTTAGAAATGTCATTCAATAATGGCACGAGTCTTTAAATGAAGCTCGAGCAGAAGTTAAAATGGATGGTTAAAACATGTCTAAATGGCTTGCTATTACTTTAGATAGCAACCCGCGCTTCAAAATAGGGAAAGCACGTCACAAATAAGATGGCTGTTCCTCCAACTGGGTGATGTTCACCTGGGCATGGATTACTTTATATCCATGTTTCTTCGATCTGATGTACGTTTCAGTGCATCATTTCTTGAAAAAGAAGAGAAATCTTCTTTGTATACAAATAGTTTTCATTCTGTGATTCTTCTGAAAATTATTTGTAAGACACTTGGTGATTTTTGTGTTGCTTGAAATTTTTTTAGACTTGGAATGTGCATAAAATTTGTCACTCAATCAACGACTTCAAATATTTAACTAGAATACGGGTCATTCATTGAGGGGGAGAGTGAATTCAAATTTTATATCATCAAACGGATTTATTGGTTGAAACATACTTGTTAGAAAAGGTTTTGTAGTTAATGGGATATTAGTTGAAGAGGATCTTGCCAAAACTTTATATCAAATGGCCAAATGTGTTAGTTGCTAGAAAGTTTAGGACATTATGTGCAATTTGCTTATAGTTTCCTAGCTTTATGTATCTAGAAGGTTCATTTGTGTTACTTTGGTATCCTCGTATAATCCCCAAAATGCTTTAAGACTCAAAACCTAAAAGAAGTTAGAGAGAGAGAGAGTTGGGAGAAAACTTGTATCAATTAGATTAGTGTGTGAAATTGTGACAAGAGTTCCAACCCTTCCCAAGTGTGGGAAGGGGTATTTATACTTACTAATATTATGCCCCTAGTGAGCTGTGGAGTGAGCTGACAGTGGGGAAAGCCCCGACCCACTCCACAAATATAACTACGACTAATACTATTAATACTAATATGAATATTACTAAGCTAATATAAATAAGCCTACGAGCTATATAAATGCTAAGTAGATACTCGGGGTGACCGATCCTTCATCTGAATATTTATATTCCTAACAATCTCCCCCTAAGGGAGGTCACCCCGGAAATAATAACTTGAATTCTAGCATTTTGTCTTCTGAAGTTGTCTTCATAGCTCGTAGTCTTTGATTCTTCATTGTCTTGAAACATTGTGCATTCAGAAGTAATCTTTTGATGACTGATCAGTTGTCTTGGATGATCTTTGAGAATTCTTTGAGTTTATCATCCAACATTTTTCTTCAAGTCATCTTTCAGCAGTATGTTTCCATGTGATGTGTTATTCTTTGAGTCGACATGCTCACACTAATCTGGTGTCATGATCTTCAGCATCAGAGTTTGCAGAAGCTGTGTTAAAGGTCTTTTGGTTGATCATGACTTTGTTGAATACGATGATTATGTAGTGTGAGCATGTGGTGCTGGATTGGCATCTTTTCTGTAATCTGCTTCTACCGCAATCAGCTGCAACTTCAATCAGCTACAATCGCAAACAGCTGCAACAGCAATCAGCTATAATCGCCAGAAGTTCCTGCATATGACAGTTAGCAATAAAACATCCGGTACTTACAGGTTCGGACTTCGAGATTGTTAACAGCATAGTGTGAAAACTCTCTCTAATCCTTACCAGGACCGTTCCTAATCGAAAACCCACATAGGGCTTTTTAAGATCGTACCGTAGCATATCAACGATTAGGTGAGTCACTGGAGATCACTCCACGACTGAAGACCGTTTGAAACCGCCGCGATCACTAAGCGTAATCCACAGGGAATTACCGAAGTGACCTGCTTTCAGGGCTGCTTGATGTTGATCCTGGCAGGAATTTCCATTCAATCATTGAGAATTACATTTGTAAATTCTCTCATAAATGTTCTGGCAGATTGCTAAGATCTGCGTAGGACTCATGAGTTTACACCTGGTGTCCTTAATGTTGAAAAACCAGTGTAGAAATAATTTGTGTCCCTAAGAGATCTTATTATGCATCTCGTGGCTCTAGACTCTATAGTGCGTTTTGATTTAGTGAGCGGAGGCTGGAGAGGACTGCCACCTTTTCAATATCATCTAACTCGGAGTGAGAGAGACGATAGGAATGTATTGAACTCCGTGACAATTGAAACAAGAATCCTTTGAGGGACCTTCAGTGGCTAGGGAGGGTTATGAAAAGTATCACTGGGTCCATGATACTTTGTCTTCAATGCCAGCAATCAACTAAGTGATTCTGACAGCATATGAATTGACCCGGTTTCTACCTAAGTTGTAAGGAGGGCTTCTTTCTTTTCACCCTTTATCTTTACAATTCTTTTTCATTCTTCAACCCCTTCAGTGCTTACCTAGACTTCCTTACTAGTACCTTGTTGGGTTTGTTCCAGTACTAGCTCCATCTCAGTCGGCACTTTTCCCTTATCCACTTTTCTCCTTTTTAATCATACCTAAGGACTTCTACACTAACTAGTGGATTGTCCCTGGGTAGATCCCTCCGGCTCTGGCGGGATCGTGGGAACTTATGCCTAACCTAACCATCCTTATAACTTCATACATTCATTAAAATGGTCGGTCTTTGGTGTACTTCCACGATAGCCATAAACCAAATCTTTGAAAAATCTCTCAAAGTGTTCATGATTCTGAAACACATTTTTGCAAACACTTGAGAGTTTTATAATTTTTCAAATGCTCCCCCTCAACATGTGCTCAATTGATTGTTTTATAAATTTGCACATGTTAGGTAGAGCTCGCACTTTTTGAATTGATCAACTTTCAGTGAACATGACCGATTCGAGACACGCTTACATCACTGGTTAGACCAGCTTGAAATTATTACCCATCCTGGTCAAGTTCACAGAAAGTTTCTCGAAACGGTACACTCTACTCAGACACATCCTTTTCGAGACACGCTTACATCACTGGTTAGACCAGCTTGAAATTATTACCCGGCCAGGATATGTCCTTTCGATTGATGACAATTTGTGTTTCGTCAATTCATTGGTTACGTCTGAGTCATGATCTCATGTGGTGCCAAATCCTTTTTGTCCATTTGCTCCCCCTCAATATGTGCATCGATATACGAAAGAGTTTAGCACATATGGGAGAGCCTAACGTTTAATTCCAAAACATCACATTTTCATCAGGTTTCATATTTAAATCACATTCTCTCCCCCGATCAAAAATTTCAAACCTTTTGAGATTTGTGATCCCAATTGATTTAAATAAGTTAGAAAATGTGGGAGAAAATGTGTCCGATTTAATGTAGTCTGATGATGAAACATACTATGCTCCCCCTTAAACTAAGAGGGAGATTCACTGCTTATTATGCACAATTCGACAATTATGACACAAATGATATTGACCTTTTTGCGCAGATGATGTAATCACCCGCTTTTTTGAGTGAGTCGTCAACATCAATTATCCATCCACCAACAAATCTTTCGCAAATGTCGTTGATCCCCACTTGGCGAGACCAAAATAGATGAATGGTGGTGGCGGTGGTGAAAGTGTTGTTGTTGTTGTTGTTGCCGACGTTGTTGTTGAGGTGAATTTCGAGCCAATCAATAGAGTTTGATCGTCTGATCAAATGGTTTGAGCGGGAACTGGTACATTCATTTTGGCTATAGAATCTGCATAAGAATATCAATACAGATATACATACATACAGATACACTATCCCTTAATAGCTACCCTTCAGCAGCTTGCCACATTATAATACCATATTCATTTAATCAAACCACAGTCAGGAAATACGTCAAACTACTATCTAGCATGAAGAGCAATCAGCAATCATGAACATGGCAATTCACTCAGATTTCAATATTCAATTCAGGATCTTAGGAACATGATTCAAACATGTTAGCTATATACCTAAGCGAATCCTGAGAACAAATGCACAATATCAACAACAATTAAGCAGCAATTGACTTAACAAAAGTCAAACAACATTTGAAACTCAATCATTCAGATCATACAAATGTCGTTGGAGTATTCAAGAACATCAAACACAACTGGTTTTCTTACTTCTTTTAGGTTTTGAGTCTTAACGCATTTAGGGGATTAAATGAGGATTCCTAAGTAACACAAATGAACCTTCTAGATACATAAAGCTAGGAAACTATAGGCAGATTGCACATAATGTCCTAAACTTTCTAGCAACTAACACGTTTGGCCATTTGATATAAAGTTTTAGCAAGATCCTCTTCAACTAATTCCCCATTAACTACAAAACCATTTCTAACAAGTATGATTTAACCAATAAAACCGTTTGATGATATAAAATTTGAATTCACTCTCCCCCTCAATCAATGACCCGTATTCTAGTTAAAGATTTGTAGTCCTTGATTGAGTGACAAATTTTAATGCATAATCCAAGAGTAAAATGAATTTTAAGCAACACGTAATCACCAAGTGTCTCACAAATAATTTTCAAAAGAATCGTAGAATGAAAACTATTTGTATACAAAGAAGATTTCTCTTCCTTTTCAAGAAATGATGAACTGAAACGTACACCAGATCGAAGAAACATGGATATAAAGTAATCCATGCCCAGGTGAACATCACCCAGTTGGAGGAACAGCCATCTTATTTGTGACGTGCTTTCCCCATTTTGAAGCGCGGGTTGCTATCTAAAGTAATAGCAAGCCATTTAGACATGTTTTAACCATCCATTTTAACTTCTGCTCGAGCTTCATTTAAAGACCCGTGCCATTATTGAATGACATTTCTAAGTCCGTAAATGTTATCGATAAATAGAAGACATGCCTAGGTGAAACTATTTTTGGTATTTTCTATTTTTCAATTTTTATGGGTTTTTCTGGTTTTACGCATCTCTATAAACAATTAGCAGGTTTACTATATAACAAATTACAAAATGGTATAAAATATGAACAAAAATGTATGAAGAAAATATGTACAAGGATACGAACCAAAACCATTACTCCTCAGCTTCTTGAATCTTTTCCGCTGCCATTCCTTTACTTGCTGAAGAGCAATGTGAGCACATCTAATCAGGGATTAACTCAGACTTTTTCAGAATTTTCACTCTCCCCTAATTAGTGCTCTCCCCCAATCTGACAACCTTTCTGATGAACACCCATAATAGAAAGAAGAAGAAGACTTTGGATGAACACCCATAATAAGAAGAAGTCTTTTGGTAACCAAATGCATGCCGTCTTTAGTCTTCTAACACTCCTGTCATTGAGTAAATCCGTCAAAAACCTTAGGCATCTTTTCGATAGTTTAAGTTGAGCCTCAACTGAAATCTAGCTTAACCCCACAACTCATCAAACAAGAACTGTCATGAGGTTAAGCTAAACCACAAATTTAAGCCCAATAACAACTTGATTTCAGCTTAACCTCACAACTCATCAAACAAGAATTGTCATGAGATTAGGTTAAAATCAAGTTGGACCTAACCTTAAACTGCATAACAATTTGAACCTAACTTAACTCCACAACTCATCAAACAAGAACTGTCATGGGATTAAGTTAAATATCAACTTGTAAGAAAAGAACTCAACATTTTTGAATGTAGAGAAGACTGTAGACTCGACCTTCTTCAAGATTGCCCAATGTGGAGGAACAGAATACCAATCATCTTCATCTCACCAAATGCCTTCCAGTAACCTTACATATAACCCATCAGCCCGCAGCATACACATGAGATGATAACACCCAACAGAGAATGAAGAGTAGACTGACGACTCGACCTTCTTCAGTCTTGAGTATAACACCAAAGTAACAAGTTGAACCACTGATCATCTATAGTATGTATCCATCCTTGGATATTAAGCCCTGATCACGTGAACCTGTTATGCGTCCTTGATGTACACATTCTCTCTCCCCTGATGGTTACGATTAATCAGTCCATGACGTAACAGTGAAACGTTAATACCAAGGTAAAAAGTTGAACCACTGATCATCTCTACGGTTATCAACACCGGAATAAATGATTAAGCCCAATCACGTGAACCTGTTGTGTGTCCTTGGTGTACACATTTCTCTCCCCCATGATGGTTACAATTAATCGGAATCATCATCATGATGTGTACATGTAACCTAATGACGTGTACATGAAGCATTGACTAGAAACCCATTGTTGCTGATTGTACCAGCCCGTGAGAAGATGTCGATTAGCATTCCATGACCATGTTCTTCAACACCTTGAAAGACGGAGGAAGATGTAGTGTTGGAGAACCATGGTTTGCACGACTCCTGAACTGACGTATTCAGGAGTCGTATGACCAATTCTCAATCATCAATCAACATGTAGAATAATATTCACCCTTTCCCCCCCTCAAAAATTGCATATGCCTGCCAACTGCAATTTTTGGTTGAATATGTGAATAAAAGAATACTCCAATATGCGCCGATCCACTTGAAGATCGAATAAGCACAAAAAGAGCATGAATCTTGATGATGAGAATGGCCATAAGTAAGAAGATTCCTCTTCTTTTGAAGATAAAGTGCACTCAAGCATACACTTTTCTTTTCTTTGAAGAACGAGGCCTATACTGAAGTGTACAGATGTCATAATGTTGAAGAGCGAGGCCTGCACTGATGTGTATAGACGTCATTTCTCTCTCTTTATTTCATCTCTCATCTAACTCGTTACCAACCCCATTATCATTTTATCCGCTTAATGTCGTGACCACTGATGGAGAAAAACCCAATAAGATGAACTTGAGACTGAAGTAACATAAACCGAACTTGTAACTTAAACTTGTACTAATGCGAGACAAAGAGCGGTGTAGAGACTTCGTGCAACATCGAATCCCTAAGTACTCTATACTCTTCAACCAACCAACCATCAAGTATAAGACGTACATCACCTCTTGGATATCTACAACTTCGTGTGACATTGAGCACTACAACGTGACTCCTTAAAGTGATAGTTATTTTGTAATAGAGAGAAAGAAAAAATAACTAGATATCCAAGTCCTCATCATTGTAACTGTTGAAAGCTCGAACAAGGATCTCGAAGAATCTTCATCCAACCTCCCCGATATCTTCAGATACTAAGTACACGCACCCATGAAATTTCACTTCAGCCTCAAATAAATAATACTGAACTAATGCCGTAGTCACATCTTGTCGATTAAAAGCCCCGATCCAGCCATTTGTGATGTAATAGCTGAACTTTGATAATGGTTTTAACCCGATCATGGTCAAGAGCGCTAAGAACATCATCACGGGATTTTACAAATCTATGGTTTAAACCAAGAAATAAGTTCTTTCGCGGGATTTTACAAAACCAAGAAGAAACCGTGAGACAGTAACAGATTGAATGTGGCATGACTGATTTGGTATTGGTGAACATTTGTTTGGGTTAAGAATATCTTGTGAGAATTACAGATCACATCACAACTTTTAAACCTTTGTCCAACTGACCAACCTCGTACACAAACATCTATTTGTGACCACATGATGAAGGAAACTCGATATACCAATATTGAAAAACTGAAGTAGAAGTCCCCAAATTGGTTACTTAAGCTTGCACTAATGTTGGAAGAACGGTGTAGAGAATTAATGCTCCAAACAAATCTCTAAGTGCTCAATACCCAACCAACGTATGAGACATTAACACCTCTTGCGATTATCGACAACGTCATTGACGTGTGACACTGAGTACTCCAATGACTTTTAAGTGATAGTTACCCCGACTGCTGGTAACTAGATAACCCAAGTCTTCAACTTAAATTTTAAGCACGAGCAAGTTATCATTGAAGGTCATGCATCCAACCAACCCCGACTTCAAGATAAACTAAGTAGACGCCTTCATGAAATTCAACTTCAATCTCAAATAAAGAATACCAAATTAACTTCGTGATCATTTTGTGCGGTTGAATAGTCAAAGGGAGAAGAAACATGCGCTAATTCTTAGCAGTGCCCATGATTCATAGTCAGTCCTATCAAACAAGGCTGTCTGACCCAGCTACTTGGATGTTATCAGGTGCAGTGCATGGAATAGTTGTCGTACTGTGTACAGGATTTTACAGTTCTTGAGATTTAACCGAGAAATAAATTCAAGAACAAACTGCACAACAGTAAGTATCAAACTGCTGAAATCTTAGGCAAATTGCTAAGACCCAAACCACTGAAAGCTAAACCACTGAAACCGCTAATATTCAAACTGCTGGAGACTGAACCACTGAATCCTGAATCGCTACGATCTGACCCGCAGAAACCGGAACTGCTAAGATTCAAACCGCTGGAGACTAAACCGATACGATCTGACCCACTGTAACCAGAACCGCTAGGAAACTCGCGCTAATTCTCCCCCTCAAAAAGAGCATGTAATGACCTTTTTGCCAAAGCTGAGAGTCCGTGATGTTTGTGAATTTGTCAGGCACAATACATGGAAAGAGACAAATAAAACTACTGCAACGAAGATGGTGATTAAGACTCTCTTGTAGTAACCCCTCGTTTATCTCCTCATCAATGGTTTAGCAGATTAAAAATTCCCTGATGCTCATAATATGCCAACACCGCTTGATGAAATATGTTTAACTATAGAATGTGTAACGGATTAAAACGCGTCTCTGAACAAACCACCTCTCGTCTTTAAGTCTGACCACCTTTTGAGAAGATCTTGTACTGCAATCACATTAGAAGCTTGAGAAAAACAATCACTTGATAAAGCTTGATAAAGGACAAGTCCGCTACTTAAACTTGCACTAATTTTGTGATTTAGAACCTACATTGAGCACAACAACGTAACTCCTTTAAATATAGGTAGTGATATATACCCAACCTTCCATCCTTTATTGTATATATCCACTTCTTGAAATTCCAAGTCTAATCATGTAAAACCCAAAAATTTGAAAGCATGGTAAAAGACAAAAATGCCCCTATGAATTTAAAAATTCAATAAAAGGTTATAAAGTACCAAATCAATCCCGAACTTCTGGAAATGGACAAGTTATGCTACCAAATAATTTTGGCTATTACAATTAACATTTTACAAGGTACAAAATGACCAAAATACCCTTTGTATACCGAAATCCTTAAATAAGTAATTAAGTGTTTATAAAATCATTTTAAAAATTATTAAGGATAGGTAAATATGGAAAATGGTATTCAAAATTAATATTTTGATTTTGTCCAAGTATAGGCCGAATTTTTGGCCTCATCCCTCCCCCTAGACACGTTTCCTCCCCATATTATAGCTAAATCCATTTTATTCTTCAAAAAAACCTAGCCGACAAAACAAAAACACACAAACAATTTCTCTCCTTGTTCATCCGAATTTCTGGAGTTCCAAGCTCATTTTTCTGGTGTTGTACACGTTCTAAGGAAGCTAAGAAAAATTGGTATGGGTTGTGGGAAGCTTTCTTTTGGTCGCTACATTTAATTCTTGTCGAAAACTCAATCCGTGAGGTATAATTCTAAAAATGATTTCCATAGGTTAAATAATTGATCTGGTATTTTTCTTACACTTAATATATCATATATGATCTTTGAAAAATGTGGGAATTAAATCATGCAAGCTTTAAGTGGTCGAATGGATTTAAAATATGTAAAATGGATTAATTATGGAAAACATTCAAAACGATTTTTCTGGGTGGCCTTGATAATTTTTATGAATTACTTGATCATGGTATAAGCTGGTAAAAATGCTAATTCGAATTATAGATACTTGTGTTAGTTGTTTTGGAATTAAATCATTAAAATGAGTGTAAATTCTAATATATCAAAAACCAATTTTTGAGGCATGGAAATTATTTTTCTTAGGCTCTATAGAAAGTATATGATCCAGGAAAAATAAGAGGATTGATTTTTAGAAGCTCAAAATGTCAATTTGGGAATTAATTTAAAATCGGATTTTTGGAACTAAAATAGAGAAAAATGTGGAATTAGGGTTTTCGATGGGATTAGGGTTTGTAAACCTGGATTTGACTTTTAAATGATGTTATTATGATGTGTAAATTATTGAGTGATGATTTGTATTGATTAGAGTTTGAATTTGTGAGATAATATGTTATACGAATTGGTTTTAAAATATTAAGGGGGTGTTTTGTAATTTAATAAACTTGTGGGCCATTTTTAGAATATTGGTTAGACCAGTGCTAAAGGGTAAAAATTATAACATGAGGGTCCTATGTGTAAGATTATCAAGATTTGGATTTAAAATGAAATTAGGGTTTCGATTTGGAAATTATTTAAATGGAGGGGTTAAAAGTGTAAATTCAGGAAACTTATGACTTTTCTATGAAAATAAGGTTAGTAGGGAGGTAATGTGTAAATTTGGGAATTTATGGAATTGATTTGTAATTAATATGGAATTATGATTTAATTTATAAGTTTTGTAAACTATAGGGACTAAAAATGTAATTATGTGAAACTTATTGTTGTAATTTGTACAATACTTAATTTGGGATGTATATTCTGTAATTTAGTGGATTTGAGGGTTAGTTGTGAAATTATGGATATTATATGGGTTAAAATGTAATTTATATAATTATAAGGTTTGTTTTGTAATTTTGACAATTAAAGGGTGTGAAGTGAAAAATTATGAAACTTAAAGGACGGGAGATGTGATTCTGAATGAATGATGTACTTGAATTAGTAGTTTACAATATTTTCATTCAAGTCCCTTAACTTTGAGATGTTTGCAATTAAAACCCTAACTTATGAAACTTGTCATATTTAACCTTGAACTTGTATAACTTATTAAAATGAATGTTATTTCCATAATAACCTAATTAATGACTTAACTTAAGTTATATTTTGAATATTGCTAATTATGGAAACTTACTAAATAAGGAAACTTTCTAATTATGGAAACTTGCTAAATATGGAAACCTGCTAAAAATAGAAAGTTACTAAAATGGAAAGGCAATTAATTAAGAATGAATTGTAATTCCCTTCTACTCCTTTAGGTGTGAAGAAGGAGAGACCTTGAACCGTTTTCCATATTCTGTGCTCGTTTCTGTTTTGCTTTCGTCATAAGGTACGGATACTCTACCCTTTTTAGTAAGGGTGTCTTTTCACCTATGCATTGATGTTGAGCTATGATTTTAAACCTTTGCCATGATCCTTTTGACATGAACCTTTTGATATGACCTTGAGATATACCTTCTGATTATGACCTTGAGATGCACCTTGATATGACATTGAGACCTGACTCTTAGTTTGATACCCGAGCCACTTTATGTTACCTAGCCAGGAAGGTAACCTGGCCATGTCTGTGATGCACCACTGGCATGACTCATGTGTGGGTGAGTGATTTCTCACACCGTCCCTCTTATATTATGATATGGCCATTATGACTTTGAGATTATGATTTTGAGATGACTTTGAGTTTGGGGGCGTATGGATTGCAATCCTAGATTTGTATGTTTAGTGGATTTAACTATGACTTTGAGTTATGACTTTGAGGTGACTGGTACTGTGTGCAATACATGCCTTTCACATTTTCTGGGAGCTAATCACTCCACTATTATGATACATGAGGACACCCCTCATATTATCTGGTTGCCTAAGAGGTATCCCCTCTGATTGTGAGATTATGACTTTGAGATTATGATGTTGAGATTATGACTTTGAGTTTCTGGGCTCGTGGTGGATGACTATCCTATTTTTCTCTTATTATCCATGTATTTCGTTTATACCTTATGACATTCCCATTACCCATATTATATTTCTGTTTCGTTATTCTTTGCTTTGTATTGTATCTGTTCACTGAGCTTTTTAAGCTCAGCCGCACGTTTTCTTTTCGTGTGCGGCAGGTAATAAGCAGGACGACGGGTTTGGGTATGAGTGAAGAGACTTTTGAACTTAGAAGACTTTGATAGTGTTCTGAAGTAGAGACCATTAGAAGGAGTTGCTTTTGCAGACTTAGTATTTAGTTTTGTTTCCATTGCAACCATGTAAATTTTTGAATTTCATTTGTAACCTTTGAGAATTTTTGTATTACTTGAAATGTATGCTTTGTTTTGATCTGATGTGAAACCATTAGTGTGATACTTCTACCCTTGCCGGGTTGGGGTGTTACAATTATGGTTTCAGAGAGACAGGCTGCGATTTCGTAATACATTTACCCTTGACCTGTGTAAGTTAGGACCACTAAGCTTTCCCTGTAGGCACTCGTAAGTCAACCTTTGAAAATTGCTTTAGGATTTCCCATAGGAACCTAAGTTTTGACCGGTGAGGAATGGGTAGACTATAAGGCATTTGTTTAGGCATCATTGCTTCCGTATCACTCTGATTCGTGCCTTGCTTTTGGTTAGATCCTGTTGATACCACTTCTGGAAAGTGAAAGCTTATGCTTTGCACCACCTAAGTTTTGAACCTGATTAAATCTTGAAGGCATTGAGAATTTCATAATAATGGCCTGATACTATTTGATCCTTATCTTCAAATCCCTTTTGTTAATCATTTTGATAATGACCCGCATTTCACTCTGATTCTTTTGTTAATCACTTTGACGCCTCCTCAGGCATTCCGAGAACCTCTATGGCGATGACGTACTGGATATGTTTTGCTATTTGATAAGTATCTATGAAGTTTCCGACACTATTGATTTCGTTTTACCCATCTCTGTCCTTATGAGAAGTCTTGTGGTGTGTAACCATGAGTATAAGAATGTTTTCTTCCTCACTTCTAATGATATAGCTTTGATTTGCGAACCGTCTTTCTTTGAATAGTTAACTTCGATTTTATTTTGACAAGGAAATTGTGGAATGATCAGTCAAATATTGACAACTACCCTTCTATGTCTCACCTTTAACGTTTGCAACAATTTTGAACTCCCTACTACGATTTCTGATTGTTAAACCCTTTGCTATCACTATTACTCTGGAGACTCGTGTGTTACGTTTGCGGTTATAAAGTTTTCTTAGAAACCATTTCGTACACCAATAAATGAACCTCATCGTAGAAGCCTTTTGGCACCTTGAGTTTTCTGAACATGAACCTTGTATTGAACGTTATTTGGCACCCTAAACTTCTTGAACATAATCCCTGTTTGACGTCAAGTTTTTCCACCGGAGTATGAAGTAAGATTTGACATGATACCGAGAGATTCTAGTCACTAAACGAAGATGTCTTTCGGATCATACCAATTGACTGGAGCAACCGGGAAGAGCAGCAACCGAAGACCAGGAAGTGAGTTTACTTAAGTGTATCTTCTGGGCATGTTTTAGTTTCGTTCGCGATAAAGAAGGATGGTAACTGGAGATATGTATGGAAGCTGAACCGTATTACTGTTAGAAGCCAATATTCCTCCACCCTGGAACGACTATGTGTTTTGTTTAAATTCAGAGCGCGAAGTTTCCTTTCTGATGAATTGATACTATTCTTGAAATCGCCTTCCGTATTCGTAAATGACTGCCATGACGGTTAATGACGCTAATAGTATTAGCTAAAGCTCTGACGATCTTGGTGAATTTGATAGAGGATATTTTCTCATGAGTACTGGGCATATGGTCATTGTATGACTTAATGGTACATTCGGAGACGAGGAAGAACATGAAAATCATTTTGCACCTTGTTAGAGATTTGAGGATCATTTTTGTATTCTGAGAGATTGATGTCGTTTGAGACAACGGTGTTCCTTGCATGACCTGGAGTTGACGACAATGGAGACTACCCCGAAGAGTGGAGACATTCTTTACAAGGCAGAAGTGTTGGCGATGCAGAAGAAGAAATTCTAGTCAAGATGGCGAACCTGGAGCTGATGAAGACATGCAGTCCCACTTCCCTATTCATCTTAGTTGTACTGAGATGAATTGAGAGCGGAAGCAGACTGGATGATGGAGAGATTTAAAGACCGTGCCAGAAATCCACGTTGCTCCATCACATTCCAAGAAGAACTGCAGGAGGCTCGACGACCCAGACACAAGTTTCCGACTTTGGTTTCATTTACCGATTGAGGGACAGACGAAGACAAACTAACAGGACTTGAAGAGATTGGAGGTGTTGAATGAGCGGGATCGGGAAACAGACCCTTCATGTTTGGAAGATTAGATTTTATGAAGGCCGAAGTTCTTGAAGATTAATAAGATCCTTGATGATTTAAGTTTCCTAGAAGCATTTCAGTTCGTGTTTATTTTTCGTATGTTCGGTGATAGCTTTGTTTGAGAGATTTTGGCGAATTGTGGAAGATATGATACTGGTGACGGCGTACCTCACTTCTGCTAGGCAATCTGGGATTTTGAGACTCTTGCGAATAGTTTTGGTTTCTCTCTTAACTGTGGCAATTGTTTTTGTTGACCTCTGAGACTGTAGAAGTACTAGGTGGATTAAGATAGGTGGTTTTGTTTAGGATTTGAGATAAAGTATGACCATCATGAGGGCATATTTATATGATGCCAGTATTATGACGTCTGGCCAACGTGATAATACTTACATCATATAACGTGCACTTGTTGTGGGCATAGGATATCTTGGGGAGTACCAAAGAAGTTAGAATTTGATCTCTGTTGGATTATCTGTGATTAATGAGACTTTAGGATTCATTCTACCTATGCATTTAATCTGCTTTCATCGTTATACGACTGGATACGTTTGGATACTCGACACGCGTTTGTTGACCTCTGTATTTCCGATAAGAATCTTGGGTTCTGTTGTAGAACTTTCTACCGTCTGTTTTCTGTCAGTATGGATCTGATCTGTTACTATTGAAAAGTACACCTACATTTTGCTATATGTACGTTTCGCATCTGTTGATTATGTTTCATTATGACCTGCTATGAGTTGATTGAGGCTGTTGATTTTGAGGAGCAAGACCTGTTTGTTTATGAGAACACCTATGAAAGGTTATACTGAAGCTGAGACTATTTGAGAATCTGAAGAGTTTTGAACTCATATACTACTCCCATGTTCGCTACAATTCGATACGTTTTCATCTGATTTGACTATTTCTATTCCACGGACGAAAATCCGTCAATCCTACATCTTCCCTGAACCCCTTCTGATGAGATACGTTTATCATCCATTACGTTTAGTATATCATTCTTTTGATGTGAATCCTGAGCGTTATGTCTTTTTGAGAAAACCAAAATTATTTGATCGGCAAGATTGAGTCATGAGAAAATACTTGGTTTGGAAGAACCTGCTCGAGCGTGAGAATGTTATGTTGATCGTTTGCAACTTGCTATGACTTCGTTTAACTTTGCGACTTCAAATTTCGAGGATGAAATTTTTCTGTTAGAGGGAAAGAGTTGTAAAACCCAAAAATTTGAAAGCATGGTAAAAGACAAAAATGCCCCTATGAATTTAAAAATTTAATAAAAGGTTATAAAGTACCAAATCAATCCCGAACTTCTGGAAATGGACAAGTTATGCTACCAAATAATTTTGGTTATTACAATTAACATTTTACAAGGTACAAAATGACCAAAATACCCTTTGTATACCGAAATCCTTAAATAAGTAATTAAGTGTTTATAAAATCATTTTAAAAATTATTAAGGATAGGTAAATATGGAAAATGGTATTCAAAATTAATATTTTGATTTTGTCCAAGTATAGGCCGAATTTTTGGCCTCATCCCTCCCCCTAGACACGTTTTCCTCCCCATATTATAGCTAAATCCATTTTATTCTTCAAAAAAACCTAGCCGACAAAACAAAAACACACAAACAATTTCTCTCCTTGTTCATCCGAATTTCTGGAGTTCCAAGCTCATTTTTCTGGTGTTGTACACGTTCTAAGGAAGCTAAGAAAAATTGGTATGGGTTGTGGGAAGCTTTCGTTTGGTCGCTACATTTAATTCTTGTCGAAAACTCAATCCGTGAGGTATAATTCTAAAAACGATTTCCATAGGTTAAATAATTGATCTGGTATTTTTCTTACACTTACTATATCATATATGATCTGTGAAAAATGTGGGAATTAAATCATGCAAGCTTTAAGTGGTCGAATGGATTTAAAATATGTAAAATGGATTAATTATGGAAAACATTCAAAACGATTTTTTTGGGTGGCCTTGATAATTTTTATGAATTACTTGATCATGGTATAAGCTGGGAAAAATGCTAATTCGAATTATAGATACTTGTGTTAGTTGTTTTGGAATTAAATCATTAAAATGAGTGTAAATTCTAATATATCGAAAACCAATTTTTGAGGCATGGAAATTATTTTTCTTAGGCTCTATAGAAAGTATATGATCTAGGAAAAATAATAGGATTGATTTTTAGAAGCTCAAAATGTCGATTTGGGAATTAATTTAAAATCGGATTTTTGGAACTAAAATAGAGAAAAATGTGGAATTAGGGTTTTCGATGGGATTAGGGTTTGTAAACCTGGATTTGACTTTTAAATGATATTATTATGATGTGTAAATTATTGAGTGATGATTTGTATTGATTAGAGTTTGAATTTGTGAGATAATATGTTATACGAATTGGTTTTAAAATATTAAGGGGGTGTTTTGTAATTTAATAAACTTGTGGGCCATTTTTAGAATATTGGTTAGACCAGTGCTAAAGGGTAAAAATTATAAATGAGGGTCCTATGTGTAAGATTATCAAGATTTGGATTTAAAATGAAATTAGGGTTTCGATTTGGAAATTATTTAAATGGAGGGGTTAAAAGTGTAAATTCAGGAAACTTATGACTTTTCTATGAAAATAAGGTTAGTAGGGAGGTAATGTGTAAATTTGGGAATTTATGGAATTGATTTGTAATTAATATGGAATTATGATTTAATTTATAAGTTTTGTAAACTATAGGGACTAAAAATGTAATTATGTGAAACTTATTGTTGTAATTCGTACAATACTTAATTTGGGATGTATATTCTGTAATTTAGTGGATTTGAGGGTTAGTTGTGAAATTATGGATATTATATGGGTTAAAATGTAATTTATATAATTATAAGGTTTGTTTTGTAATTTTGACAATTAAAGGGTGTGAAGTGAAAAATTATGAAACTTAAAGGACGGGAGATGTGATTCTGAATGAATGATGTACTTGAATTAGTAGTTTACAATATTTTCATTCAAGACCCTTAACTTTGAGATGTTTGCAATTAAAACCCTAACTTATGAAACTTGTCATATTTAACCTTGAACTTGTATAACTTATTAAAATGAATGTTATTTCCATAATAACCTAATTAATGACTTAACTTAAGTTATATTTTGAATATTGCTAATTATGGAAACTTACTAAATAAGGAAACTTTCTAATTATGGAAACTTGCTAAATATGGAAACCTGCTAAAAATAGAAAGTTACTAAAATGGAAAGGCAATTAATTAAGAATGAATTGTAATTCCCTTCTACTCCCTTAGGTGTGAAGAAGGAGAGACCTTGAACCGTTTTCCATATTCTGTGCTCGTTTCTGTTTTGCTTTCGTCATAAGGTACGGATACTCTACCCTTTTTAGTAAGGGTGTCTTTTCACCTATGCATTGATGTTGAGCTATGATTTTAAACCTTTGCCATGATCCTTTTGACATGAACCTTTTGATATGACCTTGAGATATACCTTCTGATTATGACCTTGAGATGCACCTTGATATGACATTGAGACATGACTCTTAGTTTGATACCCGAGCCATTTTATGTTACCTAGCCAGGAAGGTAACCTGGCCATGTCTGTGATGCACCACTGGCATGACTTATGTGTGGGTGAGTGATTTCTCACACCGTCCCTCTTATATTATGATATGGCCATTATGACTTTGAGATTATGATTTTGAGATGACTTTGAGTTTGGGGGCGTATGGATTGCAATCCTAGATTTGTATGTTTAGTGGATTTAACTATGACTTTGAGTTATGACTTTGAGGTGACTGGTACTGTGTGCAATACATGCCTTTCACATTTTCTGGGAGCTAATCACTCCACTATTATGATACATGAGGACACCCCTCATATTATCTGGTTGCCTAAGAGGTATCCCCTCTGATTGTGAGATTATGACTTTGAGATTATGATGTTGAGATTATGACTTTGAGTTTCTGGGCTCGTGGTAGATGACTATCCTATTTTTCTCTTATTATCCACGTATTTCGTTTATACCTTATGACATTCCCATTACCCATATTATATTTCTGTTTCGTTATTCTTTGCTTTGTATTGTATCTGTTCACTGAGCTTTTTAAGCTCAGCCGCACGTTTTCTTTTCGTGTGCGGCAGGTAATAAGCAGGACGACGGGTTTGGGTATGAGTGAAGAGACTTTTGAACTTAGAAGACTTTGATAGTGTTCTGAAGTAGAGACCATTAGAAGGAGTTGCTTTTGCAGACTTAGTGTTTAGTTTTGTTTCCATTGCAACCATGTAAATTTCAGAATTTCATTTGTAACCTTTGAGAATTTTTGTATTACTTGAAATGTATGCTTTGTTTTGATCTGATGTGAAACCATTAGTGTGAAACATCGTGCTTCCATCCAACCCCGAGAAGTTTGAGACACTAAGTACACCAACCCGTGAGTTAACAAACCAACCAAGTTACCATAATTTCCCAATTCCTGCCGATCTCGAAGCACAAACTTATCCCGAAAATATAGTCAAGCCCCGTAAATTTTATCATGTCTAAATCCAAGTCCTACCTACTTGTCCAATATTGATTCCACGGGATTTTACAGCCCTTGAGATTTAAACCGAGAAATCGAATCTTTCGCGGGATTTTCTAAAACTAATCAAGAGAAACCGTGAAGTCAACAAGGACAACCAAGAGTGAAGTGCAATACTGATGTTCGAAATTTAAGTTAAAGAAGTCAAATGTCAACTTGATCAAATCGTAATTAGTCAAGTCACAGTTTGTCAAATTGTAACAAGTCAAATTGCAATCAACCAAATCGTAATAAGTCAAATCGCAAGTGTCAACTCGCAACGTCAAATCGCAACTTGGTCAAATCGCAATCAGTCAAGTCGCAACAAGTCAAATAGCAACTTGTCACCTCGCAATTAATCAAATCGCAATTTGTCAACCATAACTCAAATCGCAAAGATCAAATTGCGGGCTCTCTCAACTCGTAGGTACCAATAGGACAATGCTGCCAGATCCACAGTTCTGAAATCACATCGACATTCATATACCCAAATAGCCAGCCGTGATGTGTGTATCCTTGTGAGAATAATGACCGAAATACCATTCCATTTAGTCAACAATTTGGTAAAAATTAATTAACACCATGTACAAAGAATACATTTGTTAATTGTTTTTAAACAAAAAAATGTTAACCAACTTAAGATAATTGAATCATTCGTTCCATGTGATCCAATGCTCAGCCCACCATTCGATCCAATGCTCAGCCCAATTCTTGTGATTAGACAGCCCAGTCACGATTTAAGCCCAATCCATATTTAACCAATAACCAATAACCAATCCGGATCCAAACCACACTAACCCAAAAATTTAGGTATTTAAATCCCACTTTAGCACATCAACACAACCCTAATCACACTTAACAATCCGCCCCCTCTCTTCTAACTGCCTCACACCCACAAACCCTAATCCCAATCATCATCACCAAATAATCCGCCTCCCTGCTTCTTCAGTCACCAAATCACAATCAATAATCAAACTTATACCTCCTTCAACATACAAGCACAAACAACATGTGCAAGCACCAACACCCCACACGACCACCAAACGTCTTTCATGGTTAAGTCAGAATTTTTCGAGCACAGTACGAGGTCTCAAGGTCTCGTGAAAGAGGTCTAAGGTAGGATTAATTAATGATTTTAGTTTCATTATGTTGTTTGGTCTTGAGCGAATCAAAGAAGATGATAACATGATAGTTATTGTCTTCTTTAAATTCGTATATGAAAAAGAAGCAAAGCTTCAATAGTGATTGATGATGATTTCTTTTTCGTGTGTTGGATCTTTTAAAGATCTTGAATTTTATTGCACGCCACGAACAAAAGAAACTGAGATCTTGTTTGTTTTATTTGAGTTTAGTGTTGGAGTCGAGGAGTAGTTTGTTTGTGGTTTTGGTTGACTGTTGTTAGGTTGGTGATGGAGATGGGATTTGGACTGAGTTAGTTGGTTGTGATGTTGGTTGGCAGTTGGGTTTAGATTGTTGACTGATCGAAGTAGTTGTTGTTGTAGTTTGTTGTGATGTTGTTCTTGAATAATGAAGTAGTTTGTTGTTGTTGACAGACATGTTGGTTCTTGAACTGAGGTCAATGAGCCTGTGTTGGTATTAATGTTTGTAGGTCGACTGGTCTCTTCTCCATCTTAATGCTTTATCACTTGAGTCATAGACAAATTGCTACTTTCTTAGAAATTTTGGCAGCATGCCGTTTAGTATCCTTAATTATTGACACAAATCGCCACTTTTGTGAGATACAAATCGCCTCTTTTCTAAGAACACAAAACGCCACAGACAAATAGCCACATACAAATCGCCACAGATAAATCGCCCCAGACAAATCGCCAAAGACAAATTGCCATTGAAAAATTGCCATAGACAAATTGCCAAAGACAAATAGCCATAGACAAATCGCCATAGACAAATCGCCAAAGACAAATCGCTAGTACCACAAAATGCCAGTCTGTCACTATCATAATAGTAAAACTGTCCCTTTCAGAGATTTAGCATTATGCTCGGTTTTGGCTAAAAACCAAACTTGCAACTCATATTGGACAAAAGGCCACTTAGAACACACCCTAACACCCTCAAATCTCTACCAAGAACATCAACCAAAGTTGTACTTTCAACCATACACCAGCAGCAATTGATGAAGAAAAACTGCAACCAAGAACAAAAAACTGTGACCATGAACTTATCACCACGGGGCAGTTCAAACCCATCAAGGTTTCATACAACCACACACCAACCGTAATCAAGAAAACTAGCATCAAGGCTCACACCAAACTTCAACAAATATTAAATACCCACGAGTACTTGACAGTGTTCGAACAACCAAAGATTAAAATAAGCCCAAGACCCACATTGACTTTATATTCGAACATGTAGAATAAAATTCCATTTGCCAAATAGTGACTTGTATGACGTACATCAACAACAAGACATGGAAAATTATTCGAACATGTAGGCAAAGACATGGACCAACAACAAGAACATATGGATAGTAACAAGATATTTTGTGTTATTTGTTGGAAGTTAACAATTAAGATACAAGACCACGAGTTTCTATCCAAAAGAAACAAGAGAAGCAGTCGGATCTAAAAGAAACAATATTCGAACAAACCTTCAAGTACCACTGTTAAGGCCCATGATATCCCTAAACTCATTACAAGCCCACCATAATATATAGTGTGAAATAGTTTGACCATAGTAGCATAAAAACATGATTCGAACAAAGGTGAAATGATTCGACAGTTTAAGCAAAAAATATGGTTCGAACCAAGACAAATAAAACCGACACACAATCAATCGAACCTAACCATGGCTCTGATACCAATTGTAGAATATAACCATCTTGATTGTGTGGATAATTCGGGTGGTCTTGGTTCATGGAAGATTAGATCCATGGTGGAAGAACTAGAGAGATGAAGTTAGAGAGAGAGAGAGAGTTGGGAGAAAACTTGTATCAATTAGATTAGTGTGTGAAATTGTGACAAGAGTTCCAACCCTTCCCAAGTGTGGGAAGGGGTATTTATACTTACTAATATTATGCCCCTAGTGGGCTGTGGAGTGAGCTGACAGTGGGGAAAGCCCCGACCCACTCCACAAATATAACTACGACTAATACTATTAATACTAATATGAATATTACCAAGCTAATATAAATAAGCCTACGAGCTATATAAATGCTAAGTAGATACTCGGGGTGACTGATCCTTCATCTGAATATTTATATTCCTAACATAGAAGAACCAGAAGTATTTACTCACTTGCAATCCAAGAAGATGGACATGGAGACACCTCAAACCTCAATCCTTGCTAAACTCCCCATGCTAAAACAGAATGAATACGATTTATGGCGTCTCAGAATAGAGCAATATTTCATGGTGCAAGACTATGCATTATGGGATATTATTATCAATGGTCATTCCTTCAAACCAGTTGCTATTGAAGAAACACGTGCTGATGGTTCCAAGATCACAAAGCTTAACACTGAGCCAGTTACAAACGAGGAGAGAATCAAAAAGAAGAATGATCAGAAGGCTAAGAATTTGTTACTAATGGCAATTCCTAATGATCAAGTGCTGAACTATAGCCATTACGAGTCGGCTAAAACTCTTTTTGAAGCAGTGGTGGAAAGATTTGGTGGCAATGAAGCTACCAAGAAGGCACAGAAAACCCTACTCAAGCAAAGTTATGAGAACTTCACTGCATCAAGCAATGAAACTTTGGATCATATCTTTAATAGGCTTCAAAAGATCATCAGTCAACTTACTGTGTTGAAGATTGTGATACCTCAAGAAGACCTCAACATGAAGTTTCTAAATAGTTTACCTGCTGAATGGAATACTTATGTTGTGGTTTGGAGCAATAAACCAGAGCTGGAGAAAATGACAATGAATGAGCTTTACAATAATCTTAAGATTGTTGAGCAAAAGGTCAAGAAAAGTGGTAGCACCAGTTCCAGTTCAGGGAATATGGCTTTTGTATCTTCTTCAAACAGTTCTAATCATGAAGATAAAGAAGCAGTTGGTACTGCTATACCAACAGTTAGCACTGCTAGTGTAAAAACTAGTACTGCTGGTTTGACTGAAGAGACCATATATGCATTTGTATCAGAACAGTCTGGTGGGTCAAAGATCTTTAATGAAGATCTTCTTTAAATTGCCGAAGATGATTTGGAAGCTATGGATTTAAAGTGGCAGTTGGCTTTGATAAGCATCAGGGCTAAGAAGTATTACCAAACGACTGGGAATAAGATTACCTTCAATGGAAGAGATGTTGCTGTGTATGATAAGTCTAAGGTGGAATGCTTTAATTGTCACAAGATGGGGCACTTTGCCAGGGAAGGTAGAGGTCCAAGACAACAAAGCAACCAGAATCAAGGGTTTAAGAATCAGCAAGGGTCAAGGAGAACTGTTAATGTTGAAGAGCCTTCTTCCAAGGCTATGGTAGCGGTAGATGGAGCTGGATTTGATTGAAGCTTCATGGAGGAAGAAGAGGAACCAGCTAACTTGGGTTTGATGGCTTTCTCAGACACTGAGGTATATAAACCTGAAAAATGTTCAAACTCTTGTCATGCTTTAAAAGATTATGAAAATGTTAAGAAACAGTATGATGATCTTAGAGTTGAATTTAATCAAATAAGTTTTAGTCTGTCAAATCATAAAAGAGGATTAGCTGTTTTAGAAGAACAAATTGTGTTTTATAAACAGAATGAGTCAAACTTTTCTGATGAGATAGGTATTTTAAAGAGGGAATTGCAAATAAAAGATAATAAAATGAGTGGACTTGTATATGAACTAGAGAAGCTTAAAAAGGAGAAAGAAAACATCCAGTTAAGTGTAGACACTCTTGAATATACTTCAAACGGAGTTAAGAAGATTGTAGAGAGTCAAATACTTAACAAAGCTAAATCTGGTTTAGGTTATAAGTCAGTTGCACCCCCCTTTAGAGGAATGTTTGCTCCACCAGGAATTAATTTAGCTCATACTGGTTTAGAAGAGTTTAAGGATATGGATTTTCCTGGATATGGTGTTAAGGTTAGTGAGAATCCTGTTAAATTTGTTAAGGCAGAAGATTCTTTTGTGAGTGCTAGTGATAAATCTCTTTCTGAGGAAAAGATGTCCTCTGATAGGAACTCAAATGCACCAACTATTGAGGAGTGGACATCTGATGATGAGCATTTAGAGGTTAAGGATAAACCTAATGTTGTTAAGGTAGAAGTTAAACATGCTCCTAAAGTGGTTAAGACTGAAAACATAAAACCAGTTAGGAAAAATGTTAGATATGCTGAGATGTATAGGACTAAGAACAGATCAAGTTATGAGAGTAGTCATAGTAACTGGAATCACTCAAAATCTAAGAAAATGGATGATAAGTTTGCTATGATTAGAAAACTATGTTTTGTTTGTGGAAGTTTTGATCATATGGCTACTTATTGTGATTCTAACCCATGGAAAAAGAGGGTTACTGGGAATGCAAGGGTGAACAGGAATAGCAATGCTAGGGTAACACAAAACAGTCCAACTAGATTGACAAACCCTAATGCAAATCATAAGATGTCACCCAAAGCTGTTATGTTAAAGACTGGCATCAAAACAGTTTCAACTGCTAGTCAAAATAAGTGGTTTAATAACAAGCAAACTGTTGCTAGTGCAAAACAATTTTCAAATCATGCACAAACAGTTAAAAGGCATTTTTATCAGAAAATAGCAATGACTAATCAGAAGTGGGTACCTAAGATTAAGCAAGCAGTTCCAACTGCTAGGTCAGTAGTTCCAACTGCTAGACTAGCAAATCTTACTGCTAGGCACTCAAATTTTAAGGGAAACAGGGGCAATGCTGTCAAGGCCTCAGCACATTGGGTTAAAAATTCTACCCAACCCAATGGTGCATCAAAGACCTCAAACAAGTTTTCTCATCTTGATGCACAAGGCAGATCCAAACCAGTGATGGTTTGGATCCCCAAAAGAAACTAACACCTTTATTTTGTGTGCAGGAACATCCCTCAAATGGCAAAGAAGATAGAGGATATTCAGACCGTGGATGTTCAAGGCACATGACAGGCAACATGTCATATCTTTCAGACTTTATTGCTCTGGATGGAGGACCAGTTGTCTTTGGTGGTGGTGTTGGAGGAAGGATTACTGGTAAAAGGGTAATTAAAACTGGTAACCTTGATTTTGAAAATGTGTATTATGTACCAGAACTTAAGTACAATCTTTTAAGTGTATCACAAATTTGTGATAAACAGAACAAAGTTTTATTTACTGATACTGATTGTCTTATACTTTCTCCTGATTTCAAGCTACCTGATGAAAGTCAAGTACTGCTTAAAATCCCTAGAAAGGATAATACATACAGTGTTGAGATGAATAAACTAGTTCCTAAGGTTGGACTTACTTGTCTTGTTGCAAAAGCCACATTGGAAGAATCAATGTTGTGGCACAGGAGGCTTGGTCATGTTAATTTTAAAACCATTAACAATATTGCTAAACATGGATTGGTAAGAGGTTTACCAAACAAAATTTTCTAAATGACCAAACTTGTGTTTCTTGCCTTAAGGGTAAGCAACACAGAGCCTCATGTAAGCCAAAGACCCAGAACTCTATTTCTCAAGCTTTATATATGTTGCATATGGACTTGTTTGGTCCTACCTCTGTGAATAGCTTGAACTTTAAGAGATATTGCCTTGTTGTCACTGATGATTATAGTAGGTTTTCTTGGGTATTCTTTATGAAAACTAAAGATGAGACAAGTGAAATACTTAAGACCTTCATTGTTGAAGTAGAAAACCTAGTTGATAAAAAGGTTAAAATAATCAGGTGTGACAATGGGACTGAATTTAAGAATAGAGTGATGGATGACTTTTGCAGAGAAAAAGGTATTAAGAGGGAGTTTAGTGTAGCTAGAACCCCACAGCAAAATGGTGTAGCTGAGAGAAAGAATAGGACTCTTATAGAGGCTGCTAGGACAATGTTAGCTGACTCTAAGCTACCAGTTTCATTTTGGGCTGAAGCAGTTAGCACTGCTTGTTATGTATTGAATAGGGTTTTAGTTGTACACCCCAACCCGACAAGGGCAAAGGTGTCACATATACGGATTCTTATCAGAACAAACACAGACATTTGACATAAATAATACAATGAAAATCCAAGGTTTACAACTGAAATCAGAACTACAAGCTTTACATTACAAAATTTCTATGTCTAAAATAAGGTTCTTCTAGTCATCTTCCAAAAGCTAATGAAGTCTTCTAAGGTCAACACTCTTCACCCAAAGGCCATACCCCAGCTCCTAGCTTAAATACCTGCCGTGTGAAAAGAAACACGGCTGAGCTACACGAGCTCAGTGAACAGATATAACGGTAACAAGCCGTAACGGTAAAGTAGTGAAGTAAAAGAATGAATACCACAAGAGTCAGGAACGGTATATGAAAATTATACAGATATAACATGATTAACACTTGCTACAGAAAATAATTATAAACACGTAATCCAAGATCCTACCACATACCAGGTCAGATCAAATCAAGTAAAGTGTTAAATCACGTACCAGGTTGCTGGGTAACAGTTATAGTAATGGAAAGCAAAGGTAATCAGGTTATAAGGTTACAAGGTGCAGGGTAACAGAAATCCACTACGAGCCCAGAAACATAAACATGAAATCATAATCATACCACCATGCAGAGAGAAGTCCTCTCACTAATCCCAGAAATCAGAAATGGAGTAGCTAGCTCCCAGAGTGTGAAAGACGTGTATCGCACACACCATCAGTCACCATGAATAACATAACATAACATGAACATGAACATGAACAAATCTAGGATGCATCCATACGCCCCTGGTGGCCATAACTCCCAACACACCAAATAAAATACAGAAAAGGGACGGGACAGGTCATCACTCTCCTGCCCTAGAGTCATGCCATCGGTGCATCGACTGACATGGACATGAAACCCTCATGCCTAGTGAGTGGCTCGTAGTATCAAACTGTGGGTCAGGGTCAGGTATCATGTATCATGTGTCAGGTGTCATGCCTCAGAAATCAGTATCATGTATCAAGTATCATGTATCAGAGATCAGAAACGTGTATCAGATATCATGTATTAGGAATCCGTATCATGTATCAGAAATCAGTATCATGTATCAGGAATCATGTATTTAGTTTTCTTGCATAGGTCAATGTCTTGTTTCATAAGTTCATAATCATAGGTTCATAATCAAGGTTCATAAGCAAAGGTTCATATCAAGTGAATCAGGGTTCAAGTTAAGTTTATAGCAAGGTATCAAGTATTTAAGTTGGTTGCATAAGTCAATTTCCATTTCAAAAATATCAGAAGTTCATATCAGAGGTTCATATCAGAGATTCATATCAGAAGGTCATACCAGTAGGTCAATATCATAAATGTTCAATATCAGAAAGGTTTAATATCAAAAGATCATATACCAGAAAAATCATATATCAGAAAGATCATATATCAGAAAGATCATGTCAAAAGCTCATAATATCATGAAAGAATCAGGCAAGGTTCACGGAACAAGGAAACATAGCAATAAATCAGGAATCAGAAAATAGGTTCAATATCAAAGGTCCAATGTAAGAAAGGGTCAAGTATCAGGGAGTCCAAAATCAGAAGGTTCATAACAAGGTTTAATTTAAAGGTTTATATTAAAAGTTTCTATCATAGTTCAAAAGTAATCTCTTAAAATGGCTTTCATGAAAGTGATCCTCAAAACAGTCTTCATAAAGTAGGTCCTTTAAAGAAAGTTTTCAAACATTTTCACATGTAATTAAGAAGAGTTTTTACATTTGGTTATAAAATCCTATGAACCTTCAATGTATCCCAGAGTCTAAATATTCATATTACAGGTAGTGAACAGGTCATATCATGTATCAAAAGAAATAAAGCACGGTTCATGTATTAAGGAAGACATAGCAAAGGCATAGATTCAAGTAGGAAAGCCCCATATAAAAGGCTCAGATCATAACCAACTGGTATACATAATGAAGAACAAATCAGAGTATGAGAAAACATAACAACTGCTCAGAGAAATACTAAGATGAATCATGGATACTGAATGAAATGAGGAAGAGGACACCCTTACTGAAAAAGGGCAGAATATCTGTACCTTAGTGATCAAGTAAGCAAGTGAAATGGCAGACACAGATAAAACTTCTCCTTCTTGACACCTAGAGGAGCAGAGACAGAATTACTAAGGATCCCATGTCCATATTAAGTAACTTTCTATTTTTAGCAGGTTTCTATTTTTTGGAAAGTTTCCATATTTAGTAAGTTTCTATATTTAGTAAGTGGGATCAACATTCTTAGTTAAATCATTATTTCTGGAATTAGGGTGTCTTTTATCACATTTGCATATTAGGTCCTTAAGAATTCACAATTTACACTTTACACCCCTTAGTTTCAAAAGTTACACCTTAGACCCTTAATTTATCAAAATTTCACCATGGTCACTTATTTTATCATGTTATATGAATGTATCCTCAATTTTACAGAATTTACACAATAGGTCCCTCTAGTTTACAAAGTTACATATTTAGTCCTTAGAATTTACATTTAAATCATTAATCAATAATAATTACATATTAGTCCAACAAATATCCAGATTTACACATTAGCCCCTGAATATCATTCATAACACAAATCGACCTCCATTTTTCAGAAATTCCATGTTTAGTCCTTGTATTTATTTAATTTCCAAATCGAATTAACAATTACAAATTAATTCCTTATCTCACATATTTTACATTTAGACCCTCCATTTAACAATTTTTACAGGTCACACATGATTTATAGAACATGACAAAAATAACCCATGAATTTTATTATTGACAAAACACACCCTTATATATTTATTTACAAATCGATATATACAAAAATATATCAACTAAACCCTAATCGACCCAAATAATTATGCCATCATTACCATATCATTATTGTTCATTTAAGATCAGATCCTATGAGTTTTAAACCCTAGATAACTCGTTAGGTATTTTTGGTCCTTATTTTCCTTTTAACCGATTATACATAATTCCACCAAAAATAGTTTTAGGTCTCAATAAATCAAAGGAGCATTTTTCTAGTGTTGTTTGATGATCATAGAGACCACGAAAATTATTGGTCTGGTCAGGAAAAATTCGAATGCATGGTATTTAGATTTAATTCGATTTAAGGTTATAAAACACAATAATTTCTATACGGATTATATATGATGCATGGGTCATTTTTATTATTTTTCCCACGTTAGATATGATTAATAGAGGCTGAGAAAAATACCAGGAACTTTTTATAACGATTGGAAGAGTGTTGCACAATTTATGGATTCTCGGCTAGAATTTTCGACAAGAAGAAATCTCCACGGCTTCAAATGGAACCAAATGACCTTGTACATATTTTTCACAGACCATACATATTGTAAGAACTCCAGGAAAAATAAGAAACGAATTTTTACATGTTCGGATGAATTATTAGAGAATATAATACCTTTCGAATGAAATAGAGAAAGAAATTCGATAACTCTTGATCTAGGCTTTTAAAAATCGAATGGCTAATTTTCCCAGCTCCTTAGTGATGCAATGAACTCCAGAAAATTGTTCTTGGCTGTTGGGATTGATCGAATGAATTATGGGAGAATTTTTGTGATTGTCGGCTAAAACAATTTAGGGTAAATCAAGAGAAAATAATTGGAATGGATATATGGAGTAATTAGCCGAGCCTTAAGGAGGTAATGAGCATAAATCTCGGTACAATTAGCTGGAAAATATTAGTTGCCTTGTTTAGGATTTATTTTATATTTATCTTGTACTTTTAAATGTATTTTAAATACTTAAATATGTATAGTTTTTATTAAAATTGGTACTATTAATATTTTGTGTAAATAATACACTTTTGGACTTGTAAAAATATTAGTAACGTGTTTCATAATTATTTCACTTGATTTGTAGCTCGTTTCCAGAGGTTCGGGATGAATTCGGGACTTTTATAATGCTTTTGTTCATTTATAAATGTTACGGGGGTAATTTGGTAATTTTGCCACTTGTCAAAATGTTAAATGAAATTGTTAAAATTATTTGGGTGCATAACTTGTGCATTGCCAGATGTTTGGAAATTATTTGATACTTTAATAAGCTTTTAATTTAATTTATAACTTGTAGGGGCAATTTGGTAATTTTACATGCTTTCAGATTTTCAGGTATTACAACTTCTTCCCCACTAACCAAAAAAATTTCGTCCTCGAAATTTGCAGAAAGCAGAGAGAAAGAGAACGGAATACTCATACGGAATGCGAACAAAATTTCAGATCGAATTAATTGCATCTACAGCAGAGAGCTCTTCAAGGAGTTTAAGATTCATAATTGAGGTCAACAGAATGCAACACGAGAGTCCAAACTAATCCAGATCTCTAATGAACGAAGGCAGAGTATATGCATAGGTAGAATGAACCTGAGGTCTCACTAATCACAAATAATCCATCGGAAATCAAGTTCTAACTTCTTAGGTACTTCCCAAGATATCCTATGACCACAATGAGGGCATGTTATATGGTGTAAGTATTATCACGTTAATAATACCAGCACCACATAATTATGCCTTCATGATGATCATACTTTATCTCAAGTCGTAAGCAATCACCTGTCTTAGTCCACCTAGTACTTCTACAGTCTCAGAGGTTAACTAAAGCAATGTCATAGCAAGGCATGAATCAGAGTGATGCGGAAACGATGATACTTGAATACCTTATAGTCTACCCATTCCTCACTGGTCAAAACTTAGGTTCATATCCAGAAATCCTAAAGCAACTTCTTACAGGTTATCTTATGAGCGCCTACAGTGGAAACTTAGTGGTCCTAACGCACAGGACAGGGTAAATGTATTACAAGTCGTCAGCCTGTCGCTCTGATACCATAAATTGTAACACCCCAACCCGACAAGGGCAAAGGTGTCACATATACGGATTCTTATCAGAACAAACACAGACATTTGACATAAATAATACAATGAAAATCCAAGGTTTACAACTGAAATCAGAACTACAAGCTTTACATTACAAAATTTCTATGTCTAAAATAAGGTTCTTCTAGTCCTCTTCCAAAAGCTAATGAAGTCTTCTAAAGTCAACACTCTTCACCCAAAGGCCATACCCCAGCTCCTAGCTTAAATACCTGCCGTGTGAAAAGAAACACGGATGAGCTACACGAGCTCAGTGAACAGATATAACGGTAACAAGCCGTAACGGTAAAGTAGTGAAGTAAAAGAATGAATACCACAAGAGTCAGGAACGGTATATGAAAATTATACAGATATAACATGATTAACACTTGCTACAGAAAATAATTATAAACACGTAATCCAAGATCCTACCACATACCAGGTCAGATCAAATCAAGTAAAGTGTTAAATCACGTACCAGGTTGCTGGGTAACAGTTATAGTAATGGAAAGCAAAGGTAATCAGGTTATAAGGTTACAAGGTGCAGGGTAACAGAAATCCACTACGAGCCCAGAAACATAAACATGAAATCATAATCATACCACCATGCAGAGAGAAGTCCTCTCACTAATCCCAGAAATCAGAAATGGAGTAGCTAGCTCCCAGAGTGTGAAAGACGTGTATCGCACACACCATCAGTCACCATGAATAACATAACATAACATGAACATGAACATGAACAAATCTAGGATGCATCCATACGCCCCTGGTGGCCATAACTCCCAACACACCAAATAAAATACAGAAAAGGGACGGGACAGGTCATCACTCTCCTGCCCTAGAGTCATGCCATCGGTGCATCGACTGACATGGACATGAAACCCTCATGCCTAGTTAGTGGCTCGTAGTATCAAACTGTGGGTCAGGGTCAGGTATCATGTATCATGTGTCAGGTGTCATGCCTCAGAAATCAGTATCATGTATCAAGTATCATGTATCAGAGATCAGTAACGTGTATCAGATATCATGTATCAGGAATCAGTATCATGTATCAGAAATCAGTATCATGTATCAGGAATCATGTATTTAGTTTTCTTGCATAGGTCAATGTCTTGTTTCATAAGTTCATAATCATAGGTTCATAATCAAGGTTCATAAGCAAAGGTTCATATCAAGTGAATCAGGGTTCAAGTTAAGTTTATAGCAAGGTATCAAGTATTTAAGTTAGTTGCATAAGTCAATTTCCATTTCAAAAATATCAGAAGTTCATATCAGAGGTTCATATCAGAGATTCATATCAGAAGGTCATACCAGTAGGTCAATATCAGAAATGTTCAATATCAGAAAGGTTTAATATCAAAAGATCATATACCAGAAAAATCATATATCAGAAAGATCATATATCAGAAAGATCATGTCAAAAGCTCATAATATCATGAAAGAATCAGGCAAGGTTCACGGAACAAGGAAACATAGCAATAAATCAGGAATCAGAAAATAGGTTCAATATCAAAGGTCCAATGTAAGAAAGGGTCAAGTATCAGGGAGTCCAAAATCAGAAGGTTCATAACAAGGTTTAATTTAAAGGTTTATATTAAAAGTTTCTATCATAGTTCAAAAGTAATCTCTTAAAATGGCTTTCATGAAAGTGATCCTCAAAACAGTCTTCATAAAGTAGGTCCTTTAAAGAAAGTTTTCAAACATTTTCACATGTAATTAAGAAGAGTTTTTACATTTGGTTATAAAATCCTATGAACCTTCAATGTATCCCAGAGTCTAAATATTCATATTACAGGTAGTGAACAGGTCATATCATGTATCAAAAGAAATAAAGCACGGTTCATGTATTAAGGAAGACATAGCAAAGGCATAGATTCAAGTAGGAAAGCCCCATATAAAAGGCTCAGATCATAACCAACTGGTATACATAATGAAGAACAAATCAGAGTATGAGAAAACATAACAACTGCTCAGAGAAATACTAAGATGAATCATGGATACTGAATGAAATGAGGAAGAGGACACCCTTACTGAAAAAGGGCAGAATATCTGTACCTTAGTGATCAAGTAAGCAAGTGAAATGGCAGACACAGATAAAACTTCTCCTTCTTGACACCTAGAGGAGCAGAGACAGAATTACTAAGGATCCCATGTCCATATTAAGTAACTTTCTATTTTTAGCAGGTTTCTATTTTTTGGAAAGTTTCCATATTTAGTAAGTTTCTATATTTAGTAAGTGGGATCAACATTCTTAGTTAAATCATTATTTCTGGAATTAGGGTGTCTTTTATCACATTTGCATATTAGGTCCTTAAGAATTCACAATTTACACTTTACACCCTTTAGTTTCAAAAGTTACACCTTAGACCCTTAATTTATCAAAATTTCACCATGGTCACTTATTTTATCATGTTATATGAATGTATCCTCAATTTTACAGAATTTACACAATAGGTCCCTCTAGTTTACAAAGTTACATATTTAGTCCTTAGAATTTACATTTAAATCATTAATCAATAATAATTACATATTAGTCCAACAAATATCCAGATTTACACATTAGCCCCTGAATATCATTCATAACACAAATCGACCTCCATTTTTCAGAAATTCCATGTTTAGTCCTTGTATTTATTTAATTTCCAAATCGAATTAACAATTACAAATTAATTCCTTATCTCACATATTTTACATTTAGACCCTCCATTTAACAATTTTTACAGGTCACACATGATTTATAGAACATGACAAAAATAACCCATGAATTTTATTATTGACAAAACACACCCTTATATATTTATTTACAAATCGATATATACAAAAATATATCAACTAAACCCTAATCGACCCAAATAATTATGCCATCATTAACATATCATTATTGTTCATTTAAGATCAGATCCTATGAGTTTTAAACCCTAGATAACTCGTTAGGTATTTTTGGTCCTTATTTTCCTTTTAACCGATTATACATAATTCCACCAAAAATAGTTTTAGGTCTCAATAAATCAAAGGAGCATTTTTCTAGTGTTGTTTGATGATCATAGAGACCACGAAAATTATTGGTCTGGTCAGGAAAAATTCGAATGCATGGTATTTAGATTTAATTCGATTTAAGGTTATAAAACACAATAATTTCTATACGGATTATATATGATGCATGGGTCATTTTTATTATTTTTCCCACGTTAGATATGATTAATAGAGGCTGAGAAAAATACCAGGAACTTTTTATAACGATTGGAAGAGTGTTGCACAATTTATGGATTCTCGGCTAGAATTTTTGACAAGAAGAAATCTCCACGGCTTCAAATGGAACCAAATGACCTTGTACATATTTTTCACAGACCATACATATTGTAAGAACTCCAGGAAAAATAAGAAACGAATTTTTACATGTTCGGATGAATTATTAGAGAATATAATACCTTTCGAATGAAATAGAGAAAGAAATTCGATAACTCTTGATCTAGGCTTTTAAAAATCGAATGGCTAATTTTCCCAGCTCCTTAGTGATGCAATGAACTCCAGAAAATTGTTCTTGGCTGTTGGGATTGATCGAATGAATTATGGGAGAATTTTTGTGATTGTCGGCTAAAACAATTTAGGGTAAATCAAGAGAAAATAATTGGAATGGATATATGGAGTAATTAGCCGAGCCTTAAGGAGGTAATGAGCATAAATCTCGGTACAATTAGCTGGAAAATATTAGTTGCCTTGTTTAGGATTTATTTATATTTACCTTGTACTTTTAAATGTATTTTAAATACTTAAATATGTATAGTTTCTATTAAAATTGGTACTATTAATATTTTGTGTAAATAATACACTTTTGGACTTGTAAAAATATTAGTAACATGTTTCATAATTATTTCACTTGATTTGTAGCTCGTTTCCAGAGGTTCGGGATGAATTCGGGACTTTTATAATGCTTTTGTTCATTTATAAATGTTACGGGGGTAATTTGGTAATTTTGCCACTTGTCAAAATGTTAAATGAAATTGTCATAATTATTTGGGTGCATAACTTGTGCATTGCCAGATGTTTGGAAATTATTTGATACTTTAATAAGCTTTTAATTTAATTTATAACTTGTAGGGGCAATTTGGTAATTTTACATGCTTTCAAATTTTCAGGTATTACATGTTATGTATTGAATAGGGTTTTAGTTGTACAACCTTACAATAAGACTGCTTATGAGCTTCTTAGAGGTAGAACCCCTGCTTTAAGCTTCATGAGACCTTTTGGTTGTCATGTTACTATCCTTAATACCAAAGACCATCTAGGAAAGTTTGATGGGAAATCTGAGGAAGGTTTCTTTGTTGGTTATTCTCTGCACAGTAAGGCTTTTAGGGTGTACAATACAAGCACCAAGCATGTAGAAGAAAATCTGCATATAGAATTTTTGGAGAATAAACCAAATGTTGCAGGTGTAGGTCCAGATTAGATCTTTGATATTGACAGTCTTTCAGATTCCATGAATTATGTGCCTGTTACAGGTACAAATACTAAAAGTGATGCAGGTTCAGCGGAGGAAGATGATGATTGCATTTTCATACCTGTCATGGAAGAAAGTTCTGTGAATGAGTCTTCTACAAAGAAAGATGATATTCCTTCATCAAGTGGTGTAGACAAAGAGAAAGATGCTGCTCAAACAAGTGGTCAGAATGGTAAAGAAGCTCAAATTCCAACGGGCAGTTCCAATGGAGTTAGTACTGCTCAACCACAAGTTCCAACTGCTGAGCAAAATATTGATGCTGCTGGACCAAGTCAACCTCATCTTGATTCACCAGTTGATACTGCTTCTCAAGCTGATGATTTTTATTTCTTTGGAGATGGTCTGCAAAACATGCCTACCAGCTATGCAGCTCCTTCTACTCCCCATACTATTGTACATAGGAATCATCTACTTACCAATGTCATAGGAGATGTACAATCTGGAGTCAAAACCAGAAGGCAAATTCAAGACCCAAATCATCATGGATTTCTCAGTGTGGTTTATGAGGAGAAACATCATGAAGATGAGCATGAGTGTATGTTTGTATGTTTTCTATCTCAGGTTGAACCCAAGAATGTGTTAAAGGCTTTAGAATCATCAAGTTGGGTTGAAGCTATGCAAGAAGAGCTACTTCAATTCAAAATTCAAAATGTTTGGGTTCTGGTTGATTTACCAAAGGGAATGAGAGTGATTGGTACAAAGTGGGTATTCAGGAACAAGAAGGATGAGAGGGGCATTGTGATAAAGAACAAAGCAAGATTAGTTGCTCAAGGCTATAGTCAGGAAGAGGGTATAAATTATGAGGAAGTTTTTGCTCCAGTTGCCAGGATTGAAGCAATAAGATTATTTCTTGCTTATGCTTCATTTATGGGGTTTATCGTCTATCAAATAGATGTGAAAAGTTCATTTCTGTATGGTACTATTGATGGAGAGGTTTATGTTTCACAACCTCCAGGTTTTATAGACCAAGAGCATCCTAACAAGGTTTATAAGGTGGTGAAAGCTCTATATGGATTGCATCAGGCTCCAAGAGCTTGGTATGAAACTCTTTCTAAATATCTTATGAAGAATGGGTTTCATACAGGGAAAATTGATCAAACTCTTTTTATTAAAAAGGACAAGGGTGATATTCTACTGGTACAAGTCTATGTAGATGACATCATTTTTGGTTCTACAAAGAAACAGATGTGTAAGGAGTTTGAAAAGCTGATGAAAGACCAATTTCAGATGAGTTTTATGGGAGAGCTTACCTTCTTCCTAGGTCTTCAAGTACAGCAAAAGTCAGATGGTATATTTATCTCTCAGGATAAATATGTTGGTGAAATTTTAAGGAAATTTCAATTCACAGATGCCAAGGTTGCTAGCACACCAATTGACAAGGAGACACATTTGTTATTAAAGGATCACAGTGGTGAAGATGTGGACGTGCACATGTATAGATCTATGATTGGGTCTCTGATGTATCTTATATCATCTAGGCCTGACATTATGTTTGCTGTTTGTGCCTGTGCAAGATTCTAAGTGACTCCTAAGGTGTCTCATCTCACAGTAGTAAAAAGAATCTTCAGATACCTTAAAGGTCAGCCTAACTTGGGGCTATGGTATCCTAAAGAGTCTGCATTTGATCTTGTTGCATTCTCTGATTCTGATTATGCTGGTGCTAGCATGGATAGAAAGTCTACAACAGGTGGTTGTCAGTTCTTAGGTCGAAGATTAATCTCTTGGCAGTGTAAGAAGCAGACTATGGTGGCCACATCTACTACTGAAGCAGAATATGTGGCAGCTGCAAGTTGTTGTGCTCAAGTTCTATGGATTCAAAACCAGATGCTTGATTATGGGTACAATTTCTTAAACATAATTATACATATAGACAATAATAGTACAATGTGTATCATTAAGAATCCAGTTCAACATTCAAAAACTAAACATATTGAAATTAGACATCATTTTATAAGAGACTGTGATGAAAAGAAATTAATACAAGTTGTTAAAATACACACTGATGACAACTTTGCTGATCTCTTAACAAAGGGTTTTGATGTAAGCAGATTTCAGTACTTGGTAACAGGTATTGGAATGCTTAATCCTTCAAAAGATTAATGTCTAAATGTTTTTGGATTTTGTACTGTTAGTTGTGCTATTTGTATAGTTGAGACTGTTTGAATATTTTTAGTACTGCTTGTGATTTTGTTAGTCAATTGTGATAATTGTTAAAAGAGAATATTGTGTATTGTGTTTTCTTTGGTTTTGGACTAACATTTCAGGTTAAGAAGAGCTTTTTGCTTTGGATTGTGCTTTACAAAGTATGGTGATTTGGATTGTCAAATGTGAATGCTTGTCACACAACAAATGGTACTTGATTCACCATGTCTAATCAACATAAGAATCAACTAGTCCAGATCAAACGGTTTCTGGTAAAGACTACTCAAATCCGTTTATGGTTGACAGTTTACCAAAAACTGGTTGGTTATCAACTCACCAAATCTAAGTGTGAAGAGTAGGCTAGTCCATAGCAAATGGCTATTGGTAAAGACAAGTCAAATCCGTTCATAGCTGATAGTTTGCTAAAAACTATACGTGGACAAAACTGTTTTTGAATCCACATTAAAATTAAAAATTGATTTTATCTCTGAAACCTTTTTGCTAACAGTTAGTACTACTGGAGTTAACAGTCTAAACTGCTGGCTTCACCAGTTAGTACTGATTGTTCAAAACTTAGTTCCTACTGAGTTTATGCTCTGTGATACACCTCTCTCAGAAGGTAATACATCTGGAAGTGTTGAGAGCAGTTTGAAACTACACAACTGAATTGATGGTAACTTGTATAAATGGTCATATTGGATGCTGAGCTTGGATAACTTATGTTCTAGTTCATCTGATGGTGGGGATTCTTCCAATCAGGGGAGGATTAAAGTTTGTTCTAGTTGCTGTTAAAGATGATTGATGATTATGAAATTCAGGGGAGGAATTAAGTGTCAGAGATAAATTATAATGAAGAACATAAAAAGTCTATTCATTAAAGATGATTCATTACATACGAGCTTCACAGGTGAAAAACCAACAAAATCTACCAACAAAACAACCTACACAACACAACATAACTATTCAAGTTTTCCTTTTCCTTTTCCAAGGATATCCGGCATAGTTTTGCTGTGAGCTCCTCTGCTACCCATGACGTCAGACACCTTCTTGCAAGGAAGTGCCAGTACTACTGTTCTTGGAGATGGAACTTGCTTCTTCTCAGGCTTCTTCTTTGGAATAGGGATCTTCACTGATGATGCAGCTTTTTCAAATTATTTTGTTAGTAAGTCCGATAGTTTTTGAAGATCATCATCGTCAGACGAGTCAGAAGAGGAGGATGAATCATCCACATAAGGTGGAAGTTCATCTGTTGAAGGTTCATTGGACGAGGATATTTCAGTCTTTTTCTTTGAAAGATTAACTCTTGAAGTTGAAGAATAGTTTGGTGGAAAATAGTTTTTCCAACCTGAACTTTCAGAATCTGAAGAAGAGTCAGATGAGATTTCTATAATGTTTGGTGGAGAAGAGTTCATTGTGATTGAAAAGTTAAAGATCTGTGTTGAAGAGTTTTTGTGAATATGTGAGTTTTTATAAAGTTAATGAAGGATTAATGACATTCAATGCGTTGTTGATATGAAGAATTAACTCTTGGGTTGGTATAAGGAATGAATTCCTTGATGGAATTAAATCAATTTTGGTAATTTTTGAAGAGTTGACCAAAAAGAGTATGATATGTGAAGATAATTCCCAAAGTATTTCATGATTAAAGACAAGTGTTTGAAAGAATCCACCCCATCAACGTAATCAGATGTTTAATTCAAGAAACTTATTGATTTGCATCGAAATGATAAGTTTAGGGGAGGATTGTTGGGAATTAAACTTAAGCAGTTAGTACGGTTGAAGTATACAAGAACAGTTAGGACTGCTGATGGAAGAACAGTTAGGACTGCTGAAGGAAGAACAGTTAGGACTGCTTAAGAGATCAAGGTGAAACCGTGTGAAGATAAATATAGAAAAGATATGGTATATATCTTATTTGTATAGAATGATACGGTTAGATGTTTAACTTGTATAGGACTCTTTGCATTATAAAAGGAGATCCTTAGATTAGGGTTAAGAGAGATATTGAATACATCTAATACCGAATACCTAATATCCTTCACGTTCATATTGTAATCGTTTGATATATTGAAGTGATAGTTTGGTTGATATCGTTTGTTCTTATTGTTTTACTTAATCAATCACCAAACACAAACTCATATTCTTCTAAGTACTTGGTAGTAAATTCCGCGTGCTATCAAGTATATACTCAAAGTATCCCCAACACAACGTGTGTGTTTAGATCTGGTCAAAAACAAGCATAAAGGAAACGGGTTGATTCCTATATTGAGGAAATCGTTGAGTTGGAATGTAGACTAAAAGAGTTTCAAAATGTTGTGTATAAAACTGGTGAGGCAGTAACTACAATTCAAAAATTTACTCTCCAAGCAAAACCCCCAAGGATATGGCTTTGCTATTGGGGATGACAAACCATGTTTTTTACATACAACACTCAAGGAAAATCGGAAGTTATACAGTGCATAACATCTGTTTGATAACTCTTTCATGCGTGTTGTTGTTTATAATCATGAAGAAGAGATGGAACAGGACGAAGAGAGTCGATCTAAAATGAGTAATGTCAAATTTAATAAACCATATGATTACTCAAGAGTACCTCATATTAGCGACACCTTCGTACCATAACAAGATAAATTAGAACAGTCATGATTTTTAATGGAAATGAATGAATCTTCTGAGGTTGGTCCTGTGAACACAGTAGCACAAGTCAATGGTCCTTTACCAAATTCGGGTGTAAATGCATCATTGCCAAAACAATGTCGTGTCCTAAGATATTTTAATACTTTTATGGAAGACATAAAATTTTTGGAACAAGTAATTGAACGAAATTAAAAAATAAAAGTCTCTACTTTTCTTTCTCCCTATGAAAAAGAAAAGAGAGAGGTTTTTCAAAAACAATTTTTGCCACACGTTCAACACATGCGTCTTTGTGCTACTCATTGGGAACAGGAACTTCAATCAGATGTTGCATCCATGACGCACATTTTCGAAACTATTAAACAAACGACCTCAAAGCAAAAATGTAAAAACAAAGCTTTGCAAAAAGAAGCAGATCGACTCTTAGAAAATATTCTATGTTCTGATGTTATATCTGTGTTCACGAATTCCATCTATGTGTCTTGTACTGAAATGCTTGTTGATGATAATTCTGTTGATATTGAAATGTTGAGACTTGAAGTTGCAAATTTGAAAAGAGAAAATGAGAGATTAAGCATAGTCAATGATGATGTGAAAAACAACCTTTCAAAAAGAGATTTTTCAACTCAATCAAAAGTTGCAATGGTGTCAAACCCAAAGTCTGAATTTTGAATTAAAGTTGCAAATTCAAAAGAATCAATGTCACTTCAAAACAGTCACGCTTCAAAAATTCAAATTCTTGAAAAAGAAAATGCTGTTTTAAAATGTCAACTCTTTGAACAAGAAAAAGACATTGATGAAGTTTGTCAGAATAGGAATGACACTGTTCGCTTAAACCGTGAATTGGATTCTAAAAATCAAGAGAAGAATCACATCATTATTGAGCTAAAAGATAAAATCAAATTACTTGAAAAAGGAAAATCTGTCCACACTAATGTGATTGCACCAGGCATATATAAAGTGGATAAAACACCTAGGAAAGCATCCCCTCCAACCACTAATGTGCATGCTTCAACTTCTACAGGAGTAGTCACCCCTCACAACGTTAGCAGATCTGAGCCCAAAAGAAACAAAAAGAAGACAACTGGTATTTGGCAACGTAAGAAAGGCACACTAAAGGACAAAGAAGTAGAAGACCACATTAGGAATGAGAATAAAAAGCATGTTGTATCTGATGTAGAATCAACTTTAGAAACTTGTATTTCTAATCATGATGTAACAAATGCTGATACTCTGAATGCTTTGAATGTTATGAATGCTTTTAATGTTGATGCTTCTCGTGTGTTTTGTTGAACTAGTATTTTATCTGGTAATCATGAAAAGTGTGTTGCAAAGTCCCTTTTGTCTCGTAATCAGAAACGTACATATGGCATTTCCTCTAGGCCCACTACTGCCTCTAAGTCAATCTTAGGAAAACCACCAGGTGTAGTTTCTAAGAATGTCGTAGACAAGACCATAGTAGCACCTAAAACAATCCAATCATCTAGTGCATACACTAAGAAGAAAGCTGCATCTAGTTGGACATTGCAACGCTGGCTACAGAGGAAACCCAGTTTTACTTGGTTACCCAAAGTGCTTAATAAATGTGATACTAACCTAACGGGTTTCACCGTTACCAACTCTCCATCTGCATTATCTTCTTGTGATGCAGGTGATTCAAATCGTCCTTTGGATTGTTGATAGCGAATATTCCCGACACATGACAGGCAACCTAAAACTTCTAGTAAACTTTGTTGCAAAGTTCATAGGAACTGTCAGATTCGGGAATGACCACTTTGCCGCTATCATGGGCTATGGGGACTATGTCAACGGAAACATCGAGATTAGCCATGTATACTATGTTGAAGGCCTTGGACATAATCTTTTTTTCAGTAGGGCAGTTTTGTGATGGTGATTTGGAAGTTGCATTTAGGGAGAAAACTTGCTTCGTTCATGACCTCCAAGGAAACGACCTTATGACAGGCAAACGCGGAACGAGTCTCTACACCATTTCCTTGTCAGATATGACCGCTTCTTCTCCCATTTGTTTACTATACAAGGCACACTCTACAAAATCATGGCTATGGCATAAACGTTTGTCTCATTTGAATTTCAAGACAATGACAGATCTCGCTCGTCATAAGTTAGTCGACGGTCTTCCAAGATTTCGGTATGCTAAAGATCACCTTTGTCCTGCATGTGAACAAGGGAAGAGTACTCGTGCTCATTTTTCTCCTAAAACCGAGCACAGTACGGATCATGTTCTCCAACTTCTACATATGGATTTGTGTGGCCCGATGCGTGTTCAAACAATCAACGGGAAGTGTTACATATTGGTAATCGTCGATGATTTTTCAAGGTGGACTTGGGTCTACTTTCTTCGAACCAAAGATCAAGCTGCTTCGATGATCATCACCTTTCTCACCAAAATTCAGGTTCAGCTCCGCAATACCGTTAGAAAAGTCAGAACAGATAACGGAACCGAATTTAAGAATCACATTCTTCGTGAGTATTTTGAGAAAGCAGGGATTGAACACCAAACATCTATCGAACGCAGCCCAAAACAGAATAGAGTTGTCGAAAGACGAAATAGGACATTAGCGGAAGCTGCAAGGACGATGTTGATAAACGCTCAATTACCTGATTACCTCTGGGCTGAAGCTGTCTCAACCACTTGCTACACTCAAAACCGTTGTATGATCAACAAAAGGCACCACAAAACCCCATATGAACTTGTTCACAAACGTAAACCGAACATAAATAACTTTCATGTATTTGGGGCCCTCTGTTACCCAAATAATGATCGTGATGACCTTGGAAAGCTGAAAGCCAAAGCTGATATTGGAATCTTTATTGGATACTGTGAAAACTCAAAAGGTTTTTGTATCTGGAACTGTCGAACTAGGGAAATTCAAGAGACAATACACGCTGATTTTGATGAACTCATCGATACAGCTTCTGAGCAAAACAACTTAGGACCCGCTACCAACCGTCTGAACTTTCCTGATCAATCAGCTGCACCACTCTCTCTCAACTGCAAGGACTTGGAAGACTTGTTTGCTCCGTTGTTCGATGATTCTCTCGTTAGTCGTACACCAACTGTATCCACCAGTTCCGCTGCACAACCTGCCCAAATTCCAGTACGTGATACACCAGAGACTACAACAACAGCAGTTGCTGCAGATGCACCTCCAACAGAAACATCATCATCAGTAGAACAAACAGCTTCTAATACTGAGACTGCAGCTGAAGATCCCCTCTTTCCTTAAGAAGTACCCACACCCACACATTATGACGAAAATGCTTTCTTCAATCTATTTGCTCCGGCTCCAACCATTCCAGATATTGCAGAGTCATTAACGAGCAACTTGGATCCGTCAAATATGCACAACAATTTTTAACACTACCCTTCTACCCACAAATGGACCAGAGATCACCCTTTAGTGAACGTGATTGGTAATCCAGACAATCCAGTCATGACACAGAAAAGACTCCACACAGATGGTGAAACTTGTATTTATGCACTCACCGTTTGTCAAACAGAACCGAAGAATATTAAAGAAGCCTTAACTTACGACAATTGGATTGAGTCAATGCAAGAAGAACTTGATCAATTCAAGCATCTTGAAGTTTGGGAATTGGTAGAAAGACCTGATGAAGTCTATGTTGTCGGACTAAAATGGATCTGGAAGAACAAGCTGCATGCTGATGGCACGGTTATTTGTAACAAATCTCGTCTGGTTGCTAAAGGTTTTAGTCAAGAATAAGGTGTCGAATTTGAAGAATCCTTTGCACCAGTGGCTAGACTTGAAGCCGTTCGCATGTTTCTGGCGTATGCGGCCCACAAGAACATCACCGTTTACCAAATGGACGTGAAGACTGCATTCCTGAATGGACAACTCCGTGAAGAAGTGTACGTCACACAACCAGAGGGCTTCGTCGATCCAGAACATCCAAACCATGTGTACCGGCTTTAGAAACCCTCTATGACCTTAAACAAGCCCCGAGGGCATGGTACGATAAACTGTCTGCATTCCTAATTGCTAATCATTTCACCAAAGGATCAGTTAATCCTACTTTGTTTATACAAAAACACAGGGAGGACATCTTAATTGTTCAGATTTATGTTGATGATATCATTTTTGGTTCAACACATAAAAAATACTCAAACGATTTTGCTAAACTAATGAAACCAAAACTTTGAGATGTCAATGATCGGTGAACTTACATTCTTCTTAGGACTGCAAGTTCATCAATCCCCCCGTGGTATTTTTCTAAACCAGTCCAAATATGCAACATTAAAGAAACATGGCATGACAAGTTGTGACACATATAATACTCCAATGTCTGCATCATCTCCAAAGCTGGATGCTGATTTACATGGGACACCAATTGACCCCACCAAATACCGAAGTATGATTGGGTCACTCATGTATCTAACAGCCAGCAGACCAGATATTGTATTTGCAACATATCTTTGCTCCCGCTATCAGTCTCGACCTACAGAAAGACACCTCTCTGAGGTTAAACGAATCCTTCGATACATAAAGGGAACCATTCATTTGGGGATCTGGTATCTGAAGGATTCTGGCTTTGAACTAATTGCTTTTTTCAGATGCTGATCATGTAGGATTCTTAGATACCCGTAAAAGTACGTCTGGAGGAGTGCAGTTCCTTGGAGACAAACTTGTTTCATGGCAGTTAAAGAAGCGGGATTATACATCACTGTCATAAACAGAATCTGAATACGTCGCCATGTCAGCATGTTGTGCTCAAGTCATCTGGATGAGATCACAACTGATGGACTATGGTTACGTCTTCAACAAGATTCTGATGTATTGTGACTCCAAGAGCGCCATTGCCATCTTGTGCAACACCGTTCAGCATTCGAAGTCCAAGCATATTGCACTTCGATACCATTTCATCAAGGAGCATGTGGAACAGGGTACTATTGAACTTTATTTTGTGGGTACCGAATACCAACTGGCAGACTTATTCACCAAAGCCTTGCCTTATGCAAGATTTGTGGAATTAGTTCACCAGATTGGTATGCGATGTTTGACTCCAGAGGATTTAAATAATTTTCTTAAACAAAATTAAGAGAGACAAACATCAAAACTTTTTTTGTAAATATTTTATCAAAAACACAAAAATATTTTTCTCTTATTCTTAAAAAAAAAATCCATATTTTAAATGTGCAAAATTCAAAACGAATCAAAATATGTTCTTGTAATTTCAAAATTAATCAATTTTAATCACGAACATATTTTGAGGGGGAGAATTTTTCTAATTTTTGCACATTTTTATCAAAATCTTCATCTTTCACAAAAATCTTCATCACTATATTTCCATGATCTCTTGAACTAAAAGTTTGTCAAAATTTCTGAAGTATGTGTTAGTTCAAGGGGGAGAAATAAAAAATTACTCAAGTTTACAACAAATTGGACCAAGGTTTTAACCATTACAAATCTCAGGGGCTGTTATTGTCAAAATGTCAAAAGGTTATCACATCAGGACTTTGTGTGAACAGAAAAAAGGGTTGAGGGACTTAAAATGTCAAATCTTCAAAACTTAGCCTATATAAGGACCAAACTCAGTTTTAAAAACACATACTTATCAGAACATTTGCAAAATTGCCGCCAAAATTTGCTTTCAAACTCAAGATTTTGATTTTTCTCTAAAACTCGATTGTAAGTGTTATACATAATCAATTATGCTTTGTAATCACTCACTCGAATTCTTGAAATGTTTCTGTGGCTGAATTGCGTGTTCTATGATTTAGGGTTTATGGATTTGATTTGGGTATTTTTTATATGTTAGTCTATAGTCTAATTAAGGTTGTTCTATAGTTTAACCTATGAGTATTTTACATCTGTTTAATTGATTTAGATAACTTCAGTTGATGCATGTCGAGTAGCTTAGGGTTTATATGGTCGTTTAAATGGCTGTAATTCGATGGTGTATTGTGTAAGTGTTTTGAGGAGTGGGATATGCTTGTATATGTCACTAGATAATGCGTGTCAAGCCATATAGCCTGAATCAAACAACAAAGTCTAAGTCGAAAGATTGCATAAGGTTTAATGAACCGTGGTGAACAATGTGTTAGTTTGTTTGGATTTCTGGGTAATAGGTTATGTTAAGAACATGTTTAATATGATATTTGGTTATTGCTTGTTACCTGTAACTGTCTAAACATGGAATTTGGTAGATAAGAATGTCTTCGAGTAAGCTTAAATACCTTCGACTAAGGTTAAAGGACTTCGAGTAAGGAGACTGATAATACTTTCTTGGAAATTTTTATGAAGTCCTTCAAGTAACTGGATATAATCCTCTTACTTAGAAATTCTTTATAAAAATCTTCGAGTAAGTAATATCATCTTTTAACTTAGAATTTTTTTTATTTATTTTTTTATTTTTTTACTTATTATTATATTTTTTGTAAAATATCCTTCGAGCAAGGACAATTTCAATTACTCTCCGAGTATTGAAATTTCCTTTGACTAAGGACATTTCATTAAAATTCTTCGAGTTAGTCACTCTCCGAGTAAGGAACCCTTTATAAGTTTCTTCGAGTAACTAAATGTTATCTGATTCTCCGTGTAAGGATGTGATTGTTCAAATAAGTATGATAACCTGTTTTTCTCCGAGTTAGGAGGGTTATTATAAGTTTCCGAGTAAGGAAAATGGCATACTCCAAGTTAAGGCTGATATTTTCAAAATTCATCCAAATTCTTTGAGTAAGGATGATTTCATACAAATCCTTCGAGTAACTTTCAAATCCTTCGAGTAAGCCAATTGTTTCCAGACTTAGAAATTTTTTTATAGATTAGTACAAACTTCAGTTAAGTTGTAAAATGAGGTTGCTCCTATATGGTTGTTTGTTTGATATGTTAATATTATTCATGATTATGTCTCTCTATGTGATGCCTCATATTAGTTAGGCTATGATCATGTAATAAATAACTTACACTAACATATATATGCAATTTCCATTGTGTTTCGTTGTTGGTGTTTGTGCTACACAGGTTCATCATGTCTCAAACATCCATTGCAAGGAAAGATTTGATCCCAGAAGGTGATGAAAGGAAGATTAGTGACTCCAACGTCAGAGTTGACTTGGAGAAGTTACCATGCCATCCTTCATTCCAGATAATGGTGGAGATATTGAAGAGACATTTCTGTAAGCATGTTCTGACCAAGTCTGCCAGTGTACCAGAAGTCTATCTGAACCAGTTTTGGCACACACTATTTATCAGCAGAGACAACAAAACAATATAGCTACCCTTGATAACAAGAAGATCCAGTTTGATGTTCATACTCTTTGTGCCGTACTTGATCTTCCTCCAATAGTCTTTAACAAACAAACCAGATTCCTCAAAGATCCTACCTTTGAACTCACGGTTAAGACAATAAAACACATCAGCTATGATGATTCGGGTGAAGAACTTACTTCACACTCAAAGGTGGATAGAAAGCATATTCCTCAACCCTGGCTAACCATTTACACCATCGTAAACCACTGCATTACCGGGAAGGAGACTGGTCTTGAGCACCCCAGACTCGAACATCTAATGTTCTTTTGGGGTGTCATCAACCTCTACCATATGGATTATGCCTAGTACATATGGACAGACATGATCTACCAAGCTCGTCAGTTTGGCCAGAAGAAGGGATACAAGATACCATTCCTGCGATTCACCAAACTTCTGATTGCACACTTCATGGACAAACATCCAGAGATTGACAAACATCTGAATGAGAAAGCTCATACCATACAGATGGATCATGTACTCACCAGGGTAAGAATTCATATGACCAACACCATCAAACAAGGTATGAGAATTCCACCCAAGTTGTTATCAGAAGCAGTTATGGCAACTGAAGCTTACGTATGGTATAACGAAGCAAAAAAGGCAGGAACAGTCGGGATTACGGTAAAGGGTACAAGTACAACCAGAGGTAGAGGAAATGGAAGAGGAAAAGCAGTCATAACAGCATCAGCAAGGACAAAGAAAATTACCCAAGCTAAAAAGAATAAACTCAAGCTCAAAGACGAATCCACTGAGGAAGAAGAAGAAGAGCAACCAAGTTTAAGGGACGAAAGAAAGAAAAAGATTATGCAGATCAAGAAGGAATTGGTAAAGCATGATAAAGGACTAGGAAAAGGCAAGGGCAAATCAATTACAAGACAAGACAAACCTGATAAACCCCTTCTATCACCCATGACCGAAGAAGAGGAGATTGCACAACTTGAGAGGGCTATGAAGGAAAACAAGGCTAAATACTTGGCTGATCAAGAGAGACTCGAGAAAATGAAGAGAGGTGAAGGATCAACTTCACAGGTTAGGGATGAAGAGCTCTTGTCTCAGTCTGAAGATGATTCAGAAGCTACAAAGTCCAAATCTGCAAGTACCTCACCTAATGAATCTGAGGATGAATCAAAAGAGTCAGATCAACTTATACACACACCCTCACCCTCAGAATCTGAATCCGATGAAAGTGAAAACAAATATGAAGAAGATAAAGATGATGAAGAAGAGGATAAGGATGAAGAAGATGAAGATAATGATGACAAAGACAATGAAAGTGATGAGGATGATGACGACCAAGATGATGATAATCAAGGTGACAACCGTATACCTACTCCACCACCATCATCTGTGGATCAAACCTCCAAGATCATACCTCAATCACCAGTTCCCATACCTCAACAACCAGACAACACTGAATTCAAAGCCCTGAAAGAGCAGCTTATCGTATTACAAACTCAAGTGACAGCATAACAAACTGAAATCAATGAATTTAAATCTTATGATCTTGAGCTGGCAACGGAGCAATATCTCAACAATCACTTACCACAAGAAGTCAGCAAACATATTCATGAGACGCTGCCAATTCTCCTTAAGGAATATGTCAAGAGGAAACTTGATGGTATTGTGGCACATCACATTCAGTCAACACCGATCACAATCCAAACACTGCCATCAAAGCCTTCAACTGCTGATCCTAAAGGTAAATTGCTCGAAGCTGTCATCGATCACCCAGAAGAGGAAGATCTTCGCAAAGCCTTAATGAAATCAATGAAGAAAGCTTAGAAGAAAGGAGAATCATGCAAGAAGAACAAGCCCAGAAAACTTCATCGTGATGATCATGACAAGGACGACCAAGCAAAGAAAATCGAGAAACATACAAGAAGGGCTGAAACTACTGCAACATTGCCTCCTTCTAACATTCAGCAAATAGGTGAAGAGGAGTTTGTACCTCAAGAGACCAGGACATTTGATGAAGCTGAACATCATGAAGATTTAACCATTGACCAAGCTAAAACTGATGCTGCTCCTCCCAAAGTTGCAATTGTTCCTGCACCACCTGCTGATGCACCTCTCAAACCTGCTCCAGAATGGGTCAACCCTAATGCTACAAAGTTTGAATGGTTTGAAAAGATGGTGGATGCGTATACAGATATTCCAGAAGATGAAGCACCTGCAGAAGGCTCTGTTGTGGACTTCACTAAGAGACTGAAGAAAGTGATGAAGGTTCAGAAGTTACAACTATTCGACATCATCAAAGTCCGCAAAGCAGGCTTCTATGAATTCAAGACTGCAACAACTTCACAGCTGGAATTCGAATATAATTTGGAACAAGTGGCACGAGCTTTATCTGAGAATGTAAACTGGGATGATGCAAGTTCTTCTCATCCAACCGATAACTTCCAACTTCGTGACTACTCACAACCCCTACCCCTCATCGGTCATGCCCATAATCCTAAGATACCTAAGGCTTACTTTTCAAAAACGATTTGGAGTATCTGATTTATGGAAATACCAATCCAGAAAAATGATACGCTACTTCCCTCACGAAATTCAAGGCAGCAACATATGTGTTAGAAGGATTTGAAGAACAAATCAGCGAATTGTTCAACAACTCAATTGGAGAATACAACGATGAAGCTGTTCTGGGAATCTTCCACTGACCTGATATGAGAAAATGGTTTTACAAATGGAGACTTACTTTTACCTCGAAGCATAAGGTTTACCACAAAAGTAAGATTCTCTCCATTACAAGTGCTGAAACAGAGTCAAAATATGGGTATAATTTTCTGACCAAGATCACCGTAAGAAGGCAAGATGACAAGGAATACACATTCAACGAAGCTGATTATCCCTACTTGAATATCAACGACATTGAAGATATGTATCTATTCAAGATTCAAGGGAAACTCGAGCATCTTCCTGGTCGTCTCCAATACGACATCATCAACTCTATTCTTATTTACATCCGCAATATTGTGATTAGAACGAGAGTCGAAGATGTTCATCTTAGGGTGGAAAGCTACTAGAAGAAGTTGAACCTCATCAAGCCTGATATTCAACCTCCGGGTAGATCAGAAAAGAAATGATATACCTTCACCGACAAACCATTTGGAGTAGTGTTCGTCAGATCAAGCAGTCCTAAGTTCATGGGCTATCAAGGTATTTATAAGTTTAGCGATGAAACTTTGGTACACGTAAAGGCTGAGCTTGATCACATTCTGGAGAATCATAGACAAGGAAGGAAACAGGGTTGGCTGAGGCACATGACGTGGAAGAGAAGCGATGTGAAGCAAGCGGTCAAATTCTTGGCACGAATTGACCAACGGCTTAAGTTTCGGGTGCAGATGAGAAGACTAGAGAGCTATGTGGGTGGACGAGCTAGAATTCCGAACATTCTCACTTTCTGCCATCCAGAGTAAACTCAATGGTATCATTGTAAAATTTTGTCATCATTCATCATTTTTTATATGACAATGGCTTGTGCACAACCTGTACTTGTAAAGAAAGGACCCTGAGGTACGCTTCAGTGCCTCAATCCTAAACTAAGGAGCAAAAGCTTCTTACTTTTGAGTTGAATTAACCAGAATTTTCTAAGTTTTTTCAAAATTCTGCTCAAAAGAACAAGTATTCCCTTGTAAAGGGGAAGTACTTGAAACAAAAAATCTTTGTTCAAAGCAACAAAAGTTCTTGAAATTCTTCTCGTAAACCTCAAAAAGCATATTTTAATCAAAAGTTTTTCAAAAACAACATGAATATGCTATTTTTGAGGGGGAGAATATATATTTGATTAAATTATGGTAATCAAAGTTGAAATCTCGTATGAGCTTGACTCAGATTGTACCCTCGAATTGACGGATATCAAATGTCAATAATCAAAAAGATATGTCCTGGACGGGTAATAATTTCAAGCCGGTTTATCCGTGATGTAAACGTGTCTCGCAAAGGACTTGCCTGAGTAAAATGTACCAATTTTGAGCGATTCTTCTTTGAATATGACCTGGACGGGTAATATTTTCAAGCTAGTTTATCTAGTGATGTAAACGTGTCTCGCAACGGTCATATTCACTGAAAATCAATCAATTCTAAAAGTGCTAACTCTACCCGACATGTGTAAATTCACTTTAAACACTTATGAGCACATGTTAAGGGGGAGTATTTCTAAAAAATCCAAAACTCTCAAAGTGTAATCAATATAAGTTTTACATTCATAAACACGTTGAGAGATTTTCAAATGATTGGTTTTATGGCAAACATAGGTTAGTCATGGAGATATAAGGTGACTGATGTGCGTGTCGTTGTGTTCACGTTTTAAAATTTATAAACACGATTTATCCAATTCTCTAATCACACATACGAGCAAGTATACTCGTCCGTGGTAGTAAAGGTGGGTAAGTCGAGATCGTCCCAAGGGAATTGGGGTTTAGGTTTAGTAAATAAGTTTTAGCAAAATGGAGTGTCAATCCAATTTGAAGCAAATTCTAAAAACAAACAAGCAAGGTTCAATCAATCAAAAACTAATATACTTGTGTGTAGTTTCCATGACAATTGTTTAGAGTAACCAATCAAGTTGGGTGTTACTTGTAATGATGCACAACTTAAAATGAATGATTCACAATCTATGGTTTTTGTCATGAGAAATCATATCTAAGAATTCAATCTCCTAGTTAACTCCTTTCGGCCATTATTAACTATTACGATAATTCTATTAAGTCCTTTTTGTTGTTTGAAAGCATGTCTTATCTCAAGAATTCCTACGAATCCTTTCGGCCTTTTTCGTGATGAAATCGTTTCCAAATCCATTTTAATGAGTAAAGGTGTTGCTTGTCACACACCACAATCCATACTAATTCGTGCACTAACTTTTTGGAATAAAAACATAAAGAAAACTCCTTTCGGCCTTGTGAATCTTTGAAAATGTTTTTACCAACCAATTAAGCAAGATTAGATTTTATCTCAACAAACTCATAAAACAAGATATGTTTTCATGCATCACTATGATAAGATTACTCCAACAATTATCACATCATCCACACACAAGTATAACTAAATTACTCCATAACAATCATAACCAAACACAAATAATTAACCAAACTTTCATTCATCATATAGTAAAAGTAAAAGTAGTTCATTATAACTCAACAAGAAATACCTATCAAGGAATTACAAGAACTAGAATTGTGGAACTATAGCAATCCACACTCCTCCAATCGCCTATTATCACAAGTAAACAACTCCACACACGGACGCAACTCTTGAGACTCGAACTCAAGATCTCCTGGACGTTTTCACAGCAACTACAAGCTTTTGGGCAATAATAATAATAGTGGTGTAGCTTTCTTAGGTTATGTCACTTCCCCAAAAGAACTCTCTTTGTAAATTATTCAAGGGTTCCTTAAATAAGTGAGGAAACCCTTCTTATCCAAGTAAAAACGTCCCATATGTTTTAACAGCTGAGAAATGATAAGCCTCAATGATTATGGGGCTTAAATTCACCATTTAATGCAACTTTGTAACTTCAGTGCCGGCCAACCGATCGGTATTTGGCTCCTACCGATCGGTTGGAGCTCTCGGTGTTTCCAACTTCACTCCATCCGAATCGGATGCGGGAAGCATCCGATCGGATGGATGATCCTGCCATGCACTTTTATTTTCTTTTATTCATTTCTCGTTACGTGCTTGATCCTTCTCTGTACCATTGATTTCCTTCATAGAACTTGATCTTTTCTTGATATATTAAGCATAGAAGTCTTGGTCTAATCAATTCTTTGAAGTATCATGAGGTTTCTTTCTCGTAATTCTCCTTATGTGCATAATCTCTTCATTTCTTCGTGTTTTCCTCCACTTTTCCTGTACTTGGCTATATTTACTTGCATACACACTTTTTCATCATTTAGCAACAAATACATGCAAATATAACCAAATATGATGCACAAAACTAGCAATAACGCACCTAAAAACATGTTAGATTTAAGCGTTATCAAATCCCCCACACTTGAGTTTTGCTCGCCCTCGAGCAAGTCTAATTTTTAGAAAAACTGAACTCAATGGTATTTTCATTATGTTCATGAAAAAAAATCCATGAAATGTATGCAAATTAAATTGAGCTTTGTTAACATCACCAAGTACCTCACAAAGGAAATTTTAGATTCACACAACTCTCGATAATAGATTTGATTGTAGATCACTCAATTGCTCAGACGCGATTCATGTCTCTTACCATAAGCTTGTACTTGTATCAAAACAACAAAATAAAACATCAAAGAGGTCTTTTATTTGGGTTTAGGCTTCAAAAGGGTTTTGATTACCTAGCTAATGTATAGATATTTCATATAAGTACATCGTAATTCGCTAACAACGAATCCTTGTATAGTCAAGCAACGGATGGTCACTAGATCGTGCCTTGGTTCGCTAACGACGTTACTTGCATAACGGATGGTCACCAATTTACTCACCAGATCGCTAACAACGCTTTTCAACTATCCAAAAACTCGGATGGTCACTAGAACATACATGTGCTACATATCTAAACAAAGCCATCACTAAATCCGAATGCTCGAATAAAGTAATTGGTAAGGGAAAGGGATAAGACATGGGAATTTGGTTTGGTTCTATAAAAAAAAAACAAACAAGAATCAAGCCCAAATTCAATCCTAACTCTTTACATCACAAATGATTACTCACCAAACTTCTTCGATCGTTATTCCGCATTTCATATAAACTCCATCTTCCATAATAACTCTTTGAATATCTTATTTTCACACATACATAGCTCATTGGCTTTTCTCACTCTCTCTTTTTTTTTTTTTTTTTTTTTTTTTTTTTTTTTTTTTTTTCATACATACCCCCACACTTTGGATGAGCACACGCTACAAAAAAAAAATATAATAAGAGTAGCGACCTCCTTCTTCATTGGAACAACATATACACATACAAGGTGTGGTCAATCATGCAATCATCAAAAATAAATAGTTTCGAACTTCACTTGGACTTGATTCGGGAAAGTCTAAGGTGTATGGTGCAATAATTTTCTGGGTTAAATCAAAAGAAAAGATAGGCTCAAAAGGGTGTAACTAAGGGTATCTAGCATATAATGCTAACAAATGGGTTCCAATTACTAAGGACAACTAACCGATGTGGTTAGCAAAAATGTATTGTAAACGGAAGGCCATTTGGTGAAAATCCTAATTTGCCTCTTATCATTTGAATATATTTTATTACTTGAAAGTAATTTTAACCGTAATGCATAACAAGTACAAGTTCTAGAATCGACATAATCACCGGCACACTCATACAAAATATAAGGCATGAATCCTCACAATATAAAGTGGTGGTAAAATGTACTTAGCAATAGTTACCAAAAACTCTCAAAACTTGACTACATTCCAAAATTTTTTCAAAATAACCTTATTATTTACCATTGAATCAATTTGTCTATCAACTAGAAAAATCAAAGGCGAATAAATTCACACATTCTAGTCCTTGAAATCCAAAAATCCAAAATTTAAAAAAAAAAACAAAATCTTTCCTATTTACTTCCCTCCCCCACACTTAAGTTTTGCATTGTCCTCAATGTAATAAAACGAACTTCAAAGTAAAGGAAATGGAAAGAAGAATAGAAAAAAAAACTACCCGAAAAAAAAAATAGCATAAGCCTAGTTGATCACAAGTAATCTCATGAGTTCTTCCAACTTCAAAAATTGATCAACACTAAGCTTCCGTCAATTCTTCCCCTGAAAATACTGCAAACTATGCTCGAAACAAACAAACAAAATACCAAAAACAATAAACCAAACAAACATAATAATAAAAATAAAAATAGAAATCCAAATAAATCAAAGTTAAAACAAATAAATCCTACAAGAGTTAAAGTTTAAAGTAGTAGAAAATAGAAAATAGAAATAGTTCAACCATCATTGTTTTGAAACCATAATCATAAACCATCATTGATCACTCATAATCCATGTCCGGATCAATCCTCTCATCTTCACTCTCTTCATCGTCATAATTCTCATCACCCTCAAAAATTGTAAACCTTTGTCTTTTCTCTCCAGCACCCCTTGAAGAACCGCCCACATCAAAACTTGAACTCCCAACATTAGGAACTCTGCCATACACCGGCACTGGTTCAGGAAATGGTGCGTACCCAGGATATGGGTAAGGGTATTGGCCAGGATACGGGTCATACTCCAATGGGTAGGGTGAAACATTTGGTGGGTTGTAAGGAGGTACCTCATAATCGCCTTGTTGAGCTACATGTTGAAGCATCGGCATTGAATAATCATAGTTGTAATTTTGCCTCATCATCATTGAATCTCTCCACACGTCCCTTTTCTCAATCTCATTTAGCTCACGGTTCCAATCTCCCCATCCCGAGTCAAAACTACCCGGGGCATGAATATTCCCAACAGGAGGTGGTGGTTGATATGGTTGTTGTTGGTAAGGCTGCTGTGGTGCTCCATGAGGTGCAACCATTTGTGGCTCAATCCAAGCTCCCAACTCTCGTGTCTTCCTATTTAAGGCCGTATTAAAACTCCTCGCATCCCACGTCTCACAATTCAACATCTCTGAACACTTTGCTAACTCTATATCCACATAATAGCCCAATCTTTTCGCCAACTTGGTCACCTAGTGACCACCACAGATTTCACTATTGTCCTTGATTCCTGGTGCTCTCTTTTAAAGATACTCGGCTATTATCCAAGCCGCATTCCCATTCTTCTCCTCTAACAACTTCATAACCCAAAGATTCGGCTGATTGCACTTGTCCCGACTCCCTGTCCTATGCAAGACACTCCAAGCTATCAATTTTTGTAAAATTCTCAACAACGGATTCCTTAGTTTTGATGAATTCCTTCTAGTACAACTTGGGTCACCAACACTGTTCCAATACTCAGCTAACCCGGCATAATCATTATGCCTCCTTACTAATCTCACAAAATGAGATGCAAACAAATGATCCTTGATCTCATCTGGCTTGTACAAGCCAAGAACCACGGCAAACTCTGGCAAAGTAAACTCATGCTCTCTACCACAAAGCCTAAACCAAATTCATTTGTCATTTATAAGATCCACAACCTTCCGCTCAAAGTAAAATGTGGAGAAAAACTCCAAACACCATTCACGGTTAACATTCTCTTGAATGCTAAACGCATTCTCCCACGAATAATCCTCAAAAATATCACCATCTCCTTCTTATACATATGTCATTCTCATCAAATTCCTTAACTCCATCTCACATTCATACTCATGAAATAAACTCCAATCAACTAACCTTGGTTTGGCGATTTTCCTCCCTTGTAACTTTGATAGACGCTCACGAAAAGCGTGCCTCTCTTCGCTGCTTAAGCCACTAAACTTCAAATTCTCGTTACGCTCTGGAATCACAGTATACTTAACCTTCTCTTTGATATTCCTATTCACAAACTTTTGCACAATTGGATTACTAACTTCACGCTATGAACTCGATCCTCCTGCAAGAAATCTCTGTAGAAATCATGATTATTCGTTAGTATAAGAGTATAAGAAACAAAGTTAGATGATTAAGAAGTCCAAAAGATTCGATTTGAAAATCTTCAAAAAGTTTTACCGAGGGCTCCATCCGATCGGTATCTCTCTCCATCCGATCGGATGGAGTTGTGACATTGTCCAGCCGATCAGTAGCAACTCGCAACCGATTTGGTTGTACTCACTGTATCAAAAACAAAAATTTTCGACTCCAAATCAATCCTATCTAGTTCCACTCTTCCTTATCCTGCATTTCATCAATCACTATCGTCTCTACACATCCCACTTATCTCTAAATCATATTCATAACATACTCGCATGATTAATCTTAGAACCTATGAACATATTCAAAATCAAACCTTATTGATGTTCTAATCCACAATGCATCATCCTAGGAACACTAATTAACATCTAAAAAACCTCTAGAAATCATTAATTTCTACCCATAATCGATTCAAAGTTTTGACCCTTATGATTCAAAAAAGCAATTAATTCATTCTTCCTCAAAACTTAATCAATCCATCTCATTCTTTTTTCAATGATCTCCTCAATCATTTACCCATCTATTCCAGAAAAATCATGCCTTAATTCAAACTATATCAAAAACGCCTAAATTTTGACCTAATTCAATCAATTCGAATTAAAACCTAATTGACACAAATTAATGATGTTACTTACTTGTTTTGGTGCCATTGATGATCCTTCAACTCTCCTGCAACTCTTAAATTTCTCCTAATGGTCGAATTAATGAACCCCAAGTGTGGTGGAATGAGTGTGTGTGTGTTTTTATGATTTTTGAAATCTTGGGTATATATACTTCACTCCATCCGATCAGTATTTCATCCAACCGATTCGGATTGAATTTTTGCAAAACTTCACTTTTTCTTTCTTTCTTCAATACTTTGACTTTTGCAAGAACAAATAGAAAGTACTTTACTCCCTTAAAAAGACTTCACTTTAAGTAAAAATACCACCAACACACTTATTCTCACAACTTGTTATCCAAACTATCTCTACAACTTCTAAAACAAAACTTAACTCCATAGATTAAAAACTTAATAAAACCATAAGGTAACCAAAAGTTCTTAAACTTAAATCAAACTTAAATGCAAAACATTAAACTACTATTAAAAATGCATTAAAAATAAACAAACAAACAAACATTAGCACAAGCCTTGTGCTTTATTCCTCAACTTTTGCTCTTCAACCTTCATCCTTCAAAGTATTCATGCTTCAAGATGTCTTCACTTTGAAATTTACCGGATAACTTTCGGTTAGTCACTTGTGTTTTAAACTTCCTTGCAAAATTTCTTCCATCCGGACAAACTATATCAAACTTCACATGCCATTCTCCATCACCTTCTTCTTTCTTGTAAACACTAGTTCCTTCGGGTCCCCATTCCAAATTCTTCAATTGAACCGGTAAGGATCTAAGAAAATCTGTCAATTTATTGAACACAAAAACATTCTTGAATGGATTATAGAAAACCTCCATAGCTAATGCTCTTTCCAACTCATCTTCAATACCAAAGTAACTAGGGACAATCGGCCCATATTTAGGTCTTCCCTCTTCATCTCTACCAACTTCAAAACAACCTAAATGGTCTTCTTCTTCTTCTTCTTCATGAACTTCCTTAATAATCTTGCCTCTAGGTTTTGGATAATAGGTATGCTTCAAGATCCCATCACTAATAGTCATAGTACCTCTACCAATATCTATAATAGCTCTGCAAGTTCTCAAAAATGTTCTTCCTAACAACAAATGTAACTCCTTATCTTCCGGGATATTAAGTACAAGAAAATCGGCTAAGAAAGCTTGATATCCTACTTGCACTCTAACATTCTTCACTTCCCCCATTGCTTTTGCTCTTGAATTGTCAGCCATAGTAAGATTATATTGATTTGGCTGAGGATTACCAAGTCCTAATCTTTTGTACAACGGGTATGGCATCACATTCACACTTGCTCCTGTATCGGCCAATGTATACATTGCATCGGTTCCATTCACCTTAATTGGTAACACAAAATTTCCCGGATCGCTCTCTTTCTTAGGCAACCCATTTTCAACTATCCTTTCTCTTGCAAACTCATCAAAATTCTTATCCTCTAGCCTAGCTGTTGCCATCATAACCGCATCTAACTTCTTACGATAAACCATGTAATTGTTCAACACTTCTATAACCGGCTTCTCTTCCATAAGGTCTTTAAATTTCATTTCCAAGTTCTCCAAAACAGCTTCCTTTTGTTCTTGAGTCAATGGTTTAACTTCTTGAGGTGATTTGGGCGATGAACTAGATGAACTACTCTCATTTTTAGGGGTGGAGGGTTGGGTAAGTTTGTTAAGTGGTGTTTTCTTGCGATTAGCCTTTCCCATTTTAACAATCTCTCCTCTTCCTTCCTTCTTCTCTACCATATCATCATCAACATCAATTCTCATCTCCCCCATAGCAAAATCAACCCTACATTTAGTTTTCACCATGAAATTTCTACCAAACATAACTTCCGGTTCATCCACATTTCCATATTCCAACACAACAAAATCAATCTTGAAAACATGACTATGAATATTAACTTTCACATCTCTCACTATCTTCCGACCATAATTCTCATAATCAAGCCTAACAAAGCCAAGCTTACTAAGCATTTCTTCCATAATGTAATTCTCACCATACTCCATATTAAGTTGAGCATCCCAAGCCTTAACTCCTTCCACACCACATGGTGTAGCATACCTCATACATGGTACATCGAACTCTTTAGGTGGTGCTTGCGTAAACACAACCACTCTTTTCTCCTTAGGTAAACAAACACTGTTTTCGCCAACTTCTTCTTTCCTTTCTAAACCAATCTTAGCTTCATCCAAAATGCTTTCCAACTTCTCCAAAGAATCTCCTGAATCTCTCAACATCTCTTCCAAATGTCTCAAATATTCCGAAACATTTCTTAAACTTTCCATTCTACTTAAGCACTATCATAACATAACCACAAAACAAAAATTCCAAACTATTAGCGTGAGGGTTAGTTATAATCGAACCATATCAAAATATCAAACAAAAATAAGCTAACAAACAACTTCAAATCATCAAAACATCAAAACAACTAAAAATAAAAAATCATAAAAAATTTTACCGAGGCAACCATCCGATCGGTATCACCTTCCATCCGATCGGATGGGAAAACTGCAAAAGATAAAATCTCACCAACCGAATCGGATGCGGGCGGCCTCCGATCGGTTCGATCGAAATATATATATATATATATATATATATATATATATATATATATATATATATATATATATATGTGATAATAATAATACTAAACTAATGACAACCTCTTTTTAACTTGTTTTTGTGCTTTTTTTTTTGGGATAATTACCAAAATAGCCCAAACACAAATGGGCGGTTCCCTATCTAACCCGAAATCCGAAAATAATTGTGTTGCCCAGGGCAACCGGCATTTTTTGGGGCAACCGAAGGATTTCCAGTGTATTTTTTGGGCAACAATCGCCCTTTTTTTGGGCAACTGGGGGCATTGCCCAGGGCTACCGGGGTAGAAATATCCCATTTGGGTTTTGGGCTATTTTAGTAATTATCCCTTTTTTTTTTTTTTTTTTTTTTTTATATATATATATAGAAAACTAAAAAGAAGAAATAACTAATAACTAAAACTAATTAATATAATCCTAATTACTTATCAAGCATCAAATTATCTAATTAACTTTTAACTAATGAACTAATGAACATAAAGACTAATTATAACTCATTCAATAAAAACTTTAAAACTACCAAACATTAAAATAAATAAATTAACTACATTAACTAATCATTAAACATAATAAAACTTTCTAATACCCTAAATTAATTAATCTAATTACTCTACTAATTAAACATAACATTAATGAATCATAAAAACTGAAAAATAACAAAAATTACTAAACAAAAAATATTACCGAGACCACCAACCGATCGGATGGAAATCCATCCGATTCGGTTGGTCCGAACCAAACTCTTTTACTTTTAATTTTTACTTTCTTTTAAAAAAAACTTAAGACTACTAAGCCCAACTACCAAGAAAATCTTAACAATTCCCCGGCAGCGGCGCCAAAAACTTGATGTGCGTGTCGTTGTGTTCAAGTTTTAAAATTTATAAACACGATTTATCCAATTCTCTAATCACACATACGAGCAAGTATACTCGTCCGTGGTAGTAAAGGTGGGTAAGTCGAGATCATCCCAAGGGAATTGGGTTTAGGTTTAGTAAATAAGTTTTAGCAAAATGGAGTGTCAATCCAATTTGAAGCAAATTCTAAAAACAAACAAGCAAGGTTCAATCAATCAAAAACTAATATACTTTTGTGTAGTTTCCATGAAAATTGTTTAGAGTAACCAATCAAGTTGGGTGTTACTTGTAATGATGCACAACTTAAAATTTATGATTCACAATCTATGGTTTTTGTCATGAGAAATCATATCTAAGAATTCAATCTCCTAGTTAACTCCTTTCGGCCATTATTAACTATTACGATAATTCTATTAAGTCCTTTTTGTTGTTTGAAAGCATGTCTTATCTCAAGAATTCCTACGAATCCTTTCGGCCTTTTTCGTGATGAAATCGTTTCCAAATCCATTTTAATGAGTAAAGGTGTTGCTTGTCACACACCACAATCCATACTAATTCGTGCACTAACTTTTTGGAATAAAAACATAAAGAAAACTCCTTTCAGCCTTGTGAATCTTTGAAAATGTTTTTACCAACCAATTAAGCAAGATTAGATTTTATCTCAACAAACTCATAAAACAAGATATGTTTTCATGGATCACTATGATAAGATTACTCCAACAATTATCACATCATCCACACACAAGTATAACTAAATTACTCCATAACAATCATAACCAAACACAAATAATTAACCAAACTTTCATTCATCATATAGTAAAAGTAAAAGTAGTTCATTATAACTCAACAAGAAAAACCTATCAAGGAATTACAAGAACTAGAATTGTGGAACTATAGCAATCCACACTCCTCCAATCGCCTATTATCACAAGTAAACAACTCCACACACGGACGCAACTCTTGAGACTCGAACTCAAGATCTCCTGGACGTTTTCACAGCAACTACAAGCTTTTGGGCAATAATAATAATAGTGGTGTAGCTTTCTTAGGTTATGTCACTTCCCCAAAAGAACTCTCTTTGTAAATTATTCAAGGGTTCCTTAAATAAGTGAGGAAACCCTTCTTATCCAAGTAAAAACGTCCCATATGTTTAAACAGCTGAGAAATGATAAGCCTCAATGATTATGGGGCTTAAATTCACCATTTAATGCAACTTTGTAACTTCAGTGCCGGCCAACCGATCGGTATTTGGCTCCTACCGATCGGTTGGAGCTCTCGGTGTTTCCAACTTCACTCCATCCGAATCGGATGCGGGCAGCATCCGATCGGATGGATGATCCTGCCATGCACTTTTATTTTCTTTTATTCATTTCTCGTTACGTGCTTGATCCTTCTCTGTACCATTGATTTCCTTCATAGAACTTGATCTTTTCTTGATATATTAAGCATAGAAGTCTTGGTCTAATCAATTCTCTGAAGTATCATGTGGTTTCTTTCTCGTAATTCTCCTTATGTGCATAATCTCTTCATTTCTTCGTGTTTTCCTCCACTTTTCCTGTACTTGGCTATATTTACTTGCATACACACTTTTTCATCATTTAGCAACAAATACATGCAAATATAACCAAATATGATGCACAAAACTAGCAATAACGCACCTAAAAACATGTTAGATTTAAGCGTTATCAGTGACTAAGGTTAGGAAACCGTTCTATGATCCGCCAGAGCCAGAGGGATCTACCCAAGGACAACACCAATAGTTTAGAACTAGAAAGTCCTAGGTATGATGAAAAAAAAAAAAAAAAGAGGTAAAGAAATTAAAGGAGAAAGAAGGGTTTGAAGAATGAAAAATAAAAGTAAAGAAAAGGGTGAAAAGAAATAGCCCTCATATGATCAACCTTAGGGCAAAAACCGGGTTCAATACATATGCAACTGGTAGTTACTATAGTAACACCGGTATTGAAGATTAAGCCTTCATGGACCCAGTGACGCACTGCACTAAACCTTCTAGCCACTCAGGTGTCTCTCAAAAGACACTTGTTTCATTTCTCATAGAGAACCCTTCATTATCTATCGACCTCTCACTCCGAGATATGTTGATATTAAAAAGGAGGCACTCTGCTCCATGCCTCCGACGACCAAAACCAATAAGCACTTAATCGAGTCTAGACCATGAGATACATAAAAAGATCTGATAGGAACACTTAGTATTTCTACACTAGTTTTTCAACAAAAAGAACACCAGCTGTAAATTAGAAGAGTCCTACGCAGGTCTTAGTAATCTTCCGAGAACATTCATGAGAGAATTCACATATTGTGATTCTCAGTGATTGAATGGAAATCCTGCCAGGGTCAACATCAAATAGCCCTGATAGCAAGTCACTTCGGTAATCCTTTGTGGATTACGCTTAGTGTTCGAGGTGGTTCCAAAACGGTCTACAGTGGTGGAGTGATACTTCGGTATACTTCAGCGACTCACCTAAATCGTTGATACACTTCGGTGTATCTGTGTCAGCTCTCTCGGGGGCATCTGGTTCAGGAACGGCCTTGGAAAGGATTAGAGAAAGTCTTCACACTATGCTATTGACGATCTCGAAGTTCAAACCTATAAGTGCCGGATGATTTATTGCTAACTGTTTACATTGCAGGTAATCATGGAGACCAGGAGTTCCACCACCACCACCTCCATCATGCTCATATCCCGAAGAAAAGTTCTCACAAAGACTAAGGAATAACAAAAGTTCAAAGAAGTCAAAGAAAAGTCAAAGATCAAGCATAACAAACTTTCACAAGTCAAAGATTGAAGCTTATGAAGTAAGAACTACTTGAAATATGAAGAACAAAAGTCAAAAGACATATGAGCATGGTGGAAAAGACGTAAAGACATCGTGATTAAAGAACGTTGGTGGAAGGTAGATCAAGACATTACCATATCACATAACACGAGAACAAAAGAACAAAGATACAAAAGACGTCAAAGCCAATGAAGCAAAGATGACGTCAAGCAACCATGATGACCAATATTTAGGGAGAGATTTTTGGGAACACGTCATATATTATCAATTATCGGCCATATCTTGTACTAGGTTGCTTAGGCCTTTATGTTAGTTATTAAGGTTCGGCCTGTGTAGAAGGCCCATAGGCCGTGTCCTTTTATTTATATTGTTATTAGGGCAACACCCAACATATGCACTCTTACTATAAATACCCCCTCCCTTGAAGGGAGAGGGGGTTGGTTAATGTTTATCTCATTTCATTATTCTTAAGCTTAATCTTCCATTCTCTTTCTCTCTCTAGATCTAGTATCTTGTGTGATAAACTTGTGACCTATCACAACTAATTTCGCCCACTCCTTTAAAATCGAGATTTTAATTGCTTTCTAAAAAATATAAAAATACAAAAAAGAATCATCCCTATCTCGTCATACATCTTGCCCTAACGACACTATTCCCCTTGAGGACGATTAATCCCCCGGACCTACCTATACTACACTACAACGATCAGGTACACTGCCTGGAGGATTGCAAGCTTCTCAAGATTTCTTGAGAAGTAAAACCTCTTGCGTGGACGCAATCCTCGCATCAAGTTTTTGGCGCCGTTGCTGGGGAATAGTTATTGTTTAGGTTCAATTTCTATCTCGTTTAGGTCTACTCACTAGATTCCTATCAAGTGATATTTTTATTTTCTTTTTATTAGCTTTCTTGCAGTCTATCTTTTCTTTGTGTTTTTTTTCGTAAAATTTTTCATCTAACTATTCCGTTTGCCATTATGGGGAAAGCGAATCCGCCAAAATTTTCAACCAATCGACCAAATCCACTACATAATCTACCCTTTCCACTACAAAATGACATCTTTATGTTCCGACAACATAATGGTGAATCTTTTTCTGATGCATGGACTTGTTTCAAATACTTACTACAAAAAGTCCTTCATCAAGGTCTTGACTTATTGTTTCCACTTCAAAAATTTTACACTCGTATCGACCGCGAAACCCAAAAGAAGCTTGAATATATGGCAGGTGGGAAAATGTAGGAATTTGGTGATGAAGAGGCATGGGAAACCTTTGAGATTCTCGCCCAATTCAAAAGTGGAACATGGGATCAAAAAAATGCACGCTTAGACCTATTCTCAATTTGGAAGGTTCATTCGGAAAGTTTGTTTAGGAATGAGGTGGTTAGAGTCAAGGTACCTAGGTGCATGTCATGGTTAGATCCTACCATAACACATGATGAACACATAGATGATCAAGATATGATGAAGAATGAGGTGGAAAATCCAAGCCTACAAAGTACCCCACTAGTCCCACCATCACTTGATGCATACACACCGCCCGTGACTTACCCAGAAGAAGTAGAAGAGACTATAGGAACCCTGATTGAAGTAGAACCTTTAAACCAAACACAACTAGAGGAAATTGGTTTGAATACTTGTAGTCATAACCTTTCTCTTAGTTCTATGGAAGTTCCTAGCTTTGATGAACCGGAGCCTCAACCAAAGTCGTTACCCAATTTTCCATCGTTAGATGTGAATTTAGGAATTGAAAATGCCCCAATCCACCCATCAAACCATATAGTCCGGGTAGTTTTACGATGAATGTAGTAGACTTTAAGCCTTGTATAGAGGAAGCCGATATAGGTGTGGAACATAACCTTACATACTTACATCACCCATTTGTAAGTAATTACAAGAAACATTATGGGTTTAAACCGGGTTTATTAGGTTAAGATGGATTTCTAACTAGGAGTCTCTCGAAATTGATAGAAGATGATCCCTTTTTAGGAGAAAACTCCATTTCACCCAATGACCCAATTGAACTAGGTAAGGTTATGATGAAAGGAGCAAACCCCCTTGAGCATATAATTCATCCACCACTCTTTCCTCACGCGGCATATTTCCACCCTAAGGGTGTGTATCGCTACTATCACCCGCACTTAATCTTAAGTGTAGGAAAAACCCTCTTATATATGTTAAATAAGGGTAGAGTCAGACTCGTGACTCGAACAAAAACAAGCACTTCTTGGGAGGCAACCCATGTTTTTAATTGTTTGATGTTTTTATTTTATTTGTTTGTTTGTGTCATATATGCTTAATCATAATTGTTTGATATTCATGTTTCGAATATATTTGTGAAAATGATTTATTTTTTTTTTAACCTCGTCTTAATTACATATAAATGTATTTTACAAAAAGATAAGTGTAGGGAAATTCAAATTTTTTTAAAAGAACGAATTCGAACATGAAAGATAACAAGTAATGATTAACATATATTTATATGATTGTTTAGAGTCAAATGCTTGTATCGAGTCACAATAAATGTTCTAAAGTTTTTCCAGGTTTTAATAATCAGATTTTTCTAGAAATTTTCTTGAAACAAAATGTAAAAATACTTTCAGGTCATACCTTACGGCGTCAGGCTTAACACCCGACTGCGTCAGGCACTGTAGCAGCACAGTTTTCCAGATTTTTGTTTTTCTGCTGGAACTTAAATTTTTGAAAAATTTTAAGAATTTTAAATTTCCACGAATCTGTAGACATTTATTTTGCAAGAATTATATCTTACTTTGCTTTCTAGTTTAGTTTTAGTATATATAGTGTTTACCGCCGATTTTATGCGAGGTTTTATGTTTCATTTTCTTAGTGAATTACAGGTTATATTGGACAAGAAGACGAAAGTATACATTGGAAGTGAAGCTTATCATGTTTGTTTTCTTGGAGGAAGATCTAATAATGTTTTCACTTCGTCCATGCCGAGCAAATCAGGGGAGTATTAGTTTCTTTCTCTATTTTATTTTCCCGTTATCATAACTTTGATACTTTTTAAGAACATTGGGGACAATGTTCAATTTAAGTGTAGGGAGGGTAAAATGGGATACTTTAGAAAGTATAACTTCGCTTGATATTTGTTTTGTCTTAGAGTAAATGTGTAATAAAACTAAGAAAGATACTTGTTAGGCACCAAATTTAAATTTTTTTACAACATATAGGAGTGAAACTTTAGTTTTAATAAGCCTCTCATGGATAGGAATTATATAGCTAGCACAGAAAACCTTCCACTCAAAAATTTCCACCCCAAAAATGTGAGGTTCTCTTTTAGATATATAGGAAAAAACATTCACCTTTAATGCTTATGAGTGTACCGGTAGTATATAGATTCTAGAACTTGCTTTTATGATGCATCCTGAGATCGCTAGTGAGACTACATTCGTGTAGTTAGGATTTACTAAATGATAAGAGGCATTAGGATAACCCTTGTTTTAAACCTGTATTATAATTACGTTGGCTACACCGGTTAAGTAATTTCCCCACGCCCTTGCGATGTACTCATCTTTAGTACATGATACCCCTAGTACACCCCTCAGAGCCTATCTTTTTTGCGGTTCTCGTGATATTTTGATGGATTCTGAAATATTAATGAAGAACATTGTTTACAATCCACCCCAAAATGTACACCCAAATCACCTTAGCTTACCTTGTATGCACTCATCTTTAGTGCATTATTGTTTCAACATATATGTTTAAACCCCTTTGTTAATTGTCTAATCGGTTACATGGTTGCTAAGTCGAGTCATATATTGTAAAGACAGTTTTGGGATGATTGGGACCCATGGGTAAAAGTACTAGTTGTTATGTAGTAATGGGGAAGAAAGTAATGTTATTACCCCCATATGTGCGTTAATGTTTAAGTACTCCTAGTGTTTTAATTTTCTTAAATCGGGTCATTAGTTAGTTATGTGTAAAGTATGTAAAATTCAAGTGTAGGGAGGTTGCAAGATCCCTTTGATGTATTATTTTCGATGGTAGGGCAAGAGTGTATGAAAAAAAATCAAAAAAATGATAAAAAGAAAAAAAAAGTAGAAAAATAAAAGCGAAAAAACATACGGACTGCCATCCCGTTTCTTTTATCTTTGACTACCATCCCGTTTCTTTTATCTTTAATTCAAAGATAGTGTCAAGAAAAAATACAAAAAAAGTTAGTAGTTAGCGAGTCGAGTCGAGTCTTGGCTTAGCAACGCCTCATTGTACATGTAATTGACCAAGATAATTTACTTGCCACCAGTAAAATTCCCTATATCCGACAAACCGTGTTTTCCATACCCATACACCTAATGTTACAACCCTTGAAAAGCCCTCTTTGATAGTTTATCCTAGGTGCTTACGCCAAAGTGGTGGAGGTTTGATCCGTTCCCAAGCCTATGGTAATCTATGTACTATGACAGGTAGAGAGTGTTTCAATTTCAATTTCCATATGTGTAATATAACTTTATACACCCGAGAGATGTGAGAATCCAAACACTTTATGTGAGGTGCTAGTATATAATTTTCGTGCTTATTTTGACTAACGTGGAACGATTATATGTTTTAATTACTTTTATATTAATGTTAAATGACCCATAGCTTGTAAAGTGATTAGACTAAAAGCTCATTTGCTTGAGGACAAGCAAATCTCAAGTGTAGGGATATTTGATAAGGATTTATTTGGTACCTTTTTAAGGGGTCATTTAAGCCAAAAATCGAGTAAATATGATCAAATATTGCCTCAAATCGTTTTTTTTTTTATTTTAGGTACTTGGGACGAGAATTGTGGAAAATGGCACTTTTGGAGCATATTTGGACGATAAAGTGAAGAAAACGATGAAGTCGTGAAAAGTACGTCAGACTTGGAGGTCTGACGGCGTCACTAGACACAACGTGACACCGTCCCTTGTAAACTCGTGGAAGATTTCTAGTGTTGAGCTAACAAGTGACACCTCAGAAGATTTTGAAGGCTTTATAACCTGACGCCGTCAGGTGTAAAGTGGAGATGGGCGTCACGCTTTATGCTAACAAGAAATGGCATAGAAGGATTTTACAAGTGACAGCCTCAGATCCCTTTCTAACGCCGTCAGAGCGGCGATTACACAGACGAAACCCTAAACCACGGCGGGTTGATGGCGTCAGAGGCTATATCCTTTCTAACGCCGTCAGAGCGGCGATTACACAGACGAAACCCTAAACCATGGCGGGTTGATGGCGTCAGAGGCTATATATTTTCTAAAGTTTTCATTGTAAAGTGGTGACATCTTTTGAGAAAAAACCCTAGTCGAATTTCAGCAGCTTTGTAAGGGTTTTTCAACCCTTGAACCTTATGCTTTATTGAAGATAAGTTATTTGTTTAATCATTCAATATTTCTATGGGTTGTTTGATTAATTGTTTATCTTTTCTTCTATCTATCATGCTAGCTTAAGTTTGTTTGTGTTTGCTTAGATCGAATAAAACCTAGTTATTGAATATTGATTTGTTGTCTCTTGTTTAGTTGATTGTTATCGCGTTAGGTTAAGAAAACTGGCTGACCTCTTATATGTAACTAGCCTGAACGTCTTAAAAATACAACCGTAGAGTGCACTATTGGTTTTGTTCGTTGTATTTATTACGTGAATTGCGGCTTGTAGATCCTAGAAAACTTAAAGGATTTTAAGGATTTAGGGGAGACTAATATTCATAGAGTTGGAGACTTCGGCACCTCCCCACGACCAATAATAAGGAATACGACGCTTCAACTAAAACAAGGACGTGACAATTCAATGAATCAATAGGAGATAACTAGGGAGTAATTAAATATAAGTAAATACGCTTTTCCTATCATAAGAAGTTCACCAATTTACTTTTTCTTGTTTTTTAGTGTAATTTTAGTTTTACGATTAGTTTTTGGGTTAGTTGATTAACAACTAATTCCGCCCACTCCTTCAAAACCGAGATTTTAACTGCTTTCTAAAAAATATAAGAATACAAAAAGAATCATCCCTCGCATCTAGACCTATCTCGTCATACATCTTGACCTAACGATACTGTTCCCCTAGAGAATGATCAATCCCCTGGACCTACCTATACTACACTACAACGATCAGGTACACTGCCTGGAGAATTGCAAGCTTCTCAAGTTCCCTTGAGAAGTAAAACCTTTTGCGTGGACGCAATCCTCGCATCATTGCCACTTTCATCGGTGATAGCAACGGATTTTTGATTGGGTGTGTTTTGAGATTTGTTGGACCAATCATGCTGGAAAAGGACTTTGTCCTCAAGGAGCTGAAAAGCTTGATTTGGAGTTTTGTAGAGGAAGATTCATCCAGATGTTTCGTCAAGAATTCCTTGAGTGGATTCGTCTAGACCGTGATAGAATATTTGAATAATAACTTTCTTGGTCAGACCGTGTCCATAACATTTTCGAAGCAAGTTCTTAAGTTGTAACCAGGCTTCGGTTAGAATTTCACATAAGTTTTGAGAAAAGTTTCTGATTTCGAGTAAAAGACATTCAAATAATGATGGTGGAAAGAATCTACTTATAAAAGCTCTTCTCATCTGATCCCAAGACGTTATTGACGTTTCATTAAGTTCGCTAAAACAGAATTTAGCCTCATCGGACAACGAGAAAGGAAACATCAAAAGCCTCACACACTACAAGAAAAGGAAGAACGGGCGACGAAGTCAACGCCGACGACATAATGTCGTCGGCATCAACCAATAAACGACAAAAAAAGGCTTGACCAAGCCAAGGTTGCGTTGAATTTTTGTGAAGATAAAATACCGACGACATGTCGTCGGTATAATGTTGACAATGTTTGACTTTTCAAAACCTGGTGAAAACATGGGCGGGAGTTTGACCCGTCGTCGGCACAATATATGATTGTGATTAGCGTGTGATTAGCGTTTGATTAAGATATGTTTTGTCATTACTGTTTTTTTGCCGACGACCTTAATGTACTAGTGACAGCTTCACTTTGAGTTTCTTCGTATTTGAACATGTCGCAGATTACGAGAAATTCACGGATGTGGTCATGCGGATCGGCCCGCGGATGACCACCGAATTTATTCTCTAGAATCATTTTCAAGTGGGTACTATATTAAAAACAAAGTTGTCATCAACATTGGGTCGAACAATGTCATAACTAGGAGTTGGTGCCACAGTCTTAGTTCTTTCCCACATGGGTTGATCATCAGGTTCGAGACTTATTTGAGTTTGTGAATCGGGTTGGGGTACGACATCCTCTTCGGATATTTTGGATTTTGCATTCAAGATTATAATTTCACTAACGGAAGGATGTTCAATAGAAGATTTGAGTGACTCGATCTCAACAAATTCTTTTTGTGTATTTTTAAGTTTATAAGTTTTCTTTTTCACATTTTTATTTAATTTCGATAATGGATTCATGAGTCGCTTTCCCCAAGAACGTGGATTTATACCTACTTTAAGAAACTTACAAAAAGACATTTTTTTAAAAAATATATATAATTTTTTAATAAAAATAATTAAGTTCTAAAATGAAAAGTGTTTAAAAGAAAAAAAAAATCTAAACATATTTATACCTTTTTTTAATATTTATACTCTTTTTTAATATTTATACTTTTTTAGATATTTTTTTAATTTTTATTATATATATAGAAAATGAGGATAAATGGATAAAGCATTATTTTTGGTTCAGATAGGCAGGTGCGGCGCACTTGAGTTCAAGTGCGGCGGCTTTCTGGGTTTTGGATTAGAGTGCTGCGTACTTTAGGAAAATAGCGCCGGTTTTCTGGATTTTATATTTTCGATTTTTTAAGTTTTAGATTATAACGAATAAGGAAATAAACAAAAGAAATAAGCAAGTAAGCAAATAGGCAAATAAAGAAGAAATGATAAAAAAAAAAGAAAAAAAGAAAAAGAAAAAAACAACTAAAAATTAACAACTAAAAAAAATAAATAACTGATAAAACAAATTAAAATGCAAACAAAATTTGAAAACAAGCTAACAAGCAAAATGTATTTCAAAGAATGAAATCACATAAGCAATCCCAGACCTAAAATAAACACTTAAGCAGGTTTTGTATACAAAGATTTTATGAAGTTTTGAAAATTTTATTGCTGGTTCCCAAAGTGAGCAGCGGCTTTTGGTGTAAAGACCGCCGTACTTTTTAGATTTTTAAATAAAACGGTATAGAAAATTGCCACGACACTGGCGTACTTATAAAAAGTGCGCCATACTTGCAGACTCAGAAGCAAAAATTTCACATCTTTGATCGATTAAGAACACGTTTAAGCAAATAAAAAGCACAAGACAAGCAAACAAACTGATAATAACTAAAACAATTCCCCGGCAGCAGCACCAAAAATTTTATTTGTTTCGAAAGCTTTAAATTTATAATACTAGATATACCGGTTAATCGACTAAAAACACAACACGGGCAGTGTACCCTTTCGAGTGTAGTATAGCCTAGGTAAGTCCAGGTCGTCCCAAGAGAATTGTAGTTTTCTCAGATTGTTTACAATGGTGCAAATGGTTAATTTAATTGTCACTTATTAAATCAACCAAACGTGTATATAACCAAGATTATAACTAAGGTAATGAAATGGCAAAGATTCAAGTAAATGATTTAAAAGAGTTTGTTTAGGCAAATGATCACTAAGATATAAAGTGTTTAGAATAATGACTATCACTTAACCTATCAAGACAACACAAGTCACAAATAACGCTAGTCAAAGATGCGACAAGTATGTATATCGATTAGTTAAAAAGAACCCTTTCGGCATATAGACTTGTCATAACCAATATTATAAGTGAAATGATAAAAACGAATTAACTAGAGTTCTTTCGACCTATACACATAAATAAAGCATATTTCATTATTTTATCAAATAATAACCAATAATCCAAACGCTCCATATCAAAGATCACATATGCCAAAACAAACACAAACGACTACTCCATATTCAATATCAAATCAAGCATATTATAAGTAATAAACTCATAATATCTCATCAATAATATAAATAAGAAAGTACCAAAATTCACGAAAGCAAGTGTTCACAGGATCAAAACAATCAATAACCAAGAATTCGCCTAAAACTGATACAAGGGTTACAACCAATGGTTCCAATAGCAACACACTACCCAAGCCCTTCTGTGATAACACAAGTCTTATCCCGACTTCCGAAAATAAGCAACTCGTAAATGGTAGCAGAACAAGGGCATTTGGTAATGGAATTTAGGTGGAGTATTTGAGATAATTTTGGTGAATTCTTCAAGTTTGGGTGTTGATAGGTGCTGGAAATGAATGTATGAGGTCTGAGAAAGGTGGGTGATGGCTGGAAAACGTGGTTGTGGTGGTGGTGAGGTTCCAAGGGTGTTGGATCAAAGGTTTGTCAATCCTTTTTCACCAATTCCCTTATTCCAAGTGGTGTTTTTGGGATTCAATGATTAGATTATGATATGGTATCGTTCCTGGCACCAAATGGGGGTTTATATAGGCTAGAGAACACTTGGGGACAAAGTCTTGGGGTATATGACCGGTTTGGGAGTTAATTATAACTTAAATGTGAGTATCAGACCCAAAAGTACGCCCAACATATATGCAAAACCGCCGTACTTCTTGGCTTTGAAGAATTTTCCCGCTGGTGAAAAGTGCACCGCTCTTATTACAAAGTATGCCGGTTTTGAGGCGTTTTCAGCTGTTGACCCAAACATCAAAGTTGTAGATAATTATCTTAGCTTTGCATCGCCGTAAACGGGGATCAAACGGAGTCCATATGCTCAAGATATCACCAAAACAGTGTACATGTGTCGGGAAGCATTGAACTTGAGTTTCATTCTTCGTTTAAGCTTTAAATATTTATCTTTACTTCTGTTTCTTCCATGACACGTACCATGAACCTATAATAGCATATTTAATCTGTTAAGTATCGAAAGTTCATATAAATCATCAATATATAAGCATAAAAGCATCGATAACGCACATAGAAATATGTATAAAAGGAGCGTTATCACTGCGATCATAGGATTTGGACACGACGTTTCGCCTCTTCCATTTTTTGCCTATAAATAGCGTCTTTGACTTTAGTTTTACCACCGTAAATTTTCACATACTTCCTTTGCATAACTCCCTGCAGTGTTTACCGAACGATCTGCTATATTTATCCAAACGAATTTAGTGGTTCATCCGTTCGACATGTACGTTTCGCATTGTCAGTTTTTGTTGTCTTTATTGTTTGGCTATACCCATCTTCCCGGGATCACATTATGTCGAAGTCACCCCATTCGGTTCATGAGGAAAACGCTTCGGAGGTTGAGGAATTTCAGCGTAAATTTGACATTCCGAAATATAGATCTTTGATGGATGAAAAGGGTATGAATTGGGTGATTGACGAGTTTGGTATACTAAGAGATTTACATCCACGGTTACCTTCGCCGAATATGACAATGAATAAGCTGCCGAGCAATGTATAGGTCTATAATTAGAGTATTTTCTAGAAGGTGGCCTTAGTGTGCCATTCCCTATTTTTTTTATGGATGTAATTAAGCATTACAAAGTTCATTTCTCTCAGTTGGTTCCGCTTGGATTGCACCGAGCCACTCTTTTCGAGGTATACAGCCGGAGTCTACACATTACACCCACCACTCCTCTGTTCTGAGCGTTTAACAAACTTAATAAATAAGGCCATTGGTTTTCTTTCGAGAAACGTGGCGGTAAGGACCGAAAGGTTTGTTTCAACGAGATCTTAACGGGCTTAAAGGGTTGGAAATATAATTTCTTTTTTATAGACAGACGAGCTATTCCCTTCGCCATGCCCTGGAGGCACCAGGACTCCGATATTTCAGATCCCTTTCCGAAGGGTGAATTTGATGAATTTGCTGCGTTGAGGTTACAGGAACACGTGATTGATCTTATAAAGATTTCTCCTGGCTTTCTCTACGCCGTCGAGTTGACTTCCCAATGGAAGTATCCTGGTTTTCGGGCCGCTCTTAGGAGTGTCAAGGGGAAGGGTATAGCCCTAGCTTTTGATCTTTTCCTTTGTTTCTTTTGTTCTTGTTTGTTACATGTGTGTGTGTCTTTCTGTAACACCCCCAAAAATTTGGTATTGCGGAAGCATTCGGGTCATGGGGTGCTACTAAAATTGGTAATCACAACACATGGTAATAAAGAACGAAATACATACTCCGTTTAAATACATTAATCCAAGATTTATAGAGTTTACAATAGAGTTTCAAGTTCTGAAAATAAGGCCCATGAGTTTAGTTGTCCCAAATAAAATAAAAAAAAGTCATAGTTATGCGTAAAAACACTTCGGGTAATAGTCTATGACCCTTGCCATGCCAATGCCTTGCAACCATCAGATAGATTAGACACCTGAGAAAAACATGCTAAAAGTCAGCAAAACGCTGGTGAGTTCATAGATTTAAAATGAAACAGTAAAATAATAAATTTGGACCAATAGTTTTGTGTATGAACATTACAACGCATCTAATGCCATACAAAATAGTCTATCACGCTAGCACTAAGTTCATGCAACCGAGGCTTGACAGTTCAGTGCACTACAATATAGCACATAATTAATAATCAGGGGCCCATAGCAAGTGTTTAACCCAATACACTCATAGTCCGACTTGCTATACGCTCGAACTGACCTGTCTGGCCAACCGAACGGGGGAGTCACCTCAATAGATCTATTTATATCAATCGCGCTTCCTAGCGGGAATTAACGGTTCATGAGGTTGGGCATAACAATGGGTTCCGGGGCTTAGGCTAACTATGCAATAGTTTTGAGAAAATAAAACATTATTGTGGTCCAGAAATTGTTTTGCATGTTTCTCACCCCATAGTTGTAAAACGAGTATAAATAGAGTGGAGCTATAAACTCACCTCGGCAAATAGCAGTCAAATAGTGTTCGGTACCAATACGCGACCTAGATTTGTAAGGCTTGTTTTAGTTCACAGACTAAGTTTAAGACTCAACGAAGATTAAATCAAAAGTTTTAAAGTGATGCATTATTTTTGCTCGTGTGGCAGCATTTAAGTTTAAAACAGTTTTCTAAGTATTTATGGGTATTGGCTCTTGGAAGTGCATAATTGTATGACAATAAAAATATCAAGGACGAATAAGATTCCGGTTCGACAATAATCGAAAGACGACGTACTAAAAGCGATTACGAATAATACTAGACGTTGTCGGAATATGTGAACGTTATTATTAAGGGTATATAAAAATAGTGGCTATAAGGGTATATAAAAAGTTATTTTTGAAATATTTACCAAAAATATATTTGAAGCGTATGAATAATTATGATTTTATTTAAAAGATTCTCAATTCGAGAACTAGTTTATAGATGTTGTATATAAAACGTTTCGTTTGTCAATTTTTAACTAAAACATGAAAAGTATATTTATTTTGATAGAAGTCGGGCATGACCCGTGCATGTGTGCTGGTTTCTCGAGGAAATTATGTGTTACAAAAATATATGTTCATATAACAGCCGTTTTATAACTGTTATAAAGCTTTAAGTAGATTTTCTAAAATACCGTTTTATGTGTTTACATTTTAGTAAGCGATATAAGTAGATTAAATATTTACAAGTTCAGTTTAGGCTAGGGTTTATAAGTTGCAATTTGTATAAAAATTTATAATCGTATGTATATATATAGTGTCTTGTGTTGTAATATAAGTTTTCACAACTTGTGATTTATGAGAAAATTTGTGATTACGTGAAAAGAAATGATTCGTAATTGAGTTGTGAAATAAATCGAATACGAGGCTATGTCGGTACACACTTTTATACAACGGTTACGATATTAATTTTTATTTAGTCGTTTATATATATACTCGGCCGATTAAATATACACGCCCCCTTTACCACCCTTGTTGGGCTGTGGCCCAATTAAAGCCAAGGGGGGGGGGGATTTTGTGGGCTGGACTGGAATATAAATCAATACACACTCGAGTGGGCTTGGTGGGCTGTGAGCAACAAAAGACATTATATCATTAAATGGGCTTTTGCCCAGTTTGTGAAACAATTAACACAACCAACATGCTTATTAACGCGACTAGTGTTTTGAATAGAGGTTGACATCAGTGTGTAGTCCAACTCTCGTATATCGAGCTCGAGTGACCAATCAAAAGGGAACCAAACCCTTTCGACCTTGTGGATAAGACAAGAAATTATCGTGCCTTTAGTGCAAGGGCTAAAGGCCCCTGTTGACCATGCAAAGTAAACACACTCCATGTGTGTTATACAAACATTATGCTAACATAACACACCCTAAGCTATACAAACAACACCTATGAGGTCTGACCCGAAGTAAGAAACCATCAAACACACCCTTACGGGTGACTCTTGTGGAAACGAAGCAAAACAAACAAAAAATAAACGGACCCTAGTTGACTGCCAAACAAACAACCACACCACTTCGAGTATTCCCTGTCTCCCCCGAGACCAAATAGAAACAACTAATATCCTATGTGGGTGTCTCATTGTCCCGGAAACAAACCAAACAAAAAACTCGTGTATTTTTCTTGTTAAATCCAAACCCCACAAAAACTCAACCAAGCACAAGGATTAATACTAGTTTCCATTCTCTTTCTTAAACAAGGACGGACAAAAATCAAATTAACACAAGCATTCCCATCAAATCCGAGACACATACCAATGAAACAACAAATCCACAACTGAAACCCTAGTCGGGTTATGACCCGACCCGTATACCAGACGACTCAACAAATACTTACCACTTTAATCAAGTTTTAACCATATGAATCCATTTACAAAACACGTTTAATCCCGTTTTAAATTTGTTTTTAACCACGAAAACATAATAGCTTAATTACAAATCGGTTTGGAAAAGTATAACAACTAGTCAATTCACCAAGAGATTATACTTAACAAGAGCTAATTAAAACATACAAGTACACCCATATTCGAATGAAACAATCATCAAAAATCATAACAGATCAAGATTTCAATAAATCATAGAAACATATACACATCCGAATGAAAACATCAAACAAGGATTTTAGGATTCTTACAACGAGAGTCGATTGACAGAGATTAATTAACAAGACCCGAATCCGATCTCCAAGAAAGTTCCCACACACCTCTGATATATCCTTGAGCACTCTGATTCTTGTGAACACTATTGTTGTGAGTTGTGAAGGTGTGGGACTTACTGGAAATCGTCTGGTACTATAAAGGAAAATTAAGGGAAGTCATCGACTCCTTTTTGATCGTGGAGAAGGGAAACTCCCATAAGTAGCTTCACTCACCATCAACCTTCAATCTCGATGTGTCGTTGACCCTGGGAGACGCAAGTGACAGCGATGGCCACCTATATAGAAGATAAAGTCAATGAGACTATGGATCTAGCTTTTGGATTTATGCTCTTGGAGTTGGGAGGTCGAAGGTGATAGATCAGATGGGAGGAGATAACGAGGAAGGAGAGAGAGTAATCATCTGAGTGTGTATGTGGTCTTGAAAAAAAAAGTATATACGTTTTGTTTTATTAATAAAGAGTGTATTGTGTGTACCCCATGTCCCGTTGAGCACCGGTGTAAACGTGGTACTCCGGTTTGATATAAACGTGGCAAATAAAATTTCGGAGACGTTTTTGTAAAACTGGCATAAAAAGAAAATTTATTGACTCTGAAAATAATTCGTAAGGTTAAACCATTACTAGTGTGGTGTCGGTACGCGTGTGGTATCGTTTTTGAGGAAATGTGAGATAACCTCTCACTTCTATTATGTTACAGTTTGTAAATGTGAGAAAGAGGAAAATTCACTGTTTCTGGTGAGATTAAATAGTTTTGTGAGTTACTGTATGTTACAGTGTGCGGGTTTGCTTCCCGTATTAGTTATGTAAGCACATAAATGCCTAATCTAACAGTTAAGTAATAATAAATTGATATTTATTATTAAAATATTAGTGGGAAAATTACCGTTTGTGTCATCCTTCCCGCCTTAGAAAGAAAACCGTCCTCAGTTTTCACTTAGAGTTACCCGATTGATTTGAGAAAAGATGCGGGTATTTACGCTTGATCTCGTCCTCATGCTCCCACGTGCATTCGTGACCTCTTCGAGAGTTTCAACGAACTTTAACAATAGGAATATGGCTTTGCTTAAGCCGTTTGATTTCTCGATCCATTATCTCGGCAGGTTCTTCAATGAAATTTAGTCTCTCGTCAACCTGGATTTCCTCCAGAGGAATGGCAAGTGTTTCGTTTGAGAGACATTTCTTCATGTTGCTTACGTGAAACACATTGTGCACAGAGCTGAGTTCTTGTGGTAATTCAAGTCGGTAGGCTACCGGCCCGATTCGGGTGAGAATTTTGAAAGGTCCAATGTATCGGGGATTTAGTTTCCCACGCTTTCCAAAGCGAATCACGCGTTTTCATGGCGATACTTTTAGCATAACCTAATCCCCAACTTGGAACTCAAGTGGTTTTCGTCTCTTGTCTGCGTAGCTTTTCTAACGGTCTCGAGCCGCTTGCATCCGGCCCTTGATTTGCACAATCTTTTTAGTAGTTTCTTGTACAAGTTCGGGACCAGTGAGCTGACTTTCTCCGACTTCAGCCCATCATATTGGTGATTTGCACTTTCTACCATAGGGTGCCTCATAGGGTGCAGCTTTGATGCTTGTGTGATAGCTATTATTGTAAGAGAACTCGGCTAACGGTAGATGCCTATCCCAACCGTTTCCAAAGTCTATCACACATGCTCGCAACATGTCTTCTAAGGTTTGAAAGGTCCTCTCACTTTGACCATCTATTTGAGGATGGTACACGGTGCTCATATCAAGATCAGTTCCCAAAGCATCTTGTAGTGCTCTCCAGAAGTTTGACGTGAAAGAACTATCTCTGTCGGAGATGCTATAAACGTTCCATGTCTGTCAACTATCTCCTTATGTTTGAAAGGTCCTCTCACTTTGACCATCTATTTGAGGATGGTACACGGTGCTCATATCAAGATCAGTTCCCAAAGCATCTTGTAGTGCTCTCCAGAAGTTTGACGTGAAATGACTATCTCTGTCGGAGATGATAGAAATCGGGGCTCCATGTCGTGTAACTATCTCCTTTATGTATAATCGTTCAAGTTTATCCATGCTGTCGTTCTCTTTGATTGGCAAAAAGTGGGTAGACTTGGGGAGACGATCAACGATTACCCAAATGGTGTCGTAACCATTAGGGATTTGGTGGTTTTGGGGTGAAGTCCATTGATGAGGCGAAAAGTGTACCGCTTTTAAGGGGTCATTTAAGCCTTAAATCGTATTTATTTGATCAAATATTGCCCTAAATCGTTCCTTTTGTCATTTTAGGTACTTTTGAGGAGAAATCTGGAAAAGGAGGCATTTTGGACGTTTTTGGAGCATTAAAGTGAAGAAAACGGCAAAGTCTCAAAAATCGGCTAAAAGTTACTCTTGACGGCGTCAAGATTTACTCTAGACGGCGTCATGCTTTGGCAAGAAAAGTTGGACGTGAAATTTACTCATGATAAGCCAGTGAAAATAGCATGTGAATTCTGACGGCGTCACGCTTTAACTTGATCAAGGGCGTCACGGCTTAAATCATAAGGGGACGGCGTCACGTTCACGAGCTGACGGCGTCAAGCCTTGATAAGCCAGAATGGATTTTGGAAGAGCTAAAGAGGGACGGCGTCAAGAAGGTCATCCGGGAACCCTAAAAGCGGCGAGGTGACGGCGTCACACTCCATAAGGTGACGCCGTCAGATCCAAAAATCTATATATAGTTTTCTAATCTTTTGTCATTAGGGAGAGCTTAGTGTGTGGAATTTTGGGAGAAAACCCTAAGACGATTTTAGCTACTTTTTCAGGGCTTTTTGCCTTGAGATCTTCCATGTTTCATTGAAAGATAAGTTATCAATTAATCATTCAATATGTCTATGTGTTGTTTGATTCTATCTTATTCTTGTCTTTTGTTTAACATGTTAGGCTAAATTTATCTTGTGTTTGCTTAGATCTAATGAAACTTAGCTATTGATTATTGGTTGTTAGTGTGTTGTTAGTTGTATTGGATGATTGTTTATCTATGTTAGGCTTAAGAAAACTGGCTAACTTCCTATTCGGTAACTTGCTTGAACGTCTTAAGAAACATGAACCAAACGCGTACTAAAGGTTTTTATGGTTGTATTTAATGCACAAGCGAATTCTAGTGATCCCATGTTAGGAGCTTCCTAGCCGGCTCGACATAGGAGTGAAGTAGGAGCTTGTAGAGTTGGGGAAGTAAGTACGCCACCCCACGAATGGTATTAAGGAATACACCCGTCATCCACGCGACTAATACACACTAATTAACCAGTAAAAGATAGTTAGGGAGTAAGGAAATCTAAGTAAACACATTTCTCTACACATAAGTTTCTCACCACATTTTATTTTCAGTTATTTATTTTATTTGCATTCGTAGTAAATTGGGTTAGTTGACTAGCAACTAATTCCGCCCACTCCTTCAAAACCGAGATTTTATTTGCTTTCATAAAAACTATAAAAACATAAAAAAAGAATCTTCCTCAACCCTTAGACCTAATTAGAGCAGCCTTTCATACCTAACGAACACTATTCCCTGTGGAGAACGATCAATCCCCCGTACTTACCACTACACTATACTACATCGGTCAGGTACACTGCCTGGTGGGGTTGTAAGCCTCTTGAGATCCCTCGAGAGGTAAAACCTGTTGTAAGGTTACAAAACCACGCAATCAAGTTTTTGGCGCCGCTGCCGGGGAATAGTTATTGTTTAGGTTGAATTTTTATTTCTATTAGGTCTACTCACTAGATTCCTTTCTAGTGAGATTTTTATTTTATTTTTCTAGATTTTCTTTAGTCTATCTATTTTCTTCGTGTCTTTGTTCGTAACCATACCATCCGACATCATGGAAGATGGTAATATCCTTAACCCACACAACCCACCACCACAACAACCACAACCACCTCCTAGAGCCCGTACTTTAGGAGAGTATTCCCGTCCTAGCCACCATGGCTATCGAAACACCATTGAGCTCACTCAAGGAGCCAATATCACACCCTTGCGATCCGACACCATCCGGTTGGTGCAAAGCGGATGCGCATTCCATGGACTTCGTTCTGAAGATCCTAATCAACATCTCAAGGACTTTCTTAAAATCGTTGATTCTATAGACCTTGATGTTGCCACTCGAGAGACGACCCGATTGCGTCTCTTTCAATTCTCTTTGCGGGACCAAGCTAGTCAGTGGCTAGAACGTCAACCCGCAGGATCCATCACCTCTTGGGATGATCTCACCACTCGTTTCCTTGCTCAGTTTTTCCCACCGGGAAGAACTACCAAGCTAAGGAATGATATCTTGATGTTCCAACAACGTCAAGGCGAAACTCTCTACGAGGCATGGACTCGATTCAAGGACCTACTCCAAAAAGTCCCTCACCATGGCATAGAACTTTGGCTCCAAGTCCAAATCTTCTATGATCATATCAATCTCTCCACGAGGCAAACCATTGACCAATCGGCCGGTGGCAAGCTACGTGATCTAAGTGCGGAACAATCATGGGCTCTCCTAGAGGATCTTGCTCTTTATGACAACGAAAGTTGGAGTGATCCCCGTGATTTGAATAAAACGGTCAAGGCAATATCTTTGCCTTCGAACAATTCAAGCACTTCTGACCGTAGGATCATAGAACTTGAAGACCAAGTCAAGTTTCTCATGAAATCCTACGAGGCTCCTAAACCTTCAAGCCAAGTGAACAAAATCACTTCTTCATGTGAATTATGTAGTGGTCCCCACGACACTCGTGATTGCATGGAACTCCCCGAACAAGCTTTTGTGGACTACGCATCCTCGCGTACCGACGGAGCGGGAGACAAGTGGTACACTTTCAAACCCGAGCCAAACCATTATGGTGATTCATACAACCCCTCATGGAAAAATCACCCGAACCTTAGGTGGAAACAAAACCAAAACTCTCAACAAACCAATTCTTCCAACCCACCTAATCGTTTCCAATCAAGCGGTTCCTACTCGAACCGTACTTTCAACAACAATCCTTCCGGCAATGGTAGTACCGATAACTTTGAAGGATTGATGTCTCAATTTATGGCATCTCAAGAAGCTCGTTTAGCCAAGTTTGAAGCCGATTTCAAACAAAAACAAAGCGAGATGACCGATAAGATTGACACCTTGTTGAAAGCCCTCAATGACCGAGAAATGGGAGCACTCCCTAGCAACACGGTCAAGAACCCGAAACTGAACGTCAACGCTATTTCATCGGTTTCGTCCCCTAGTTCTTGTCCACAATATTATTCGGTCAATTCCATGAGCACGTGTTTCAAACAAACCCAAGTCGTTCCAAATGACCAAGAAGTTATGACATCCAAATTGGTCAACAACATAGTTGAAACACCTCCCACTCAAAACCTTGACGAAGAATTCAAGGAGCTCCACCTTGAAAGTCCGGTTGTTGATGTGTTGGATGAGAAGAAGCTCAAATTAGGCGAAAAAGGGACCGCCTTCGTTCAAAACAAACTACCTAAGAAGTTAGATGATCCGGGCTTATTTGTTCTACCTTGCAAGGTCGGTAATTCGGAGGCTTATGACACATTAGCCGATCTTGGATCAAGCCTTAACCTACTTCCGTTACCTCTCTACACCTCTCTAAAACTTGGAAAACTTGAAGAAACCGAGGTGATAATAGGCTTAGCGGATGGAAGTGTTGCTTACCCGGTTGGAGTAGTTAAGGACGTGTTAGTGCACATTGGAAAACTAACCATTTTAGCCGATTTCCACGTCCTTGATATGGTTAGCGACCCTACATGCCCCTTGTTGATAGGTAGAGGATTTTTGGCGACCGCTAGTGCTATGATTGATTGTAAGGAATCCAAGATAGCGGTAGGAGAAGGAGATACTTGGTCAGTCTATGATGTTAAGAAACATGCCTATGATACTAGTGAGGAACCAACACCACATTGGCTAGAATCAAATAGGAGACCATCTAGATATGGACCTTGGATTGATAGAGACTTCATAGGACCCCAACGCCCATTTTACCTAGAAGAGGACTTTGTTAACCGAACGCATTCGGTGGAGCAACTCTTGGCTAGGGACACCGAATTGGATCCATTTGAAGACCCTCTAGTTTTTAGAAAGATGATTGATTTCCTAGGAGTTCTGCCAATTAACCTAGGAATGAATAAGTGGATTTGTGAGGAAGATGATCATAAGTGGAATTGGGATAAACCACCCAAAGATGGAGATGGGTCATGGCATATTAAGATGACGTTGTATGACCCGGATGGAGAGAAGTTTGAAAAGATATATCGCACTAAGCGAACCAATAGGAAACTTCAATCCAAGCTTAACCCTAAAGACGTCCTTGATGACGAGCTTACTTACATAGGGTAGCTTGACTTTGAGTCTAGCTACAAGACTCGTTAATAAAGAAAAGCGCTTCTTGGGAGGCAACCCAAGCTTTATTTGTTTTATTTGCTTTGTGTGTTTATTTATTTGTTTGTTTGTTTTTATTTGTTTCCGTATGTGTGTTTAATTTTTATTATTATTGATTCATGTTAAAAACTAATTTGTGAAAATGCTTTATGTTGTTTTTAACTTCGTCTTAACTACATATAAAGGTATTTTGCAAAAGATAAGTGTAAGGGAAATCTAAATCGGTTTATTAGAACACAAATTAACATGAATCGTAATAATAATAAATTAGCATACATATTCGTATTTGTTTGAGTCAAATGCTTGTATCGAGTCATAATGAGGTTTTGCAGGATTTCCAGGAAGTAAGGTAAAGGTTTTTCCAGAAATTTTCCGGAAACTTAAAACGAAAATTTTTGTCAGGTCATTTCTGACGGCGTCAGGGGTTATAACCTGACGGCGTCAGATTTAATTTCCAGAAATTTTTGAAAGTTTTGTTTTCATAAAAAGTTTTTATTAAATCTCCAACTTATAATCTCCAGGAATCTGCAAAATTTTCATTCCACAAGCATTATATCCTTATATATAGATTTTATCCCGCCGATGTTATGCAGGTTTTCGTGTTTGTTTTCTCAGGTTTAACAGGTTATTTTGGACAAGGAGATGTTTATGGAATCAAGCTTATGGCGATGCATTAGTCATGGAGCTTCAACATTCTCTTTGGAGGAAGATTTAACCGTGTAATTTCATTATCCACCGAGCGAATCAGGGGAGTATTTGATTTCATTCTTTTACTTTTTGCTTTTACATCTTATTATTTGAACATTGGGGACAATGTTCATCTTAAGTGTAAGGGGAGGGTAAAAGTACGATTTTAGAGAATGCCATTGCGCTTGATTTTTGTTTGTTTAATAATAGATGTGTAATAAAACTGAGAGAAATACTTGTTAAGGTAATTTTAGTGCCAAATTTAAAATTTTTTACAACATATAGGAGTGAAACTTTGATCTTAATGAGCGTCTCACGGATAGGAGTTATATGACTAGCACAAAAACCGTACCACTAAAAAATTTTCCACCCCCAAATATGTGAGGTTCGCCCCTAGAATTGGTAGGAAAAGCATTTATGCTATGATGTGTGTACCGGTAGCACTTAGATTCTAGAACTTGCGTTAGGACCATTCCGAGGCCACAAGTGAGACTACATTCGTGTAGTTAGATTTACTACATGATAAGAGGCATTAGGATTAACCCATTGTTTTACACCTGTGTTTGTTATAATTACGTTGGCTACATTGGTCAAGTAATTCTCCCACACCCTTTGCGTTGTACTCATTTTTAGTACACGATACCCTAGTACACCCCTCAGAGCCTATCTTTTCGTTTCGACCTTTAAGCATTTTACTTAAAGGAAGAATTTGTTACACCCCACTAAAATGTACACCCAAATCGCCTTAGCCTACCTTGTATGCACTCATCTTTAGTGCATTATTGTGACAACATTTGTTTAAACCCAAGTTAATTATCTAATTGATTACATGGTTGCTAAGTCGAGTCATATCCTTGTACATATTGTTTTGGGACGATTGGGACTCATGGGTAAAGTACTAGTGTAATGGAGTAACGGGGAAGAACATCATTTATTACCCCCATATGTGCTAAATATTTTAAAAGTACTCCAAGTTTTTCAATTATCTTAATTCGAGTCATTAGATTAGTATTTGTAAAGTTATGTAAAAATTCAAGTGTAAGGGGGATGCAATGCCCCTATGATGTATTATTTTGGATGGTAGGGTAAAAGTGTATGAAAAAAAAAAAAAAAAAAAAAAAAAAAAAAAAAAAAAAAAAAAAAAAATGAGAAAATGAAAAATAGAAAAAACATACGGACTACCATCCCGTTTTATTTTATGTTTATTTTATATTTTTGTTATTTTGTTATTTTGTTTCTAGCTTAAGATCGAGTCTAGTCTTGGCTTAGCAACGTTGTATAGTACATGTAATTGATCAAGATTTTTAACTCGCCACCAGTAAAATATCCCGTATCCAACAAAACCGTGTTTTCCTTTTCCCTACACCTAAAGTTATAACCCATTTAAAAGCCCTCTTTGATAGTTTATCTTTGGTGCTTACGCCTAGTGGAGGAGGTTTTCGATCCTTTCCCAAGCCTATGGTAATCTATTTGCTATGACAGGTAGTGAGAGATATTATCCGTTTTCATTTATGAGATTTATTTTGATGACACTTGAGAGATGTGAGTATCTAAACACTACTTGTGAGGTGCTAGTTTATAATCTCCGTGCTTATTATGATTGAAGTGGAACGATTATTTGTTGTAATTACTTTTATGTTAGCATTAAATGACCCCTAGCTTGTATTTTGATTAGAATAAAAGCGCATTTGCTTGAGGACAAGCAAATCTCAAGTGTAAGGGTATTTGATGAGGCGAAAAGTGTACCGCTTTTAAGGGGTCATTTAAGCCTTAAATCGTATTTATTTGATCAAATATTGCCCTAAATCGTTCCTTTTGTCATTTTAGGTACTTTTGAGGAGAAATCTGGAAAAGGAGGCATTTTGGACGTTTTTGGAGCATTAAAGTGAAGAAAACGGCAAAGTCTCAAAAATCGGCTAAAAGTTACTCTTGACGGCGTCAAGATTTACTCTAGACGGCGTCATGCTTTGGCAAGAAAAGTTGGACGTGAAATTTACTCATGATAAGCCAGTGAAAATAGCATGTGAATTCTGACGGCGTCACGCTTTAACTTGATCAAGGGCGTCATGGCTTAAATCATAAGGGGACGGCGTCACGTTCACGAGCTGACGGCGTCAAGCCTTGATAAGCCAGAATGGATTTTGGAAGAGCTAAAGAGGGACGGCGTCAAGAAGGTCATCCGGGAACCCTAAAAGCGGCGAGGGTGACGGCGTCACACTCCATAAGGTGACGCCGTCAGATCCAAAAATCTATATATAGTTTTCTAATCTTTTGTCATTAGGGAGAGCTTAGTGTGTGGAATTTTGGGAGAAAACCCTAAGACGATTTTAGCTACTTTTTAGGGCTTTTTGCCTTGAGATCTTCCATGTTTCATTGAAAGATAAGTTATCAATTAATCATTCAATATGTCTATGTGTTGTTTGATTCTATCTTATTCTTGTCTTTTGTTTAACATGTTAGGCTAAATTTATCTTGTGTTTGCTTAGATCTAATGAAACTTAGCTATTGATTATTGGTTGTTAGTGTGTTGTTAGTTGTATTGGATGATTGTTTATCTATGTTAGGCTTAAGAAAACTGGCTAACTTCCTATTCGGTAACTTGCTTGAACGTCTTAAGAAACATGAACCAAACGCGTACTAAAGGTTTTTATGGTTGTATTTAATGCACAAGCGAATTCTAGTGATCCCATGTTAGGAGCTTCCTAGCCGGCTCGACATAGGAGTGAAGTAGGAGCTTGTAGAGTTGGGGAAGTAAGTACGCCACCCCACGAATGGTATTAAGGAATACACCCGTCATCCACGCGACTAATACACACTAATTAACCGGTAAAAGATAGTTAGGGAGTAAGGAAATCTAAGTAAACACATTTCTCTACACATAAGTTTCTCACCACATTTTATTTTCAGTTATTTATTTTATTTGCATTCGTAGTAAATTGGGTTAGTTGACTAGCAACTAATTCCGCCCACTCCTTCAAAACCGAGATTTTATTTGCTTTCATAAAAACTATAAAAACATAAAAAAAGAATCTTCCTCAACCCTTAGACCTAATTAGAGCAGCCTTTCATACCTAACGAACACTATTCCCTGTGGAGAACGATCAATCCCCCGTACTTACCACTACACTATACTACATCGGTCAGGTACACTGCCTGGTGGGGTTGTAAGCCTCTTGAGATCCCTCGAGAGGTAAAACCTGTTGTAAGGTTACAAAACCACGCAATCATCCATAGTTATATGTTTCCAAATTTCCATTCTAGAATTTTTGGTTGCACTAGCAATCGTAGCGGTTTCTGCTAATTAGCCTTAACTTTGTGATGAGTTACAACTGCGTTTGGATAAACACCACTAAATTTTTCTTGGCCTTAAACCATCCCTTTGGTCTAAATCCTGGTAGCGTAAAGTTTAATCCTATTCTGATATAAGGTGATAGGATGGCTGGTCCTTAAGGTTTGTTCCGGAATTGGATGTCCCCTGTTTCAGAAGCATGGGTAAAATTTTATTCAAAAACTTTATTTGTGTAGTTGTTTATACAAATTTGACCAAAAATGTTTTTCAAGCAATACACATTTCTTGGTTTGAAACTATTAGTTATGTAAAGTGGCACGACCTTGAAAGATTTATCATTTAGTGAAATAGATTTTTAAACATGTTGTAGCTAAAACGATTTTTCAAAGAAAATCTTGATAAAGTTTGACCAGAAATTTTTGACCCATCAGAATGAGTATTTCAGGAAAATATCCCTGCGATTTTTTATGTTCGATATCAACGCATTTTTAAAGAACGGTCCTTAAAGGGAGAATATCGAAGGAGAAGGTGTAGTTGGGTATGTACAACTACATGTGTTTCAAGTGTCCAAAGACAGATCCTAGTTGTCAAGGCTGAGTAGGGCTTGATGTTTAATATTAGGCGAAGCTTGTAGATTTAAGTATTCGACTTACTTAAGCCGTGCTAATATGTGTCATGACTTTGTTGCACTAATGGTCTGGAATGAATAAATCAGTCGGATACTATGCAGAGAGATGTCTTACTTATTTACAAGTGAGGACTGTGTATGAATGATCGTTCGATATGTTAAGGCTTCTTGGCATTTCGGTGTGGAAGTGATGTCAAAAATGTTGGGGTCGAGTCATCTAGACTCCTAGAGTGCACAATGTTATAAGGTTAATGGTATATAGATAATCTGACATAATGCGTCTGCTACTTATGAGGAAACCTCATTATAAGGAATGAAGATGATAGATTGTACTTTGACGAAGCAATGTCAAAGTATGATATATCGATATCTATAGTCTGATTTACCTCTAAGGTTTGGTTTAGTGAGTAATGGTGTTTTGATAAAACCTCATGTCCTAGACCAGCTTGTATTCCTAAGGGGTTAGTGAAAGGTTCGAAATCTGTCTCCACGATAGTGGTTCGGGTTACTTCGTAAGGTCTTAAGGCTTCTGTTGGGTTACTAGTCAACTTCTGGCAAATCTCTAGATCCTTAAAAGCTTAGTGGTTCACTCATTGTTCATTTCTGCTGAAGGGTCCTTCTTGTGTTGCTAGGATTCTATTAACATACGGTACGTGAACAAGTTTTTCATCATAGGTGATTACGGAGTGGTATGTCGACATCCAATATATACTAGGGCCGATGTCGAAATCTCTAGGTTTTGTGGGCATAGGATCACCCAAGCTAGTGCGGGGAGTTTTATACGTCTAGAGTACTACCTTGAAGGATGGTGTTGATTGCTACTAGCAGTTAGTTGGTTGGCTCAGTAGTGTACTCGGTACTTAACACGGAGAGTATAACCCTGTAGAACGATGTTGATTGCTACTGGAAATTGGTCAGTCAAGTTGTTCAAGTATTTAGCATTCTGCGCAGAAGGTAAAGTCTCTATTAAGGATCTAAATATAACTATTGCAACTATTTGACACAATTGCTATAAAGAAAGGATATGTTTCAATCGCATACGGGGTTATGAGTTATCCGGTAGCTATCAAATTTAAAGATTTATCTGATTGATGATGAGGTGTCTCAGAATTGGAAGGGGTAGTGTACAATGAGATGCTAATCGGTGGAGTCGTTCGATGATGGCTGGTGATGTAGCTTATTCTCTCAGATTAGAACGTGGTGTGATATAAGGCTGATTTTTATGTGGTAAGATTGCGTTGAAGTCTATTTGGTTAATGTGCTTTTAGCACGGATGCCCAAGTCTTGCACAAATTTTATGTACCACACACACGAGTTTTTGATTTCTCGAAATTGAAACAAAAAATTTGTCTTTTGGTAAAAATTTTAAGGCAACCATTCCTAGCATAGCATGGTTTTACCAGAATTATACATAGGTGATCAGGCTTTGTATAATTAAGGTCCGATGATGCAATGCTGGGTTTAGTTAAAAAGGAAAAATATTGGTTATTCCGTTTATGAGGTGGTAACATAAAATACTTTCCAATGGAGTAATTAGTTTACAGGGTGATAGCAGAATAGTTTGTATGGTGTTTTGCAAAATAGTATTTTAGGGTAATAGAAAAATAATTTATTATTTGCAAGGTATAGCAAAGTTGTAGTTTATAATAGCAAAATAGTTCATAGTGTAAGAGCAAAACGGGCTGTAAGATAATTGCAAACTGTTTGTATGTTAATAACGACAGAATTTATTATTTTTAATAAGGGGTGCAGGTAACAAACAGCTTATGATATGTTAACAAAATAGTCGTAAAATGATAATGGTAGTAGAATAAGTAGGTGCAATGGCGACTATTGATACATCTAGTCGATATGAGATTGCAGATAGTTGTGAGTCAAATAAGCTTACAACTCAAGATAAACGTACACCAATCCATACAATACGACGAGGTTTACAGAAAGGTACTAATAAAGTCTTATTGGAATACATCTTAAGAGAGTCTAAACTTAGGTCTCGTTATACAGGGCAGTCAACCTTTTGACATCACGTTCAAGTTCTGTTTTCCTCCTGCTTCAAGGTTTCCTGGTACTTCGGTTCCTTGCACTCATTTCTGTAGTGCCCCTTCTTTCCACACCCATAACAAGTCACATCAGCCTTCCGATTGTTCCCTAGCACTATCTTTGCTTTTGCAGAGGTTTTGGACCTACAACCTGTAGCCAGGTGTCCAACCTCCTGGCATTTGTGGCATGTTACGGTGCAAGGCCCGTTGTGGTGTAGTTTGCAACTACTACACATTGGTAACTTTCCAGCATAGGCCTTTCCGTTACTAGATCTGGCAATGTAAGTTTCAACCGACTTTGGCTTTCTGAGGGGTTGCGGAACCCCTTCGTTTCCTTGGTTGTTCTCCTGTTTCCTCTTGTTGTTGTTGTTGCGGTTGTGATTTTCGTTGTTGATACCTTGAGCAATCCTAGTTCGCACAACTTGGCCCATTACATTATGCACTATACGGATGGCTTCATGCATAGTAGTAGGCTTGAAGGAGGCGACGTCCTTTTGAATCTTCGGGGAGAGTCCCAGGATGTACCGTTCAAGTTTCTTATACTCGGGTTCTGTCATATCAGGGCATAGAAGTGCCAGCTCGTAAAAGCAGGTGGTGTATTCGATGACATCATCTCCCTTCATAGTCCAATCCCATATTTCTTGTTCCATTGTTCGTAATTCGCTTTTCGAACAGTATTCTGCAATCATCATTTTTCTCAGTTCGTCTCACGGAACTGAGTAGGCGGTATTGACTCCTACTAATTGAACATAAGCAATCCACCATGCCAAGGCACGTCCCTGAAATGTGCAAGTAGCAAACTTGATTTTGTCTTCCTCGGAGCAGTTTCCACATTGAAGTAGTGATTCCACATCTTCGAACAATCTGCACATTTCCACTGCACCTTCATTTCCACTAAAGGTGCAGGGCTTACTGTCCATAAACTCCTTGTATGAGCAACCACGAGTTGTGGGCTCCACTCAGACTGTAGTTTTTCATGCATGCGGAGTGTAGGTTTTGTCTCTTAGGCGACATGTTCCTTCAAAAGGAGAGAGAAAAGTGAGATGTAGTAAAAATATGTCCTAAGAATAGACGTTCTGAGGTGACATGTTAATTGGTGATAAGTTCGGGTCGTAATTAGATACGTTGGCGGGTTTCCGTATGATAGCATAACAAGTGTTTCGAAGGAATGAGGCGAGCGTTCGAACTCGGAGTCAGGTAGTGAAATTGTGTAGGGGAAGGTAAGTTGTGACAAGTACGGTATGTATATATAGAAAATACTTTTAGTATATAGTATAAATCATCAAACAGTAATTAGGGCAACAGGCTTGGCAGGCAAGTGGCGGTCATAGGGACTTGTTTTTGTAAAAAGCGGTTATAGATTAGGCTTTATATGTACCTAGTTCTCTATAACCTAGGCTCTGATGCCAATCTGTAACACCCCCAAAATCTGGTATTGCGGAAGCATTCGGGTCATGGGGTGCTACTAAAATTGGTAATCACAACACAAGGTAATAAAGAACGGAATACATACTCCGTTTAAATACATTAATTCAAGATTTATAGAGTTTACAATAGAGTTTCAAGTTCTGAAAATAAGGCCCATGAGTTTAGTTGTCCCATATAAAAAAAAACAAGTCATAGTTATGAGTAAAAACACTTCGGGTAATAGTCTATGACCCTTGCCATGCCAATGCCTTGCAACCATCAGACATATTAGACACCTGAGAAAAACATGCTAAAAGTCAGCAAAAAGCTGGTGAGTTAATTGGTTTTAAATGAAGCAGTAAAATAATAAATTTGGACCAATAGTTTTGTGTAAGAACATTACAACACATATAATGCCATACAAAATAGTCTATCACGCTAGCACTAAGTTCATGCAACCGAGGCTCGACAGTTCAGTGCGCTACAATATAGCACATAATTAATAATCAGGGGCCCATAGCGAGTGTTTAACCCAATACACTTGTAGTCCGACTTGGTATACGCTCGCATTGACCTGTCTGGCCAACTGAACGGGGGAGTCACCTCAATAGATCTATTTATATCAATCGCGCTTCCCAGCGGGAATTAACGGTTCATGAGGTTGGGCATAACAGTGGGTTCCTGGTCTTAGGCTAACTACGCAATAGTTTTGAGAAAATAAAACATTATTGTGGTCCAGAAATTGTTTTGCATGTTTCTCACCCCATAGTTGTAAAACGAGTAAAAATAGAGTGGGGCTATAAACTCACCTCGGCAAATCGCAGTCAGATAGTGCAATACTTCAGATAGTGTTCGGCACCAACACACGACCTAGATTAGTAAGGCTTATTTTAGTTCACAGACTAAGTTTAAGACTCAACGAAAATTAAAATCAAAAGTTTTAAAGTGTTGCATTATTGTTGCTCGTGTGGCAGTATTTAAGTTTAAAACAGTTTTCTAAGTATTTATGGGTATTGGCTCTTGGAAATGCATAAGTATATGACAATAAAAATATCAAGGACGAATAAGATTCCAGTTCAACAATAACCGAAAGACGACATACTAAAAGCGATTACGAATAATACTAGACGTTGTCGAGATAGGTGAACATTATTATTAAGGGTATATAAAAATAGTGGCTATAAGGGTATATAAATAGTTATTTTTGAAATATTTACCAACAATATATTTGAAGTGTATGAATAATTATGATTTTATTTAAAAGATTCGCAATTTGAGAACTAGTTTATAGATGTTGTATATAAAACATTTCGTTTGTCAATTTTTAACAAAAACATGATAAGCATATTTATTTTGATAGAAGTCGGCCATGACCCGTGCATGTGTGTTGATTTCTCGAGGCAATGATGAGTTACAAAAATATATGTTCATGTAACAGCCATTTTCTAAAATACGGTTTTATGTGTTTACATTTTAGTAAGCGATATAAGTAGATTAAATATTTACAAGTTCAATTTTGGCTAGGGTTTATAAGTTGCAATTTATATAAAAATTTATAATCGTATGTATATATATAGTGTCTTGTGTTGTAATATATGTTTTCACAACTTGTTGTGATTTATGACGAAATTTGTTACTACGTGAAAAGAAATGAGTCGGAATTGAGTTGTGAAATAAATCGAATACGAGGCTATGTCGGTACACACTTTTATACAACGGTTACGATATTAATTTTTATTTAGTCGTTTATATATATACTCGGCCGATTAAATATAAACGCCCCATTTAACAGCCTTGTTGAGCTGTGGCCCAATTAAAGCCAGGGGGATTTTGTGGGCTGGACTGGAATATAAATCAATACACACTCGAGTGGGCTTGGTGTACTGTGAGCAACAAAAGACATTATATCATTAAATGGGCTTTGGCCCAGTTTGTGAAACAATTAACACAGCCAGCATGCTTATTAACGCGACTAGTGTTTTGAATAGAGGTTGTCATCAGTATGTAGTCCAACTCTCGTATATCGAGCTCGAGTAACCAATCAAAAGGGAACCGAACCCTTTCGACCTAGTGGATTAGACACGAATTTATCGTGCCTTTAGTGCAAGGGCTTGAGGCCCCTTTTGACCAAGCAAAGTGAACACACTCCATGTGTGTTATACAAACATTATGCCAACACAACACACCTTAAGCTGTACGAACGAAACCCATGAGGACTGAACCGAAGTAAGAAACCATCAAACGCACCCTTACGGGTAACTCTTGTGGAAACGAAGCAAAACAAACAACAAATTAACGCACCCTAGTTGACTACCAAAAAACCAACCACACCACTTCGAGTGGGTGTCTCATTGACTACCAAAACAAACAACAAATTAATACCCTATGTGGGTGTCTCATTGACCCGAAAACAAACCAAACAAACAACTTGTGTATTTTTCTTGTTAAATTCGAACCCCACAAAAACTCAACCAAGCACAAGGACTAATACTAGGTTCCATTATCTATCATAAACAAGGACGGACGAAAATCAAATTAACACAAGCATTCCCATCAAATCCGAGACACATACCAGCGAAACAACCAATCCACAACTAAAACCCTAGTCGGGTTATGACCCAACCCGTATACCAGACGACTCAACAAATACTTACCACTTTAATAAAGTTTTAACCAGACGAATCCATTTCCAAAACATGTTTAATCCCGTTTTAAATCCGTTTTTAAGCACGAAAACATAACAGCTTAATTACAAATCGGTTTGGAAAAGTATAACAACTAGTCGATTCACCAAGAGATTATACTTAACAAGAGCTAATTAAAACATACAAGTACACCCATATTAGAATGAAACAATCATCAAAAATCGTAATAGATCAAGATTTCAATAAATCATAGTAACATATACATATCCAAATGAAAACATCAAACAAGGATATTTAGGATTCTTTCGACGAGAGTCGATTGATAGAGATTAATTAACAAGACCCGAATCCGATCTCCAAGAAAGTTCCCACACACCTCTGATATATCCTTGAGCACTCCGATTCTTGTGAATACTATTATGGTGAGTTGTGAAGGTGTGGGACTTACTGCAAATCGTCTGGTACTATAAAGGAAAATTAAGGGAAGTCATCGACTCCCTTTTGATCGTGGAGAAGGGAAACTCCCATAAGCAGCTTCACTCACCATCAACCTTCAATCTCGATGTGTCGTTGACCCTGGCGAGACGCAAGTGACAGCGATGGCCACCTAGATAGGATATAAGGTCAATGAGACTATGGATCTAGCTTTTCGATTTATGCTCTTGGAGTTGGGAGGTCGAAGGTGATAGATCAGATAGGAGAAGATAACGAGGATGGAGAGAGAGTAATCATCTGAGTGTGTATGTGGTGTTTGTAACCACTGTGAAAATCTCACTTTAACATAAACTATCTCACTGAAATATTTATCCTTTTCTACGTGTAAATTTTTATTTTATTTTATTTGTTATCTATAACTATTATCTTATGTGACGTAGATCACATCCTCGATAAACGTGCTCCCACGCAGACCAACCTAACGAACCTAATGTTTATTATATAAACATATCTATATGAAAACATTACAATATACCATCTATCATTTTACGATAATTCCTTAACGAAGGTATAAACAAAACATTCACTATCTAAATATAGAGTTTCTAGAAAACCCTAAATTCATCACAACACCAAATATGGATACCTAAACCCTAGAACATAAAAGTACATCTCATCTGAACTAATGTACAAGTTATCAAAGCACCAGAAACCCTAATTCTATTTTAGTTCCCGGTAAAACCCTAATTCCACTTAACTATGATTTTATGTATCAAATTTCACAAACCCTAATTTATTTATATAATATTTTTACAAAATATTAATGTACAAGTTATTTAAACCAATGTACAAGTCTTTTATGCATAGAAACCATATATTTATAAAAACCCTATTAAAACCCTAAGTATATTTTTTTAAAGCACAATTTACAAGCCTTTCATGCATAAGTCTTAAAAACTAATTTTTCTAAACTCACTAAATATTTTTACAAGTCTTTAAACCCAGTGTACAAGTGCCTAATGCACAAAAACTAAAAATCCCATTTATATACTTTTTAACTTAATAAAAATTACATATAAATTATATAACCTAAGAAAATATTAAAACTATATTTTTCTTATATCATAAATCATAGTACCACCCTATTGAGCCTATGGTACAACTCCTCACAACACAACCCATTTTTCTTTTCATCTCTTATACAATTCGATTTGTATGAATGTAGATAACAACCTTAAATATTTTTCTAATTAACTAAACACTTAAACTAACCTAACTTATCTCTAAACCCTAAAGTACTACTTACTAAAACCCATTGTACAACACCACCAAAGCCCATTCGAGCTCTACTTCAAAAACCTGGTTCGAATTCCACCAAAACCCAACTAAATTTAATACATTTTCCATTTTCTTAGTAACACCTACACTAAATATTTCCTCCTTAGTTCTCCCCTCCTCCACATCACCATTACATCACCTTGGAAACACTTGTGTGGAAAATAAAACTCCACATCCCCCTCCTTTAAAGGCCACGACACACCTCCCTTCCTCTCCTTCATTCTTTTCCAAAAACCCATCCACTTGTCCTCTCCCTACCCTACACAAACCCTAATTACCCTTCTATAAATAGCAGCCTACATTTTACCATTTCTCCTCACACCAAATTCGACCAAGTATTCTTAACCTATCTCCACATTAAACGACCAACCACCAAAACAGTCTCATCCTCACTTTCTACTGATCACAGCCCCAAATACAAGCCAAATAAAAACCATAGGAAGACTTAGCACCAAGGGAGAGCCGGTGCTCAAGAAAAAAATCCATTCGACATCCAAAAACTCAACTCGAACCAAACCCTAAGTAAGTACTCCAACTCTATTTTAATTCAGTTTATTTACTTTATACAACCTTAAAAATATTAATACATAACCATTAATAACAAGCAAGATCAAAAACTTAATAACTTTTCATTTCTTTTCTTTTCTGTTCGAATCAGTAACCAAACGCACGCTATGTATTTGGATTTATGTTAAAACAATTCAACAACTTGTAAAACATGTTAAAATATATCAAATATTATCATGTCATACATAAAAACCTAGTTAAAAATCTTTAAAAACCTAAAAAAACAAACCGGGTTCCTTTTCTGTGTTTCTGTCGAGCAGAAAACAACCCCAGACACCCAACTTTCAACCTAAAAACCAACTATCAAACAATCACCATAAATTCTAATTTTTGGTATATATAAAGTTCACTTGGCTAACTGAATTTAGAAGAAATAATCTAGTAAAAAGGTTAACCGAGTTAAAAGATATCGAGCTCCAAAGTTTGCACCATATCGCTAAAACTAGAATAAAGATTTCCAGTTATTTATTTTTCAGTTTTATTCGACCAGATGCCCAAGTTTAGATATATTTTTTGACCCTTATAAGATCTCTGAAAATTATGTATTTTCGACACAATAAAGATGACCTAGCTAAGTTATTTTAGAAAGAAGAAACAAGTAAAATGATCGAACGAGTAGAAAGCTATTTACATCCAAAGATTTGTCTATCGCTAGACATAAAATCATTTTTCCAGATTTTTATTAAAACTAGTTTTACTCGATCGACATTAGACATATTTTTCGAGCATCAAACGATTTTCAGAAATAACGAAATTTGACATATTCAAAGATGACCTGGCTAGCTTTTTATAGGAAAAGAAAGTTTGTAAAATAATCTATTATTCGTTAAGTTATTCGAGTCCAAAACTCTACCAAAGTCACTATTTCATGCGTATTATTTTTAAATAAATTAGAGTTTTTATGGGCCGATTATGTAAATACCTCATAGTTAATTAAATCAAGGACCATTTTTGTCAATGATAAATAAAAAGGGTAAAAGTTGACAATATGTAGAACTTTAGGGGAAGAAGTGAAAATGTTCAAACTATAATTAATATTAAATTTCTTATTATTATTATTATTATTATTATTATTATTATTATTATTATTATTATTATTATTATTATTATTATTATTATTATTATTATTATTATTATTATTATTATTATTTTTATTTTTTTTTATTTTATTATAAACATCACTTTATTAAAAAAACATATAGGATTTACAAGAAGTTAATAAGGAGCCGAGATACTAATTGGGCTCCCACTCCTCTAGTTATAAAAAAGCTAATCCTACTAAAAATATGAGCAGCGGCACGTGCTCCAATGTCTTGAGTCATCGAAAACTTTCGAATACGCTTCAATAAAGTCACAGCGTCCTTTTCAAGTTCTCCAAAAGAAGAGAAAGAGAAAGGGAGAAAACCATATCCCATATCTGCGCACTTAGCCTCATACTTGGCCCGTTTACATTGTGCCGCCTCAATCAGCGCACGACCCGGCACGAAATCAACCATACCAGTTTGCGTCAAGGGCGATGATTATTATTATTATTATTATTATTATTATTATTATTATTATTATTATTATTATTATTATTATTATTATTATTATTATTATTATTAGAATTATTAGTAATAAGAATTAAAATATGATAACGAACGAACGAATTACCTATTTAACGAACGAATGGAACGAATAATAAAACTTATATGTTCAGAAACAGTTACTGAAAATTGACATAACGAACCAGGTTGCGTGCCGGAGACGTTTATCAACTCTATTTAACTTTGTTTTCCATCCAGACTGCTCAGGTGAGTTCATAGTCCCACTTTTTATATACGTTTTTCTAAATTTTTGGGGAGATACATGCTACAAACCTGAACATAAGTATTTTCTGTATGTTATTCTGATTAATATTGCCTAAGACACCTTATTTGTGTTAGCCGGATAGATAGTCTTTGTGCTAGCCGGATTGATAGCCAAATACACCTTATTTGTGTTAGCCGGATGGATAGTCTTTGTGCTAGCCGGATTGATAACCAAATACACCATTACTTATATCATTTTATGATATCACCCATACACACCATTAACATTTAAGTTCATGAGACTTAGTGCAATATACCGAACTGTGATATTACCCGATTTACTTAAACTTAGCTTATGTTCAAAATGATTTAACTTTAAACGCTATGGATTCACTCAACCTTTGTGTTGACTTTTTAAGCATGTTTTATCTCAGGTAACCAGAAGTACGATTTGGCACAGAGTGGCATGGACTTTATTCTTATAAAAAGAGTGTCTAATTCGTTATCATTCAACTAATAATGTAATCTTTATAACATATTTCGAAACCTCCCGCTGGGACCTCTATAATGTAACTCTGATATAAATAAATGAATGATAACAATTTTATTTAAAACGTCTCTTTTCGAGTCGTTTTCTATTCTCATGACTGTGAACCATGAAGTAACACCCCAAACTTATATTCCGCTGCGTATCTCGAAAACGGGGGTGTTACAGTGTTGAAAAAAAAGTATATAAGTTTTTATTATAAGTTTTGTTTTATTAATAAAGAGTGTATCATATGTACCCCGTGTCCCGTTGAGCACCGGTGTAAACGTGGTACTCCGGTTTGATATAAACGTGGCAAATAAAATTTCGGAGACGTTTTTGTAAAAATGGCATAAAAATAAAATTTATTGACTCTGAAAATAATTCATAAGGTTAAACCGTTACTAGTGTGATGTCGTTACGCATGTGGTATCGTTTTTCAGGAAAAGTGAGATAACCTTTCACTTCTATTATATTACAGTTTGTAAATGTGAGAAAGGGGAAAATTCACTATTTCTGGTGAGATTAAATAGTTTTGTGAGTTACTGTATGTTACAGCGTGCGGATTTGCTTCCCGTAATAGTTATGTAAGCACATAAATGCTTAATCTAACAATTAAGTAATAATAAATTGACATTTATTATTAAAATATTAGTGAAAAATTACCGTTCGTCACATTTTTTGAAAGATTTTTATTGTTTGTTTCTTTGTTTTCAGCTATTAGGATGTCTGATTATTTGATCCATCCTAAGCTTCGAAAGGGAGCCACCATGGAAAAGGGGGACAAGTTGTTGGGCATGCTCCTAACACGTAAATGGAATGACATTTGCGGGATTACATTTACTATCTTGTTTAGGCGAAACACATAGACTAGTTATGTAATATTGTAATAGTTAAGCTAGTGTTAGGCTATATATACCCCTCTATACTTTCATGGAGGGGTGATGTTAAGTGTGTAACTTATCCTTTTCATTATCATTAATAAAACACCTAGTTATCCTTTCTCTCTCTACTTTCTCTCTCTAACTATGGCTACTCTTTGCCTCCATAATCCCCGACCTCCCGAATCACATAATCAACCTAAAACACGATCCTATAAGTGGTATCAAGAGCCATGGATAGCTGAGGTTGTGGTTTTTTATAAAGTTTCAAATCGATTTGCTTAGTTTTAAAACTGTTCTTCGAGTAAGCAAATTTAACAAATAAAAAAAAAATGTTTTAAAACTGATAAAGTTTGCTACTTTCTAGTTGTTTAGGTTTCATTTTGGTTAGATCTAGTGAAAACTTGGATTAAAAAACGTGTTTTGTGGTGTTTTTGGGTGATTTTTGAAGTTAAGATATGGTGTTCTTCGAGTAAGGTTTGAATTTCTTCGAGTAATTAAGGGTTTGAATATCTTCGAGTAAGAAGAAGTTCTTCGAGTAAGGGCTTGAATTTCTTCGAGTTAGAAGCATTTCTTCGAGCAACGGTTTGAATTTCTTCGAGTTAGAAGAAGTTCTTCAAGTTAGAACAGTTCTTCGAGTAAGGAAACATTAAGTTCTGTTTATTTTTTCCGAGTTAGGAAATCAGAACTTCACTTTTATATCTTTCTACTAAGGGGTTATATACTTCGAGTAAGAAAATTCTTCGAGTAAGGATTAAAGTCTTTGAGTAAGAAATCTTCGAGTAAGAGTCTTCAAGTAAGCAATCTTCGAGTAAGAAACCTTCGAGTAAGCAATTCTTCAATTAAGGCTCCGAATAAGGACAATACTTCAAACAACCATAACTTTTGAACCGTAACTCCGTTTTCAGCCCATAATCTATCAAAACGACCGTGAGAACGAGGAGAACGACACATTAAATATACTAAAGTTCATTCAACCCAACCTTCGAGGCCCAAATCCCCCCCGAACAGAAGTTATAGGGATTTTAAGTTTTTTTGACCAAAATTTCATTACAACAACGGAACTTCACTTTCACCAAACACAACTCCTTAAATTTTTGACAAGATCGGGATAAAACCATTATCAAAGTTTATTTTAACCAAGTAACAAAAGCTAGTTTTGGGCATTTGTAACACCCCCGTTTTCGATATACGCGGCGGAATATAAGTTTGCGGTGCTACTTCAAGGTTCACAGTCATGATAATAGAAAACGACTCGAAAAGAGACGTTTTAAATAAAATTGTTATCATTCATTATTTAAATCAGAGTTTACATATAGAGGTCCCAGCGGGAGGTTTCGAAATACGTTATAAAAGATACATTATTCGTTGAATGATAACAAAATGGACACTCTTATCATAAAAAGAAAGTCCACAGCCACTCCGTGGCAAGTCCAATCTTTTAATTACCTGAGATAAACATGCTAAAAAGTCAACACAAAGGTTGAGTGAATCCATAGCATTTAAAGTTATAATAAGTTTTGAACACAAGTTAAAATAAGAGAAATCAGTTATATCATAATACGGAATACTGCACTAAACCTCATGACACGCAATGCGTTGACAGTTTCCAGTCTTACTAACATAAGAAAAATGAAAGTGGTTTGCCCCCAGGATTAGATATCAAATATAATGCATCTGTCTAACCGGCTACCACGAAGATATCCATCCGATTAGTACAAATAGGTCGTCAGGCCAATAGATCTATTCACATATTCGCGCTCACCCAGAAGGTGACTAATGGTGCATGATATGAGGGTCTTTTAAATAATAACATAAATAAGGGACAGTTAGCCTAGTGCAATAACAATCAAGAAAATACTTGTGCTCAGTTTGGTAGCATGTATCTCCCCACGAGTTTAGAAAACATATAAAGAAAAGTGGGACTATAAACTCACCTTGATAGTCTGGATGGAAAACAACGTTAAACAAAGTTGATAAACGTCTCTGGCACGCAACCTGGGTTGGTATGTCAAGTTTCAGTAACCGTTTCTCATTATATATAAGTTTTATTATTTGTTTCGTAACGTTTTCAGTTGTTGATTAAACGTTAAATTTGAGACAGCATGAAGTCTCTCCAAAAGTTATAAGATTTCATCTTATTTCTTATTTTTATGTTTTCGTTCCGTTGGTTTGTTAAATATATATCTCGTTTGTTTGTTATCGAAGAAAACGTATGTCGTTTATAAATCAAATAATAATAATAATAATAATAATAATAATAATAATAATAATAATAATAATAATAATAATAATAATAATAATAATAATAATAATAATAATTATTATTATTATTATTATTATTATTATTATTATTATTATTATTATTATTATTATAGAAAATGTTACGCTTTTTCTCTTAAAGTTTCACATATTGACAACTTAAACCCCTGAACTTTTGAAAAATGACAATTTTTACCCTTGTAATTTCAAAAGTGACACTTTTTACCCCTGAGTTACAAGTTGACAGTAAACTAAGTCCATGTTATGAAATTAGTTAGAGTCTTGACAGAAAATACCCTTGAGACTCCCGTCGCGTTACACACGATGTCCTTATTTCATAAAAACGCGTTATATATTACGGAAAATAGCAAAACTCTTTACGACTATTTTACACACTTCTTTATCAATTTATAAACATCATTTTTACAAATTTCCAGCTCGTGATTTGAGCTCACAAGCTCGAAATAATTTATTTAAGGGTGCGTTGGACAGCAGAAACGGGGCAAACTTTGGACGCAATTATTTTTGTGAAAACTTAACCTTTTTACGAAATTCTTTTTCCTACAGTTAGCTAGCTGGGTGGTCTCTATTATGACCAAGTTTCATAATTTTTGAAGGTTGTTTAAGGGTCGAAATAAATCCCAAAAGTTGGGTCGCTGGAACATGATTTTGACAAAACTGAAAAAATATAAGTTTAGTTCTAGCGATTGGCAGATTTTTAAGACTCGATAACTTTGTAACCGTTCAACCTCTTCTCAACGTTCTTTTTCCTAAAATTAGACACCTAGGTGGTTTATAGTGTGGCCAAAATTCAGAATTTTTAGAAGTCTTTTGATAGGTGAAACAAAGGTTCAAAGTAGGCGGGTTGGGACTCGTTTTAAAAAAAAAACTGTTCTGAATTTAAATAAAAACACAATTTGTTAAGATTTTTCAGGACTCGAGGTCTAAATAGATTTTGAAGGAAACGTCGTTCCGGACAACTTTCGTGTTTTAACTTTTTGACGAAACGGACCACAAATTCCTCGTTTTGCGCGATTTCACATTCTGTCTCAGTATGTATTTTCAGATTTTATATAACTTCAAATTGTCGTATCTTTTGACTCGTATACTTGTTTTTGGTGATTCAAATTGCTACGTTTTTCTTGTAAAATTCTCTTTAAAAATATGTAAGTGTCTTATAGCCTATTATTTTAAAACATCACAAAAAAATAAATATAGGGTGTGCTTGTTTAGTTCGAACCAAAAAGAAAAGATAAGAAAGAAATGAATTTTTTTAGTTTTTGTGTTATATCGTTATTAGAAGTTACTTAATTAGTATTTTAAAAGTATTTAGAGCATATGTAAAGTAATGAAAAGGGTTAAGAGCTTACCTAGCTTATATTAGTTCGAATAGGGCAAGTATAGGGGCGTATGACTTGGAAATGGAACACAAGAGCTTCTTCCTTCCTTCTTGACTTCCTAGGGTGTTCTTAGACTTGTATCAAGGCTGTGGGATCAGTAAGGATTGTGTATGGGGGCTGTGGTGATAGTGTCGAGTGGTTTGAGGGAGATATGGTAAGAGTAGTGATCGACTATTTATAGAAGGGAGGATTAGGGTTTCTAAAACTTTCTAGGGTTCCTTTGGGGAGTGTATGGAGAGACAAGAAGGTGTGTCTCCTTCTTTGTGGCGCCATGTGGTTGGAGGGGGAAGGAGGTGATGTGTAAAACCCCCCTCCATACACATGTATCTACTTCTAGAAGAGGAAGGATGTGGAGGATATTAGGGTTTGATACATGTGAATTTAGGGTTTAGAAAAAGGAATGATTTGGTTGGTTTCTTGTTGTGTTCGAACTAGGGAAAGGGATAATGGAATGGTTTGGTTCGAATGGTGCTTTATTGGGTTGTACACTAGGCTTTGTCATGTGGTACTCGGGTTAGGAGTATAGTTAGGGTTCTAGGGTTTGTGTGTTAATTAGGAATGATTTTCTAGGGTTTTCTAAATAATTTTTATGTATGTCGAGTTCTAGAAATACAAAAGAAATTCATTTGATGCTTTGGTGAGTTGTACTTTAGGCTTAGAGGTGTTGTACTAGTGTTTAGAAAATAAGAAAAATACATTTCTAATATCTACTTAAGTTATATAATTTTTATGTAATTTTTATTAGGGTTTTAAAGTAGTTAAATGTGTTTTTAAAGTTTTGTGCATTAGAGGGTTGTACAATAGGTTTAGAGGATTGTACATATGTATTTTATAAAAATATTATTTAGGGTTTGTGATTTTATTACATAAAATCATAGTTTTGCGAAATTAGGGTTTTTATCGGGAGTTATAGTGGAATTTAGGGTTTCTGTGCTTTAGTGACTTGTACATTACTCAAATAAGTTGTATTTTAGTATTTCTAGGGTTTTATTATTTTCTATATGTTATGGTAGTTTAGGTTTTCAAAAAAACTCTTATTATATAAGAAACATTTAGTTTTTAACGTACGTTAACGAATTAACATAAAGTGGTAAATGGGACATCATAAATTTATAGGTCAAAGGTGTTTATATAGATAAACATTAAATCGGTTAAGGTTGGGTTGCGTGCGAGCACGTTTATCGAGGATGTGATCTACATCACATTAGATAATAGTTATGATCAGATAATAAATAAAAAAATAAAAAAAAATTACATGTAGAAAATGATAAGTATTCTGAATGATAGTTTATCATAAAGTGTGATTTTCACAGTGGTTACAGCATTTAACCGCAAGATGTGACTACGGCATTAATTCATTATTTTTTATTGGAGGTTGAAGTGGGATTTCACGGGTGCGTGTACTTAGTATCTCAAGATATCGGGGTTGGTTGGATGCATGATTCTTCGAGATCCTTGTTTGAGCCTTTAACATTTACAATGACGAAGACTTGGATATCTTGTTATTTTTGTGATTCTTCCTTTCTATTACCACCAAATAAGTATCACTTTAAGGAGTTACGTTGTAGTGCTCAGTGTCACACGAAGTTGTGGATAGTCAAGAGGTGATGTACGTCTTATACTTGATGGTTGGTTGGTTAAAGAGTAAAGAGTACTTAGGGATTCGAAGGTGCACGAACTCTCTACACCGCTCTTAGTCACACATTAGTGCAAGTTTAAGTCATAAGTTTGGGTTATTTTACTTCAGTCTCAAGTTCGTCATATTGGATTTTCTCCATCAGTAGTCACTACACAAAGCCGTCAGAATGATAATGGGGTCGGTAAAGAGTTAGCTGAGAGGAGTATCAAAGAGTAGTGATTTTATCAACAGTTGATTCTCACAGGCTATTTATGGTACTTCACACATATTCGACTAATTGGACATACAGGGTTACGCTGCCTCCGTTTTCATCGTAAACATAGTGTGTATGCTTCCGATTCCGCGAAGACATCGTGGGGGAAGAGAGAGTGGATGTTCTTTGGCTTTCTTTGACTTCTTTGCGAAAACCCTTTTCCTCCATGAGTTTCTGCAATCAGGGGAGAGAAATGAGACGGTCAGTGGTTCAAACGTCTTATTTTGGTGTTATCATCTCAACTTTCACGGGTTGTTTTGTGTGAAGTTACCTACATATGATGTTTTAACCGCATTATGATGCCTTATACACGGTCATATTATTGAGTATTCGTATATACGCAGGTAATTACTATTCCGATAGACCGCAACAATCAGGGGGAAGAAGTATTATTTCGTCTTTCGTGGTTTGTTTGATATGAAGCATCTACATACGTGAGAAGATCTTGTTGATTTCTTTCATGTTGCTCCAGAACGGAGTTTCCGCATTGAGTATAATTGTAATTAAGTGACTAGTCAGATTTGCTTGGTGTGGTTTACAATGTTATCTACAAATTTCGCTGCGCACTTAAAACTTCAAAAGTTAGAAGTCATGTTAACTGCATCTAAGTTTCAAATTTGCTGAAGACGGTTGTTAGTTTGGGGGGAAACTGATTTAGAAACTTCGCCAAAAAGAAGTGTACGAAGAAGCTGCTAAAGACATGCATCATGAATTGGGGGGAAGTTAATCCAATTCATGCATATTACATCATTTGCATACAAGTGAAGAAAAGTTCTCAAGCCAAGGTACAAGATGAAGACAAAGAGCGTAAACTATAGTCATCCTCAGCATTTGAAGAGATTATGAAGACTTTATTTTACTTATTTTTGTACTTGTAGGAAATGTCATAAGTAATCCCTTATGTCATCCCATTGGGGGAAGATTGTTGGGAATGCTCCTAACACGTAAATGGAACGACATTTGCGGGATTACATTTACTATCTTGTTTAGCCGAAACAAAGGGACTAGTTATGTAACATTGTAATAGTTAAGCTAGTGTTAGGCTATATATACCCGTCCATACTTCCATGGAGGGGTGATGCTAAGTGTGTAACTTATCCTTTTCATTATCATTAATAAAACACCTAGTTATCCTTTCTCTCTCTAACTATGGCTACTCTTTACTTCCATAATCCCCGACCTCCCGAATCACATAATCAACCTAAAACACGATCCTACATAAGTACTGGGAGGGTCAGTCTCATCAGCTGCACATAACTCAGCCGGTTGATTCGAATGCCAACGTTCCTGAAAAAAGCGATGAGTTGAAGAGGGTAGAGGTTGCAGATGACAAAGTGTTGGCAGCCAAGCAGAGGAAACAGGAGCAAGCTGCCGCTCGGTTGGCTCTCAAAGCTAGGGCCAAAGAAGGAGGTGCATAGGGGAACAAGCAAGCTAAACCTCGCGGCAAGCGTCCCGGTGGGGAAGGTAGTTCTTCCCGTCCATCTAAAAAGGGTAAATCAAAAAGCTCTACCCCTGTCATGGACTTAGATTCTTCTGAACATGTTTCCGCGCCTACTCCCACACGTTCCATTCATCCGAATGACATGCGGAAACAATCGGACGGTGAGGATGGTACGAGTAACCATCTCGAGGCTGCTGATAATGTTAGGTCTCCCTCGCACGCCGAAGCTTCCCAGCAGAAGCAAGATGGTATGTAACTGGGATGCACATTTTCACATTTTCATATATACCTGTTGTGGCAATGGAAGTCATTTTGTTTATTGTTTGTCTTTCAGGGAGTCCTCTGGTTGTTTCTTCCGGCCGTGGCAAAGTACGGTTGATCAGGACGAGTCTGTTTTTGAGGGGTCTTACGTGCCGGGGTGGTCAATAAAAAAGAGTGACCGTTTGAACAATTCCTCCATATGTCGTGAGCTAATGGTGCATCTTCCTACTCCTCGAAAGGAGCAGTATTTAGAAGGTTTAGACGATGCTGATGCTTGCCAGCGAGCCTGGATGATGTTGGGGAAAAGTGCTGTCGCCCAATCAGACATGCTTCTCCGGTTTGAAACACTAATTCGGGAGTACAACAACCTTACTCTCGCCCATCAAGACTGTGATCGTAGCGTGAAGGAAAATTTTTAGCGTTTTAGTGATCTATCCGAGGAGTTCAAGAAGCTGCAAGATGAACATTCTGGTTGTGCCGCAAAGGAGCCTAAAGAGTTGAGAAAGCTGAGAGAAGAGCATTCGAGCTGTGTTGTCCAGGAATCTGGTCTGAACGACAGAAGTGTTGAGCTAGAGCGAGAAAAGGAAGAATGGAGACAGGTTTCGGCCAAGCAAGCTGAAAAATAAAAAAGTTGGAAGAAAATTTGGATTCAACAAAAACTTCATTGGCTGCCGAGGAGAGTGACAACAAGGGATTGAGGGAAGAAAGGGAGGGACTGGCCGTGAAGTTGGGCCAAATAGAGATGGAAAAATTTAAGGTCATCCGGGAGTTAATACCCACGGTTGTTGAGTGTCTTTTGGCCATTCATGAGTATAAGAAGGCTCTTGCGGTTCCTTTCAGTTTGTCCGGAATGGCCGGTTGGCTAGATGGTGTCTGCCTTGAACGTTCCGAGGAAGATTTGAATCGGTTTTTGGTAGACATGAAAAATTTGGATTTGGATGCTGACTTTAAGTATCGTGGGCTTTATGATGAACTTTTCACCATGAAGTATCCATATATTGAAAAAGTTTGTAAAGCCTACTATCTTCCTTTGTCCGAGTTGTTCAACATTCTCCCCGATCCTCATCCGATAGATTACTCTACTGAGGCGCTGGCAGACGCTAGTGCTGAGGGTTCGGGGGTGGATCCAAAGGCAGACGCTTCTGAAGCCGGAGGTCCAAACACCGAACGAACTAACCTCAATGACTCATCCGGTCCTTTGGTCAATCCTTCTACAGCAAATTCTCAGGATGTTAACGTCGAGAAACCGACTGTCCCTGTTTCATCTACGGAAAATGCGGCAGTTCAAGGTTCTTAGGTGAAGCTTTTACTATTTCAGTTTTTGGATGAATGTAAGGTCCTTGTGACCATTTGATTTGTGAACAATATCTTTGTGTGAATGTAAGGTCTTCCGACCATCTGAACAATATTTTAGGTGTATTTGCTTTATCTTTTAAACAATATATGTTATGCTATCTGAAACACTGGATTTATCTTTTTGACATTTCAGTAATGATTATCTATTTCTTGTGCTTTTTTGGTGTATGAACCACTTGGACGTTTGACGTCATTCGGTCTTAATTTTATATGGCAACCTCGTTTGGGGTATGAACCATTCGGACGCTTAACGTCATTCGGCCTTAGTTTTGTATGGCAACCTCGTTTGGGGTAAGAACCATTCAGATGCTTAACGTCATTCGGCTTTATTTTTATATGGCAACCACGTTTGGGGTATGAACCATTCGAAGGCTTAACGTCATTCAACCTTAGTTTTATATGGAAACCAAGTTTGGGGTATGAACCATTCGGACGCTTAACGTCATTCGGCCTTAGTTTTATATGGCAACCACGTTTGGGGTATGAACCATCATTGAACATTGACCACTGATCTCTTAAGGTAGCGAACCTTTTGGAGGGGTCATTTAAAAATTATGTTCAGAACATAAGGTGTGAAAATTGCTTCCCTTTATCTGGGGGATAGATATACCTTGCTATTCATTTATAAAAATTAATAGGTTCAATGTTACATTCATTCTACTGGCTTCACTAGCATAGACTGTTTACATGAAACACTTCCTAAGATTGATGGCGTGCAAAGTGTGTGGCACTTCTTTTTCATCCATTGTCTGGAGCTTGTATGAGCCGGTTTGGTAAGTTTCCACAATTCGGTACGGACCTTCCCAATTAGGTCCCAGCTTTCCTTGGTTTTCCACTCTGCTTGCCTTGTTCTTCCGGTACACGAAATTGCCCACTCTAAATGCTTCCGGGTGAACCCGTCGGTTGTAATACTGCTACACTTTCTTCTTGTACTTTGCCTTTCTTATAGCGGCCATTTCTCTTCGTTCTTATAGTAGGTCTAGGTTCATACTAATCTCATCGTCATTTTCATTCTCTTTTATCATCATTGTTCGGAATGTAGGCATGCCTATTTCTTCTGGAATAACTGCTTCGCTTCCATACGTCAAGCTGAACGGTGTTTCTCCGTTGCTTGTTTTCAGGGACGTACGATGAGCCCCCAAGATGTTTGGCAATTCATCTACCCATCAGGCTATTTCCCTGCCGAGCCTTGATTTGAGGCCTTTTATCAAACTTTTTTTAGCCCTTTCTACCAGACCGTTGGCGTGAGGATGGGCCACGACGGTATTTACTTGGGTGATGTTTAGTCTTTTGCACTAGCTTTTGAATGGGTCATGGATGAAGTTGCTTTCGTTGTCTGTTACTATCACACGGGGCAATCCAAACCTGCAGACAATGTTTTCCCATACAAATTTTTTAACATCTTTCCTTCTTGTTTTTGCTTGTGGTTTGGCTTCCATCCACTTTGTGAAATAGTCGATTGCCACAATGACAAACTTAACCTTGCCCGGAGCTTCAGGAAGTGGTCCCAAAACGTCCATACCCCATTGGTAGAATGGCCAGGGTGCCATGATTGATGTCATTATGGTTTTAGGGAGCTTCGGAACCGGTGCATGTATTTGGCAAGAGTCGCACTTTTGAATCTCTTTTCTGGCGTCTTGGTGCATCGCTGGCCAATAGTTGGCCAATAGTAACCTTGTCTCATCAGTTTTGCCACCACAGATCATGGTCCGGAATGCATTCCGCATGCTCTTTCGTGTACCTCCTGGATGAAGTAGTTGGCCTGGAGTGGTCCGACGCACCTTAACATTGGGCCTAGGTAGGATTTTTTAAATAGTACTCCTTTTTCCATGAAGTAATGGTTTATCTTCATACGGAGTGACCGAGCCTCAGTTTGGTCTTCCGTCCAGACACCTTCTTGCAGGAACCGGATGATGGGAGTCATCCAGTTGTCTTCTTCCTCTTCTACTATGGCGTTGATGGCTTTTTCTTCTGTTGTTGACTTTTCTAGGACTTCAACCAGCACTTCTTTCGTCAAGTGATCGAACGTAACGGATGCAAGCTTGCTTAGTATGTCAGCCTTCTGGTTCTGAGCTCATGGAATGTTATGTATTTTGAATTGTTTGAAGCATGCAATATACTCTTTGGATTTAGCCATGTATTGTATCATACTTTCCTTGTATGCTACAAATTCTCCATTGATTTTACTTGCTACCGGGTTTGAATCTACTCGTGCATCTATTGCTTGTATCTTCATTTCTCAGGCGATTCTTAACCTTGCTAGGAGTGCTTCTGTTAGGAACACGTTTTTGTAATATTTCAAGTCTTGACCATTTGATACATGTTGCTTAAATAGGGCTTTATATTTGCGATTAAGGTGCGGTCCATTAGAAGCCCATGGACCGCCCATTTAAGTGTTAATGCTTCTAGAAACAATATTGTAAGAGTTGCCCTAATCCCTTGCCTATAAATAGAAGGGTAGGGAGCTCATTTAACTTGTTGGTTTTCATGTGTTATGCGTAAGCTATGCTCGAATGTTTAATGAAATGAATTCCTTCCAAATCTCTCTTCTTATTCTCTTATTGCTTATTAGTACATCTCGTATTATTGTAGCTTAATAGATTAGTAGTAGTTCGTGTCTTATTATTCATACGTGTGTGTGTGTATTTGAGATAGTATCGACCTAAAAGTGGTATCATTCGCCAAAGGGATAGTTAGGATCGTGTTTTGAGTAGATCTAGCAGTTTTCTAGGTTGGTTTTATTGATTACAGAACGTTTTTTGTTCTTGTTCGATCGTTAATCTCTTTTGTTGGAACGTATCTTTCATCTCGTGTAAAAGCTCAAAAATCTTATCATATTTCCATTTCTTACGTTATAGATCTTAAATTTCTTCATATTTTGTGATTACTAATCATTAGAAATAAAAAACAATCCGTTTTCATTGATTTTCTAGACGATTTAGTGAAATCCGGATAACTAGCGTGTTGGGAAAGCTGGTGAAAAGTGAGTTTTTGGCATCTGGGTGAATACCGACAAGTTAGGGTTTATCGCGATTCAATTCCGACAAGTTAGGGTTTTATCGCAATTGGCAGATCTTCATATTATCGGCATTGGGACTCAGTATTTTACTTCCTTGTATAAGAAAGTGAAAATACTTCGACTTGGTTGCTTCTCTTCTCTTGTATAAGAGTTGAGAATTATTGAAATTGGAATTTAGATAAAATTATCGAAATTGCCATAAAATATCGCAATTCTGATAAATTATCGCAAATTGCCTTTTCTATCGCAATTTAAGATAACTTATTCAAATTGTCATTTTTTATCGCAATTTTAAGTTTTATCGCAATTTCTATTTTCCTTATCGCTATTTGGAGTTTATCGCAATTGGGTGAACAGTACTTATCGCAATTGGGTGAATAGTAACTATCGCAATTGGACAATATATCTTCAGATAACCAAAACCAACTTAACATAACTTATAACACAAATCTTAATTATCTTTAAAGATCCAGACATGTCTCAACCACCACACTTCAATTACTACTATCAGCTACAGCAATATCCACAACAACAGCAATTTCATCCTCAGTATCAACAACAACAAGCATTCGTGCAACAACATCAATTTCTCTCTCCACCACAAGTATCTCCACAACAAATCATGCAACAGAATCAAATGCAGAACTATCCATCCTACTCCAGAGAACCACATTGGTTTAATAAGATGTGTGAGGCAATCAGCAATCCCGTCATGAGGCTGGGAATCAGGAAACTCCACCTATGCTGACACCTGGTAACTATGTGCAATGGGCTAGTAGATTCCTCAGATTCATTGAACTCCGAAAACCCCATGGGAAATATCTTAAGCAAGCCATTGAAGAAGGACCCTTTCCACTTCCAGTAACTGTTGTTCCAGGAACTTCAGAAAGAGAAGAGACATCAACTCCCATTGCTGTCGCTAACTACACAACTGAACAAACACTGCAACAAGAGGCAAATCAATTGGCAATGTCTTACATACTTTAGGGAATTCCCAATCCTATTTACCGAAGTATTGATGCTCAAAATACTGCCAAAGACATGTGGGAACATGTGCATCTTCTAATGGAAGGGACAGAGTTAAATCAAGAAGATCTTGAGTCAAAGTTGTACAAGGAGTACACTCACTTTATCATGGAACCAGGGGAAACTATTGAATCATACTACCACCGTTTCACAAACATTGTCAATGACCTCGATCGTCATGATATCAAATTACCAAGGATTGCTATCAATTCCAAATTCCTAGGATGCCTTGGCCCAGAATGGCAGAAATATGCAACATTTGTCAGGCAAACAAAGAAGATTGGTGAACTCAAGTACGGACTAATGTATGACTATCTGAGACAACATCAATCTGAGGTAGATAAGGAAGTTGCAGCACGAGGCGGTCTCATATCAGCAACAACACCTAACTCGCTTGCTCTAGTTGCTCAATCCAACTTTCCACTACCAAACCAGGAATTTTGTAACACCCCGACCCGACAAGGGTAGAGATGTTACAACAATGGTGTCATATCAGAAACATACATAAGCATACATCTTCAATAATACAAAGGAATACAAAGGTGACAAGAAATTACAAGGAAATACAGAATTACAGAGGAATACATACTAAGTCTGAAAATAAAAATTCTTCTAGTCATCTCTATAACAAAATATCTATCACAGTGTAGTCTTCTAAGTCCAATGATACTCTCCTCTCATACCCAGCTTCCTAGTAAAACCTGCCGTAGGAAAAGAAATGCGGCTGAGCTACGAGAGCTCAGTGAACAGATATAACGGTAACAAAGCAGTAATAAAGAATAGTACAGAGTGTCAGAAATATATGTCATGCAGATATAATCAGAATCAAAGGATAAATAAAGGATTAAGGATAAAGGATAAGGAATAATAAGTAGGTAAAGGTAAAAGGAAATAGTGCAAGGTATAATAATGGTCAAAGGTAAATAATGTATATGGTAAAGGTAAACAGTAATCCACCACGAGCCCAGAAACAGAGATATAATATATATAACCATGCCATCATCATCAATCAGAGGGGTGTCCTCTCAGTAACCAGATAATATGAGGGGTGTCCTCATGTATCAAATGGAGTAGCTAGCTCCCAGAGGTTGTGAAAGACGTGTATCGCACACACCATCAGTCACTAGAGATATAACAGATAATATAAACAGACAACAGAAACATAACAAATCTAGGATGCATCCATACGCCCCAAGTGGCCAGAGTCTACCAATAAACACCAGATAAAATAAAGTCAGGGACGGGACATGTAACACCCCAACCCGAAAAGGGCAAAGGTATCACAAATACGGATTCTCATCAGAACAAACACAAGCATAAGACATAAATAATACAAAAGGATTCCAAGGATTACAAATGTAAATCTGAAATTTTAAGGTTACAAGTAAAGATACAAAATTTCTAAGTCTGAAATAAGAATCTCTTCTAATTGTCTCTACTCCAGAATAGCTAACAGGGTCTTCTAAGTCCAAGGTTCTCTCTATTAATAACCCAGCTTCCAATTAAAACCTGCCGCGGGAAAAGAACGCGGCTGAGTTTAAAAAGCCCAGTGAACATATATATAACAAATGGAAACGAAAGCAAACAGAAATGAACAGATATAGCATAATGAATAAGATATAAGTAAAGGTATAAAGAGTTAAAGGTTTAGGACAATAATCCACCACGAGCCCAGAAACAGAAATATCATACCATGTATCCATGTCAGAAATCCAGAGGGGATGCCTCTCAAGTAACCAGATAATATGACGGGTGACCTCATGTATCAACAGATATATATATGGAGTAGCTAGCTCCCAGAACATGAAAGACGTGGATTGCACCCATCATCAGTCACCAAATATCAGATATATCAGATCATGTTAGATCCACTAAACAGAACAAATCTAGGATGCATCCATACGCCCCCCAGAACAAATCATATTGGCCATAATAACAGTAGTGTGCACATATCAGAATCAGAATGGGGACGGTGTGTAACATCACTGAAACACACTAGAGTCATGCCAGTGGTGCATCACAGACATGGCCATGTTACCTTCATGGCTAGGGAACAAATTTTGGCTCGGGTATCAAACTGGGAGTCAAAGGTCAAAGGTTCATATCACAATCAGAGTGTCATATCAGAAGGTTCAATATCAGAAGGTCAATATCAGAAGGTCAATATCAGAAGGTCAATATCAGAAGATCAATAGTCCAAGTTCCATAGTAACAGTTCAATTAAAAAGGTTTCTAATTAAGAGTCCATTTAAAGAATCTTTTAATAACAGTTTTCATAAAAATGATCTTTCAAAATGGTTTTTCATAAAGATAATCCTTTAAAATGGTTTCCATAAAAGTTAGAAAAATCCTAATTAAAAGGGTATTATATCACATTTGTAATCATCATTTTAAAATAGCTTTTTCTCAAATCATTTCTAGATCAGAATTAAAGAGGTTTTTCATAGTCTAGGTTCATATCATATGTCAAAGGTTCAAAGCAAAGGAATCATGGCAAAGTATCAAGTCAGAGGCTAAACAGATCAGAATCATGAAAGAGATCACAGGAAACCTTACAGAGAAGGTCAGAATATCTGTACCTTATGATGGAAGCAAATATGAATCACAGAATTAGGAGTACAGAACAGATCAAGGTCTCTCCTTCTTCACACCAAACCCAATATGGAACGTGTAGAATAGGCTGGGCGAAAATACTTCTCTCGGGATGAATAAAACAACACCAAAATTCCCACGAGCACAAACGCGACCAACAAACCTTGGAATCAATTTTCACAGATCATATATGATGTAAGGAACTCAGGAAAAATGGAGAATGAATTTTACAATGATCGAACGAATTAAAATAGAATTTTTACCTTACGTGTGGAATAGAACAAGAAAATTCGACACCTATCAAATCCGACCACTATAATTCGAATGGCTATTTTTCTAGGCTTCTTGGGATGTTTAAGAACACAGTAAAAATGATCAAACACTTCCAGAAATTCGGATGTGAAAGAGATGGATTTTTTGTGTGTTTTAGGGTTTCGAAATAGGGAAAATAATATAAGAATGGGAATAAATAATGGTGGACCAGAATTAGGGGGAGGGATGGCTGGAAACTCGGTCCAAGATCTTGACAAAATCAGAGTTTTAATTTTTTATTGATCATTTCCTATTTAACTTTGTGATTATCTCATTATTTAAACATTTTTAAATCCAAATAAATAAATAAAAGTTGATTTTCGGTTTATGTGAATTTTTAAAGTGTCATGATAATTTTTGGACATTCAAAAATAATATAATGTTGTTTCAGAAATTAATTTGCTTCATATATAGTTTGTTTTCAGAGGTTTGGAATCGATTCAGAATTTTTATAAGTGATTTAATTATGTTTTATAGTTTCAGGGGTAGTTTGGTCATTTACATGCTTTTGGATTTTGGGGTTTTACAACTCTTCCCCTCTAAAAGAAAATTTTCGTCCTCGAAATTTGCAGGAAGCAGAGAGAAAAGAGAACGGAATACTCATACGGAATGCGAACAAGATTTCAAATCGATTTAATTGTATCCACAGCAGAGAGCTCTTCAATGAGTTTAAGATTCATAACTGAGGTCTACAGAATGCAGCACGAGAGTCCAAATTCACCCAATATTTAACGAACGAAGGTAGAGTATACGCATAGGTAGAATGAACCTAAGGTCTCACTAATCATGGATAATCCATCGGGAGTCCAGCTCTAAACTTCTTAGGTACTTCCCAAGATATCCTATGGCCACAATGAGGGCACGTTATATGGTGTAAGTATTATCACGTTAATAATACCAGCACCACATAATTATGCCTTCAAGATGATCATACTTTATCTCAAGTCGTAAACAAAGCCACCTATCTTAATCCACCTAGTACTTCTATAGTCTCAGAGGTCAACAAAATCGATGTCATAGTCAAGAGGGAAAACAAACTACTTGCAAGAGTATCGGAATCCCAGATTGCCTAGCAGATTAAGGTATGCCGTCCACAAGCGTCAGATCTTCCCCAATTCATCAAAGCCATCATTGGACGTACGAATAGACACGGAACTGAAATGCTTCTAAGGAACTTAAATCATCAGAGGATCTTAAATTTGAGAATACTCGGAGGTGAAACAAAATCGTGAACTTGTGTCTGGTTCGTCAAGCCTCCTGCTGTTCTTCTTAGAGTAATGTGAATTTCTGGCATGGTCTTCAAATCCTTCATCCTCCAGTCTGCCTCCGCTCTCAATTCATCTTAGTACAACCAAGGTGAATAGGGAAGTTAGACTGCATGTCTTCATCAGCTCCAGGTTCGCCGTCTTGAGTAGATTTCTTCTTCTGCATCACCAACACTTCTGCCTTGTAAGGGATGCCTTCACTCTTCAGGGTAGCCGCCGTTGTTGTTAACATTTCGAGTGCTCAATCAACCAATCCCTTATCAGAATGGAATCGAAGTTGACTATCCAAGAAAGACGGATCAACCAGGAAAATCTTATCGTTCAAAAGTGAGAGGGAAAAACATTCTTATATGCATGGTTAAACATCACAAGACTTTTCATAGGGATAGAGAGGGGTAAGACGGAATCAAATATGACTTTTCATAGGGATAGAGAGGGGTAAGACGGAATCAAATAGCGTCAGAAGATTCATAGGTGCTTATCAAAAGCAAGAGACAAACAACAGAATGTATCTAGTACGTCATCGCCATGGAGATTCTCAGAATTGCCCGAAGAGGCATCAAAATGATTAACAAAAGGATCAGATGTCAGAGTCGGAATCCAGAGATAAGGTTCAATAGTGTCAGGCATACAATTCTCAATGACATAAACCTTGAAGGCATATGCTTTCAATCTCCAAGAGGGATTCAACAGGCTTAAACCAAAAGTAAGGCACGAATCAGAGTAATGCGGAAGCAATGATACTTAAACAAATTCCTTAGTCTACCCGTTCCTCACTGGTCAGAGCTTAAGTTCCTATAGGGGAGTCCTAGAGCAATTCTTACAGGTCATCTCATGAGCGCCTACAGTGAAAACTTAGTGGTCCAACTTCACAGGTCAGGGGTAAATGTATTACAAGTCGCAGCCTGGGCTCTGATACCATAATTGTAACACCCCAACCCGACAAGGGCAAAGGTATCACAAATACGGATTCTCATCAGAACAAACACAAGCATAAGACATAAATAATACAAAAGGATTCCAAGGATTACAAATGAAAATCTGAAATTTTATGGTTACAAGTAAAGATACAAAATTTCTAAGTCTGAAATAAGAATCTCTTCTAATTGTCTCTACTCCAGAATAGCTAACAGGGTCTTCTAAGTCCAAGGTTCTCTCTATTAATAACCCAGCTTCCAACTAAAACCTGCCGCGGGAAAAGAACGTGGCTGAGCTTAAAAAGCCCAGTGAACAGATATATAACAAATGGAAACGAAAGCAAACAGAAATGAACAGATATAGCATAATGAATAAGATATAAGTAAAGGTATAAAGAGTTAAAGGTTTAGGACAGTAATCCACCACGAGCCCAGAAACAGAAATATCATACCATGTATCCATGTCAGAAATCCAGAGGGGATGCCTCTCAAGTAACCAGATAATATGAGGGGTGACCTCATGTATCAACAGATATATATGGAGTAGCTAGCTCCCAGAACATGAAAGACATGGATTGCACCCATCATCAGTCACCAAATATCAGATATATCAGATCATGTTAGAACCACTAAACAGAACAAATCTAGGATGCATCCATACGCCCCCCCAGAACAAATCATATTGGCCATAATAACAGTAGTGTGCACATATCAGAATCAGAATGGGGACGGTGTGTAACATCACTCGAACACACTAGAGTCATGCCAGTGGTGCATCACAGACATGGCCATGTTACCTTCATGGCTAGGGAACAAATTTTGGCTCGGGTATCAAACTGGGAGTCAAAGGTCAAAGGTTCATATCACAATCAGAGTGTCATATCAGAAGGTTCAATATCAGAAGGTCAATATCAGAAGGTCAATATCAGAAGGTCAATAGTCCAAGTTCCATAGTAACAGTTCAATTAAAAAGGTTTCCAATTAAGAGTCCATTTAAAGAATCTTTTAATAACAGTTTTCATAAAAATGATCTTTCAAAATGGTTTTTCATAAAGATAATCCTTTAAAATGGTTTCCATAAAAGTTAGAAAAATCCTAATTAAAAGGGTATTATATCACATTTGTAATCATCATTTTAAAATAGCTTTTTCTCAAATTATTTCTAGATCAGAATTAAAGAGGTTTTTCACAGTCTAGGTTCATATCATATGTCAAAGGTTCAAAGTAAAGGAATCATGGCAAAGTATCAAGTCAGAGGCTAAACAGATCAGAATCATGAAAGAGATCACAGTAAACCTTACAGAGAAGGTCAGAATATCTGTACCTTATGATGGAAGCAAATATGAATCACAGAATTAGGAGCACAGAACAGATCAAGGTCTCTCCTTCTTCACACCAAACCCAATATGGAACGTGTAGAATAGGCTGGGCGAAAATACTTCTCTCGGGATGAATAAAACAACACCAAAATTCCCACGAGCACAAACGCGACCAACAAACCTTGGAATCAATTTTCACAGATCATATATGATGTAAGGAACTCAGGAAAAATGGAGAATGAATTTTACAATGATCGAACGAATTAAAATGGAATTTTTACCTTACGTGTGGAATAGAACAAGAAAATTCGACACCTATCAAATCCGGCCACTATAATTCGAATGGCTATTTTTCTAGGCTTCTTGGGATGTTTAAGAACACAGTAAAAATGATCAATCACTTCCAGAAATTCGGATGTGAAAGAGATGGATTTTTTGTGTGTTTTAGGGTTTCGAAATAGGGAAAATAATATAAGAATGGGAATAAATAATGGTGGACTGGAATTAGGGGGAGGGATGGCTGGAAACTTGGTCCAAGATCTTGAAAAAATCAGAGTTTTAATTTTTTATTGATCATTTCCTATTTAACTTTGTGATTATCTCATTATTTAAACATTTTTAAATCCAAATAAATAAATAAAAGTTGATTTTCGGTTTATGTGAATTTTTAAAGTGTCATGATAATTTTTGGACATTCAAAAATAATATAATGTTGTTCCAGAAATTAATTTGCTTCATATATAGTTTGTTTTCAGAGGTTTGGAATCGATTCAGAATTTTTATAAGTAATTTAATTATGTTTTATAGTTTCAGGGGTAGTTTGGTCATTTACATGCTTTTGGATTTTGGGGTTTTACAGGACAGGTCATCACTCTCCTGCCCTAGAGTCATGCCATCGGTGCATCAATGACATGGACATGAAACCCTCGTGCCTAGTGAGGTGGCTCGGGTATCAAACCGTGGGTCAAAGGTCAAGTATCATGTATCAAGTCATAATCAAAGTGTATATCAAAAGGTTCAGATTATAAGGTCTAAGTCAGATGTTACAGAAGTGTATATCAGAGGTTCAGAAATTCAGATAGGTTTATATCCGAGTTTATAAAAATGTTCAAGTCCAGGTTCAGAAATAGTATATCAGATTAATACTTATATCAAAGTTCAAATTAAGTTTCAAACCAAGATTTTATAACCGGGTTTAGAGTCAGGTTCAAATCAAGGTTCAATAGGTCATATCAAAGGTTCATAATCAAAAGGTTTATGGGTTCATAGAAAGGATTTAATTCAAAGGTTTCATATTAAACTTGTATTTAAAATAATCTTTCAATGACTTTCATAAAATGATGTTTAGTAAAACCTTTTTATAAATATAGTCTTTAAAAGAGATTTTCATAAAACCTTTAGTCCTTTAGTGCAGTTCCAATTCAAAAATTGGTATAACATCGTATCCAAAAAGTTTTCAAAAACATTTTCATATCATTAAGGAAAGTTTCCAATTTCAGTTCTAATGTCAAAATGAATTTTCAGGGTATTCAGAGGTTTGCATATTCAGGTCACAAGGTGAAGAACGAATCATGACAAGTATCAAGGAATAAAACAGGGTTCAGTTTATCAAGGGAACTCAGAATCAGAAAACATGTCAGAAGGGTTCATAATCAAATTCTTATAACAAGGTTCTGGTCAGGGATTTATAGGCAAGGGAATCATATGAAAGGTTCAAGTAAAAGGAATCATAGCAATGGCATTAATACAGAAACTGACAGACCAGAAAATGAAAGAGATCATGAGAAACCTGTGAGAAGGTTCAGAATATCTGTACCTTATACCGCAAGGAAAAACACACAACAGAACAATAAGGGTCGGAAGCAAACTCCATCTTCAGCGGATCTACATGAATTTATGATTGTCTTATTAATAGCTTGTTTATTCAGATTACTATTTTAGTCGGCTTTCCATTTTTAGTAACTTTCCAAAATTAGTAAATTTCCATCTCTTAGGGTTTTAAATATCAATATGCCAGAGTTCAAGGTCTAAAGTGTAAATATTACAAGTTACCATTTAACTTCACAAGTTATCCAGAATTACACTTTTAACCCTTCAGGTTTCATAATTTACAAATTACACCCCTTTAGTTAATTAATTTACCATTTAAACCTTATAATTATATGAATCACAATTTAACTCTTATCATAGTTACATTTACACATCAATCCCTTCATTACACAAATTTTACAGAAAATACCCATTAAATATATATAGTGTTCGACAACCCCTTAAGTTTCGGTAATTACAAAATTAGTCCTTATATTTCTAAAAAGTGCAATTCGAACTATAATTTATCCATAATTACATATTCAGCTCTTAAATATTCAAAGATACACATTACACCTTTTATAACATTATTTACACCGAGAACCTTAAAGTTTCCAGAAATTACACTTTTAGTCTCTCCTTTTTTATTTAATTTCAATTCGCCACCATATTTAACAAATAAATCCTTATCTCGTCCAATTTACATATAAGACCCTCATGTTATAATTTTTATATGTTCTACTAGATCTATATAACATTAAAAAAATATCCCACAAGTTTTAATAATTACAAAACACCCCCTTATCAATATATTTATCAATCGGTAACCATATTTCATCAACAAAACTAAACCCTAATAATCCCAATCATTAGGAAATAATTATATCATCATTATACAACATTAATATTCCATATTTCATCACACAAAAACCCTAGACCAATCGGTTTAATATTTTTAACGATTTCCTTTTGTATTTTCAAAAATCTGATAAAACAAATAAATTCATAAGTCACGATTTAGGCTCTAACAATTCGAATGACCATTTTTATTATGCTATATGAAGTATATAGAACTCATGAAAATTATAACCAAAGCTCATAAAATCGCATGTATTTTTATATAGCCCGATTACGTTTTTAGGGTTTAATAGCTCGTTATTTTTCATACGATTTATATAGTGTGCATGATTCGATTCCACCATTTTTCACACGTTATATATGATAAGTAAAGTGTTAGAAAATTACCAGAAAATTTATAGAACGAAAGAATCACACGTTGTGATTTTATGCTTCTCGGTTCAAGGTTTTTCGACCCAAAAATTCGCCACGCCAAAACGAACGATCCCAGAGATTTGTATCTATTTTTCCCACCTTCTTAGCACTTGGAAGAACACCATAAAAATACTTCTTTGCCTCAAAAAATTCAGATTTAGTGTGTGTGAATTTTATTGTGTATCGGTTAGGCTTTTAGGGTTTTAAGAGCAAAAGAAAATCATGGGTGGTTATATGAGGTTAATGACCGAGCAAGGGAGAGGGAGGATGCTTAAGAACCGGTATCGATTGACCAAGAAATCAATTTACCATTTTTAGATTATTTCCTTAATTAATTTGTGGTTTAAATGTTTTTAAATAATAAAATTATATCTTATGTATTTTAATTTATAGAATTCGGCCCATGTGTATTTTGGGTGTAATTATACATTTTTGTACATTGTAAAAATGTTAGAAGCTTGCCTCAAAATTATCTCACTTGATTTGTAGTTCGTTTCCAGAGATTCGGGATTACTTTGGTACTTTAAATAAGCTTTAATTAAATTTTAAATTTTCAGAGGCAATTTGGTAATTTTGCATGTTTTAGATTTTCGGGTTTTACAACTCTTCCCCTCTTAAAAAAAAATTCGTCCTCGAAAATTGAAGTCGCAAAGTTAGACAGAGTCGTAGCAATTCGCAAAAGCTCGTCACGAACAACCTCACGCCCTGGGAGGTTCTTCCAAAAGGCTCTTCAGAATAAATGGTTTCTCATGACTCAAATCAAAACGAGATGGTTTCAGATTTCTCAGAAGGAGACAAAATAAGTAGATCTTGATCAAAAGGCCATGCAATAGAATGAAGGATATGCGAATCTTTTAGAAAGCTCATATGGAATACGAACAAGATTTCAAATCGAATTGACTGTACCATCAGTAGAGAGTTTCTACAAGGAGTTCAAGGTTTATAACTGAGGTCAACAGAATGCAAAACGAGAGTCAAAATTCATCCAGATATCTAGTGAATGGGAACAGAGTATACGCATAGGAAGAATGAACCTAATGTCTCACTAATCACGGATAAACCAACGGAGATCAGATTCTAAACTTCTTAGGTACTCCCCCAAGATATCCTATGGCCACAATGAGTGCACGTTATATGGTGTAAGTATTATCACGTTGATCAGGCGTCATAATACTAGCACCACATAATTATGCCTTCATGATGATCATACTTTATCTCGAGTCGTGAGTATAACAACCTATCTTAATCCACCTAGTACTTCTACAATCTCATAGTCAACCAGATCAAAGTCATAGTCAAGAGAGAAATAAGACTATTCGCAAGAGTATCGGAATTTCCAGATTGCCTAGCAGAGTAAGGCACGCCGTCACAAATATCAGATTTTCCACAATTCGCCAAGACTCCTCAGACAAAGGCCATCATCGAACATACGAGAAATAAACACGGGGCTGAAATGCTTCTAGGAAACTTAAGTCATTAGCGGATATTATCACGATATAACGAAGCTTAAGGGAGTCAACGGAAATGAAAACTAGTCGTCAATAACTTCGGTCTTCACAGAATCAATTCTTCCAAACATAAAAGGTCTGTTTCAGAAATCCGTTCATTCAAAACATCAAATCTCTTCAAGTCCGGTTAATAAGTCTTCGTCTGTCCATCAGTCGGGAAGTGAAACCAAGATCGGGAACTTGTGTCTGGTTCGTCAAGCCTCCTGCAGTTCTTCTTGGAATGTGATGGAGTAATGTGAATTTCTGGCACGATCTTTAAGCTTCTTCATCATCCAGTCTGCTTCCGCCCTCAATTCATCTTAGTACCACCAAGATGAATAGGGAAGTGAGACTGTACGTCTTCATCAGCTCCAGGTTCGCCGTCTTTCTTCTGCATCGCCAACACTTCTGTCTTGTAAGGAATGTCTTCACTCTTCAGGGTAGTCACCGCTGTTGTCCACTCTAGGTATGGTAGTGAAGTAATACTTCTGATGCGTTTCTAGTTGTCTTGATGCATACGCAAAACCTTCTGAGTCTCTTTCTGAAATGTCTCAAAATTTGTTCCGTCTGAAGGTATGGAAACAAATTTCTATTTTAGCCTTCCAAAACTCCGTTCTCAATCAGACTAAGCTGTTTCTCTCTGGTCACGAAATTTATCCAGGGTAACGGAAGTTGTAAACGTCTTCAGAATTCTGATGCAAGGTTCAAAAGATTTTAGTTTACCATTTTGTTATCGGTCTTGACCATTCGGTGATAGTTTCAAAATTTGCGGGATTTTAAGAGATATTCTCAATCAAGAAAAACCGTTGTCTCAACAGATATCAATCTCTCAGAATGCATAAGTGATCGTCAAATTTTCTTACAAAGTGCAAGAATGATTCTCATGTTCTTCTTCGTCTCCCAATGTACTATTAAGTCATACAATGACCATTTGCCCAAGTACTCACGAGAAAACATTCATTTATCAAATTTACAGAATAGTCAGAGCTTTAGCTAATACTATTAGCGTCACAAACCGTCATATCAGTCGTTACAAATACGGAAAGCGATCTCAAGAATAACCTCAATTCATATTTCCATCTGAAGGAAACTTCGCGCTCTGAAATTGAATAGATACAAAGTCGTTTCAGGGTGGAGAAATAAGGGTTCCAAATAGCAATACGGTTCAGCTTCCAGAAATCAATACATATCTCCTGTCATCATTCTTCTTTATCGCGAACAAAACTGAAATGGGTTCAAGGAAAACTTCATAATCGCGAACATAACACACGAGTATTCAGAGTAATAATGATAGTCCAGAGTTTAACAATCGGTAATCATGGTAGGGAGTTCAAAATTGCTTCAAACGTCAAAGGTGAGACATAGGAGGATAGTTGTCAAACAACCAATCCTTTATCAGAATAACATTAGAGTTAACAGTCCACAGAAAGACAGATCAACAAAGCAAATCTTATCGTCCAAAATGAGAGGAAAACATTCCTATACTCGTGGTTAAACACCACAAGACTTCTCATAGGGACAGAGATGGTTAAGATGAAATCAAATAGTATCAGAACTTTATAGATGCTTATCAAGAGACAAGAGACAATTAACAGAAGGTATCAAATGCTTATCAAAAGCAGAAGACAAATAACAGAAGGTGTCAAGTACGTCATCGCCAAGGAGATTTTCAGAATGCCCGAAGAGGCATCAAAATGATTAACAGAAGGATCAGAGGTCAGAGTCAGACTCTGCAGACAAGGATCAAATAGTGTCAGGCAATTACTATGCAGTTCTTAATGCCTTCGAGATTTATTTAGGTTCAAAACTTAGGTAGTGCAAAGCATAAGCTTGCAATTTTCCAAAAGTGATCTTAACAGACTTCAATCAAAAGCAGGGAACGAATCTGAGTGATGCGGAAGCAAAATACTTAAACAAACGCCTTATAGTCTACCCATTCCTCACTCGTCAAAACTTAAGTTCATATCAAGAAATCCTAAAGCAAGTTCTCAGGGTGTTCTCCTATGTTCTTACAGTGGAAGCCTAATGGTCCAGAACTCACAGGTCAAGGGTAAATGTATTACGAGTCGCAGCCTGTCTCTCTGATATCATAAATTGTAACACCCTGACCCGACAAGGGTAGAGATGTTACAACAATGGTGACATATCAGAAACATACATAAGCATACATCTTTAATAATACAAAGGAATACAAAGGTGACAAGAAATTACAAGGAAATACAAAATTACAGAGGAATACATACTAAGTCTGAAAATAAAAATTCTTCTAGTCATCTCTATAACAAAATATCTATCACAGTGTAGTCTTCTAAGTCCAATGATACTCTCCTCTCATACCCAGCTTCCTAGTAAAACCTGCCGCAGGAAAAGAATAGCGGCTGAGCTACGAGAGCTTAGTGAACAGATATAACGGTAACAAAGCAGTAATAAAGAATAGTACAGAGTGTCAGAAATATATGCCATGCAGATATAATCAGAATCAAAGGATAAATAAAAGAGTAAGGATAAAGGATAGGGAATAATAAGTAGGTAAAGGTAAAAGGAAATAGTGCAAGGTATAATAATGGTCAAAGGTAAATAATGTATATGGTAAAGGTAAACAGTAATCCACCATGAGCCCAGAAACAGAGATATAATATATATAACCATGCCATCATCATTAATCAGAGGGGTGTCCTCTCAGTAACCAGATAATATGAGGGGTGTCCTCATGTATCAAATGGAGTAGCTAGCTCCCAGAGGTTGTGAAAGACGTGTATCGCACACACCATCAGTCAGCTGAGATATAACAGATAATATAAACAGACAACAGAAACATAACAAATCTAGGATGCATCCATACGCCACAAGTGGCCAGAGTCTAGCAATAAACACCAGATAAAATAAAGTCAGGGACGGGACAGGTCATCACTCTCCTGCCCTAGAGTCATGCCATCGGTGCATCAATGACATAGACATGAAACCCTCATGCCTAGTGAGGTGGCTCGGTATCAAACCGTGGGTCAAAGGTCAAGTATCATGTATTAAGTCATAATCAAAGTGTATATCAAAAGGTTTAGATTATAAGGTCTAAGTCAGATGTTACAAAAGTGTATATCAGAGGTTCAGAAATTTAGATAAGTTTATATCCAAGTTTATAAAAATGTTCAAGTCCAGGTTCAGAAATAGTATATCAGATTAATACTTATATCAAAGTTCAAATTAAGTTTCAAAACAAGAGTTTATAACCGGGTTTAGAGTCTGGTTCAAATCAAGGTTCAATAGGTCATATCAAAGGTTCATAATCAAAAGGTTTATGGGTTCATAGAAAGGATTTAATTCAAAGGTTTCATATTAAACTTGTATTTAAAATAATCTTTCAATGACTTTCATAAAATGATGTTTAGTAAAACCTTTTTATAAATATAGTCTTTAAAAGAGATTTTCATAAAACCTTTAGTCCTTTAGTGCAGTTCCAATTCAAAAATTGGTATAACATCGTATCCAAAAACTTTTCAAAAACATTTTCATATCATTAAAGAAAGTTTCCAATTTCAGTTCTAATGTCAAAATGAATTTTCAGGGTATTCAGAGGTTTGCATATTCAGGTCACAAGGTGAAGAACGAATCATGACAAGTATCAAGGAATAAAACAGGGTTCAGTTTATCAAGGGAACTCAGAATCAGAAAACATGTCAGAAGGGTTCATAATCAAATTCTTATAACAAGGTTCTAGTCAGGGATTTATAGGCAAGGGAATCATATGAAAGGTTCAAGTAAAAGGAATCATAGCAATGGCATTAATACAGAAAATGAAAGAGATCATGAGAAACCTGTGAGAAGGTTCAGAATATCTGTACCTCATACCGCAAGGAAAAACACACAACAGAACAATAAGGGTCGGAAGCAAACTCCATCTTCAGCGGATCTACACGAATTCATGATTGTCTTATTAATAGCTTGTTTATTCAGATTACACCCCTTTAGTTAATTAATTTACCATTTAAACCTTATAATTATATGAATCACAATTTAACTCTTATCATAGTTACATTTACACATCAATCCCTTCATTACACAAATTTTACAGAAAATACCCATTAAATTTATATAGTGTTCGACAACCCCTTAAGTTTCGGTAATTACAAAATTAGTCCTTATATTTCTCAAAAGTGCAATTCGAATTATAATTTATCCATAATTACATATTAAGCCCTTAAATATTCAAAGTTACATATTACACCTTTTGTAACATTATTTACACCGAGAACCTTAAAGTTTCCAGAAATTTCACTTTTAGTCCCTCCTTTTTGATTTAATTTCAATTCGCCACCATATTTACAAAATAAATCCTTATCTCGCCCAATTTACATATAAGACCCTCATGTTATAATTTTTATATGTTCTCCCAGATCTATATAGCATTAAAAAAAAATATCCCACAAGTTTTAATAATTACAAAACACCCCCTTAACAATATATTTATCAATCGGTAACCATATTTCATCAACAAAACTAAACCCTAATAATCCCAATCATTAGGAAATAATTATATCATAATTATACAACATTAATATTCCAGATTTCATCACACAAAAACCCTAGACCAATTGGTTTAATATTTTTAACGATTTCCTTTTGTATTTTCAAAAATCCGATAAAACAAATAAATTCATAAGTCACGATTTAGGCTCTAAAAATTCGAATGACCATTTTTATTATGCTATATGAAGTATATAGAACTCATGAAAATTATATCCAAAGCTCATAAAATCGCATGTATTTTTATATAGCCCGATTACGTTTTTAGGGTTTAATAGCTCGTTATTTTTCATACGATTTATATAATGTGCATGATTCGATTCCACCATTTTTCACACGTTATATATGATAAGTAAAGTGTTAGAAAAATACCAGAAAATTTATAGAACGAAAGAATCACACATTGTGATTTTATGCTTCTCGGTTCAAGGTTTTTTGACCCAAAAATTCGCCACGCCCAAACGAACGATCCCAGAGATTTTTAGCTATTTTTCCCACCTTCTTAGCACTTGGAAGAACACCATAAAAATACTTCTTTGCCTCGGAAAATTCGGATTTAGTGTGTGTGAATTTTAGTGTGTATCAGTTAGGCTTTTAGGGTTTTAATGAGCAAAAGAAAATCATGGGTGGTTATATGAGGTTAATGACCGAGCAAGGGGGAGGGAGGATGCTTAAGAACCGGTATTGATTGACCAAGAAATCAATTTACCATTTTTAGATTATTTCCTTAATTAATTTGTGGTTTAAATGTTTTTAAATAATAAAATTATATCTTATGTATTTTAATTTATAGAATTCGGCCCATGTGTATTTTGGGTGTAATTATACATTTTTGTACATTGTAAAAATGTTAGAAGCTTGCCTCAAAATTATCTCACTTGATTTGTAGTTCGTTTCAAGAGATTCGGGATTACTTTGGTACTTTAAATAAGCTTTAATTAAATTATAAATTTTCAGGGGCAATTTGGTAATTTTACATGTTTTAGATTTTCGGGTTTTACAAATTTGGTCAATCATCTTTCCAAACAAGTTTTCAACCACGACCTTCTAACCAAATCGTTCCATATGAAGCACCATCACAATACTCTGACAACCAAATGGTCCCTTATAACAACTCAGATTCCATGATGTACTCAAATGTTGATTATGATGAAGAAGAGGATGCATTCAACACACTCAATGAAGCATTTGGATTAATTGCTAAGACATTTGGAAAATTCCCCAACAAATCCAACAACCGTCTTTGTTCATCATCCAATACCAGGAATCAAGCTGTTATTAACGATGGTAGAGTGGAAATTCAGAATTGGTCTTCGGGCAGATATGGTTCAGGAAACAATGGAAAATATGGGTCTCAGAGATTTCAGTCAGGAGGGAACAGGTTCAATTCTGCAGGGGGTAACAGGAACAGTATGGGAACTACTCAGAGAAGAAATCAGATGGCTGGGAATGCACAGAAAGGCATTGCAAATACTTCAATCACGTGCTACAACTGTGGTGGGAGTGGTCATATGGCAAATGCGTGTCCAAAGCCTCGTACTATGGGCAGTGCATATCACAAGGAAGCTCTTTTGATGGCAATGAAAGATGAAGCAAGGGACACAATGAATGTGAAAGAACAAAGTTTCATGGTTAGTGCTGATTCTGATGATGAGATGGAAGATCTTGAAGCAAATGCTGCAGTAATGCTCATGGCAAACATGCAGGAACTGAACATGTCCGAGACAGGCCCGGTTTATGATACCGATGGTCTTTCTCAAGTACCTGATCCAAAATGTCTTATACATGAAATTGCTTCACCATCTGCATCTTCATCTACAAATGAAAATTCTGTTCAACATAATTCATCATTCTCATCTCCATCAGATGATCAAATAAACACTGTTGTATCATTTGATGATGATAAAACCGTCGTTTCATTTGACAATTCTATTGACGATGAAAATTATGATCATCTTGAACAAAATGATCCTTTGCCTGATCAAGATTCAGAGCTTCATGCCTTGTTAATGACCACCCAATCACAAATTGAGAAATGCAATGAAATCAATCAAAATCTAAAAGCAAAAATTGCATTATTAACGAAGGACAATGAGTGCTATAAACTACAACTTTCAGGATATCAAAAACAAGAAAAACGTGAAAAAGGTTTTGAGATTGCTTTCCAAAAAGAGTACGTAAAATTTCAAGATTTAGAAAGTCAAGTTCGTGAGCTAACCGTTTCCAAGGCTGAGCTCCTCTCTCAAAAAGAAAAGGATCAATTTGAATTCAAAAAACAAATTGATACTTTAAATTCTGAGTTGTTAAAAACTCAATCCGAGCTTTCAACATCTCAAAATAATCTTCTTGAAGAAAAGCAAGCCTCAAGTAAACGTGTCAACTCATATCTTGAAGAAATTGTCACTTTGGAATCCAAACTTAAAGAGTTTCAAACTATTGTATACAAAAATGGTGAATCAATAACTCAAATTCAAAGGCTAACGGTAAAACCAGTTCTGAAAGGATTTGGATTTGCTATTGGCTGTGACCAACCACGTTTTCTTTCTAAAGCACTCAGCAAAAATCCCAAGTTATGTAATGCAAAATTATTACTTGATGATACCTTTCAAAGAGTTGTTGTGCTTAGTAATGATGAAGAACTTGCAAGTCTTGAACGTCAAAAAGAACTTGAGAGTCGACCAAAAACAGACAAAGATTTTTCCATAGTTCATTATGATTATAACGCAAGACCTCATATCAGTAAATCATTTGTCCCTCCAAAGGACAAACCAGAACAAATGTTGTTAAACACCTACATACATGCTTCTTCTTCAGTAATTCCTGTGTCCAAAACTGTTACACATCTCAAGGATGCTTTGACAGAGGATGAAGTTGATCCACAAATGCCTCAAGAATGTCAAATTCTTCGATATTTTAAGACATTTATGGAAGACATATTTCTTTTGGAGAATGAAATTGAGTTTAGTTCTCAAATCGAAGTCTCTACTTTTCTTTCCCCAGTCGCGAAAGAAAAGCGAGATATTCTTCAAAAGAAAATTCTGCCTCATGTCAAACATCTGAAGAAATGTGCAACACAATGGGAACAAGAATTACACACGGAAGTAGCATCGATGAAGAGCATTTTCAAAGCTAAAGACGACAAAGTTCAAAGACAAAAACTTCAAAAGAAAAATTTAGCAAAAGAAAATGATCGACTCTTAGAAAAAGTTCTGTGTTATGACGTTGTTTCTGTGATAATGAATTCGCTTTATGAGTCATGCAATGAGTTACTTGTGAATGATCATGCTGTAAATGTTGAGATGTTGCAAATGGAGACAGAAAATTTGGTAAAAGAGAATGAGGATCTTTGTCAAATCAACCATGATGTGGAAAACAAAGTTTTCAATCTTCAAAAGAGGCTTGACTGGTGTCAAAATCAAAGTGTCATATTTGAGTTAAATTACCAACATCTAAAAACATCTTTGTCATTTCAAAACAGTCATACTTCTAAAAGAGAGAATCAAAATGAAAATGATGTCTTAAGACATAAACTGTTTGAATATGAAAAGGAACTGGATGAAATTATTCAAAACAGAAATGACACAGTCCGCCTCAACAGAATTTTAGATTCCAAAAATCAAGAATACCAACACATCATTGTTGATCTGAAAAAGAAACTCAGAGTTTTAGACAAAGGCAAAGCAAAAGTTTATGAGATTGCCCCAGGGATGTATGCAGTAGACAAGCCACTTACCCAAGCATCAAACTTAACCACTAATGCAACTACTTCAATTTCCACAGGATTAGATACCATGTCTAAGGCTAGCAACTCCAAGACCTACAAGAAACAACAGAAGCGTAGTGTCCGGAAACCTAGGAATGGATCATCTAAGTCTGCAAAAGTTAAAGTTAAAGCAAGTAGTTCGAATAAAACGCATGTAATATCAGGAATAGAATCAAACTTATCTAAGTCTAATTCTAGTAATGATGTAACAGACGTTAAATCTATGAATGTTAATGATGATGTTATGATTGATGCTAGTTGTATTGTGTGTCGTGCTAGTATATTATCTGGTGATCATCAAAACTGCATTGCTAAAACTCTGTTGAAACGCAAAAAGAAACGAACTAGTGGCTCTTCCTTTAGGCTCAAAATTGTTGCCAAGTCCATTTTAGGAAAACCACCACTAGTAGTTTCTAAGCAAACCATAGATGCACCCATAGCCACACCTAAGACAACCAAATCACCTAGTGCATTCATTAGGAAAAAGGCTGAGACTAGTTGGACATGGCAACGTTGGTTACAAAATACAACAAGCTTTAAATGGGTCCCAAAGATAATTAACTCTTGTGTTACTAACCCAACGGGTCCGACCGTTACCAATTCTCCACCTGTTTCCAATATTTGTGATGCAGGTGATACAAATTTTCCTCTGAATTGTTGATAGCGGGTGTTCCCGACACATGACCGGCAACCTCAAGCTTCTCACAAACTTTATCGCAAAGTTCATCGGAATGGTCAGGTTCGGGAATGATCACTTCACAGCAATAATGGGCTATGGAGATTATGTTAATGGAAACATCGAGATCAGTCGTGTATACTATGTTGAAGGCCTTGGTCACAATCTATTCTCAGTGGGACAATTCTATGACGGAGAATTAGAAGTAGCATTTAGGGAGAAAACTTGCTTCATTCGTGATCTTCAAGGAAATGATTTGATGAAAGGAAAACGGGGAACCAGTCTATATACCATATCCTTTGAAGGCATGACAGCTTCATCTCCTATCTGTTTACTCTCCAAGGCTAATCCCACAAAGGCTTGGTTATGGCATAAAAGATTGTCTCATCTCAATTTCAAAACCATGACTGACCTTGCAAGGAATAAATTGGTTGACGGATTACCCAAATTCAGATATGCTAAAGATCATTTGTGTTCTGCATGTGAACAAGGGAAAAGTCACCGTGCTCACTTTCCTCCCAAAACAGAACACAACACAGATCATGTCCTACAGCTGCTACATATGGATTTGTGTGGTCCAATGCGGGTTCAAACTATAAACGGGAAAAGGTACATTTTGGTAATAGTGGATGATTACTCACGATGGACATGGGTCTACTTTCTTGGGACTAAAGATCAAGTTCCTTCAATGGTCATCACATTTCTCACAAAGATTCAAGTTCAAGTCCGTAACACCGTCAGGATTATTCAAACAGACAACGGCACTGAATTTAAGAATCAAACCCTTCGGGAATACACTGAGAAGCATGGGATTGTTCATCAATATTCAATTGCTCGCACTCCCGAACAGAATGGTGTAGTTGAAAGACGAAACCGTACACTTGTGGAAGCAGCTAGAACAATGTTGATCAATGCCCAATTACCAGACTACCTTTGGGCTGAAGCTGTTAATACTGCATGTTATACCCAGAACCGCGGCATGATCAACAGACGACACAACAAAACTCCATATGAGCTTATTCAAGGCAGAAAACCAAACATCAACTACTTTCATGTTTTTGGAGCACTGTGTTACCCGAAAAATGATAGAGATGATCTTGGTAAATTAAAGGCTAAAGCAGACATCGGGATATTTGTTGGCTACTGTGAGAATTCTAAGGGATATAGAATTTGGAATCGTCGGACCGGGGAAATTCAAGAAACTATACACGCCAATTTTGATGAACTCACGGAAATGGCTTCTGAGCAAGACCGCTTAGAACCCGAACATAACCGTCTAAACTTCCCTGAATCTTACTAACACAAACTTCATCAAACATTGCTGCAAACAAATCTTCCACATCTGATGCTTCCACCAGTTCCGCTGCTCAACATGTCCCAAATCAAGCACCTGATCAATCTGCAACTACTTCTACAGCAGTTGATAACGATGCACCTCAACCTGAACCCTCATCACCCATGGATCAAACACCTCCACCTGCAGTTGAAGATTCTTCCCCCACTTCTAACCAAGTTCCCACACCTTCAGGGTATGACGGGAATGCATTTTTTAATCCATTTGCTCCACCACCAACCATTCCAGAAACAGGAGAATCATCCTCGAGCAATATGGACCCGTCATATCACCATAACAACATTCAACATTTTCCATCCACCCACAAATGGACAAGAAATCATCCCTTGGTAAATATAATTGGAAATCTAGACAATCCAGTCATGACAAGACAAAAACTTCACTCAGATAGTGAACACTGCATGTATGCACTCACTGTCTGTCAATCTGAACCTAAAAACATCAAAGAAGCCCTTACATATGACAACTGGATTGAATCCATGCAAGAAGAGCTGGAACAATTCAAACGTTTGGAAGTTTGGGAATTAGTGGAAAGACAAGATGGAGTTTATGTTGTTGGATTGAAATGGATTTGGAAGAACAAGCTAGATGCAGATGGTACCGTCATTCGTAACAAGTCCCGACTGATAGCAAAAGGGTATAGCCAAGAAGAGGGTATTGACTTCGAGGAATCGTTTGCTCCAGTGGCTCGGATTGAGGCCGTTCGAATGTTTCTGGCATACACAGCCCACAAGAATATCACGGTCTATCAGATGGATGTGAAGACGGCATTTCTCAATGGACAACTCCGAGAAGAGGTGTACATATCACAACCAGAAGGCCTTGTGGACCCAGATCATCCAAACCATGTATATCAGCTTAAGAAAGCCCTATACGGCCTTAAACAAGCCCCGAGGGTGTGGTACTATAAACTGTCTGCATTTCTCCTTGCTAATCACTTTACCAAAGGAACTGTTGACCCGACTTTCTTTATATAGACACACGGGGAGAACATTCTCATTGTTCAAATTTATGTGGATGATATTATTTTTGGTTCAACCAATAAAAATTATTCAAACGCTTTTTCTAAACTGATGAAACAAAACTTTGAGATGTCTATGATAGGTGAACTTAAATTCTTTCTAGGATTGCAAGTTCATCAGTCGCCCCATGGTATATTTCTAAGTCAGTCAAAGTATGCTCAAGAAATCCTGAAAAAGCATGGTATGACCAGCTGTGACACCTATAACACCCCCATGTCCTCCTCATCCCCGAAGTTAGATGCTGACATACATGGGACACCCATTGATCCTACGAAGTATCGTAGTATGATTGGGTCAATCATGTATCTCACAGCTAGCAGACCGGATGTTGTATTTGCTACATACCTTTGCTCCCGATATCAGTCTAGACCGACAGAGCGGCATTTGTCAGCCATTAAAAGAATCCTTAGATACATAAAGGGAACCATTAATTTGGGGATCTGGTATACAAAGGATTCTGGGTTTGAACTTGTTGCATTTTCAGACGATGACCATGCAGGGTTCTTAAACACACGCAAAAGTACATCAGGGGGAGTACAATTCTTGGGTGACAAGCTCGTCTCTTGGCAATCAAAGAAACAAGACTGCACCTCACTGTCGTCAACAGAATCTGAATATGTGGCTATGTCTGCCTGCTGTGCTCAAGTCATCTGGATGCGATCACAACTGATGGACTACGGATACGTATTCAACAAGATTCCTATGTACCGTGATTCCAAGAGTGCCATCGCTATTTCATGCAACACCGTGCAGCATTCCAAGTCCAAGCATATTGATCTCCGATACCATTTCATCAAGGAACACGTGGAGAAGGGTACTGTTGAATTGTATTTTGTGGGAACTGAACACCAATTGGCGGATCTGTTCACAAAAGCCTTGCCTCATGCAAGATTTATGGATCTGGCTCACCGGATTGGTATGAGATGTTTGACGCCAAATGATTTGGAAAAATTTCTTAAAAATAATTAACCAAGTCAAACATCTACAAACTATCTTTGTAAACAAAAAAAAAAATGCAAGTACAAACCCCTTTTACAACACTTTGTTTATTTTTTAAAAATGTCACAAATTATTTTTGAACAAGTGTTGAGGGGGAGACATAAATCTTCTCAAATTTTCCAAAAATTGTACTTGCATGCTTTCTAAAATTGTTGCTTCACAAAGTTTTTGGTGATGTGATCATAAGATGGAAAAATAGTGTGCCTAGTTGGACAGATTTGAGACTTAAGAGTTAGTTACTTTGGTGGGATAGGACTATGAATGCATAAGTTCAAGGTTAGAGGACTAAATGTGACATAGATTTGACCACAGTCAAAACATCATTTACTTCTCTGACATCACACACCCTCGCATTTACTTTCTTCACCAAACACATCGAACGGCTCTCATTGAATCAGACCATCCATTCAAGATCTAGTGAATATGTGAGTGTTTTAACAATTGTTTCAGGATTATAACAAACGGTTTTGAAGGGTTTTGCAATCCAACGGTGGAATTTGTCTAGAATAATTGTTTTAAATCTAGGGCTTGCGCTAAATTGGGGATAATCGATTAAATGTGTTTCTGTTGTGAATGATTGTACGATTATGCTTAGATATCGTTAATGAACCAAGATTGAATGCTTAATTGTTCCCAGAAACATCAAATTGTTATAATCTCGTTTTAGGGTTTAAGCGTCAAATTTAGGGAAAGCTATATATGAGTGTTATTGTGTAATCTATGTGTTGGGATGTTGTTATTGTGTGTTGAATTGAATGTTTGCATGCTTTGATTGAACCCAGAAACACCTTATGTGATTTAATTGAGTTTGAGGGTTTATGAAGAACGATGAACACTAGCAGTTTGTATATTGAGTTTTAATGGATGAAAATTGTTATAACTTGGTCAGATTATTTAATTTAGTCATATAAAATTATTGAGATAATCTGTGGTTGCTAAATCTAAGTTATAATGAATTTCGATAAAAATCTGTGAGACGGATCATCTTCAAACGTTATCGGAAACTCTTGTACAAGAGTTTATCGAGATTGCCAAAATTATCGCAAACGCATAATTATCGCAAATGCCTAATTATCGCGAATGCGTAATTATCGCTATTGCCTAATTATCGCGAATGCATAATTATCGCTATTGCCTAATTATCGCGAATGTATAATTATCGCTATTGCATAATTATCGCGAATGCCATAATTATCGCAAATGCCATAATTATCGCAAATGTGATTTTTATAGATTTTGATCAATTTCCTCAAATATCTTATCAATATTTATCGAAATGGATCAAAATTTTGTAGAAATTGGTCATATCTTGATAAATTCTGTCCTCAATCATGTAAATACCAATCATAACTGCAAAAAGGATCACATGTGTGGAATACAAGTTTTAACATCAACTAACAATCATGTATCCTGCATATTTGTACTTGATTGTTATTTCAGAAAAACATCAATGGCTGCACCTCAACAACAACCTCTTCCAACACTCACTAAAGAAGAAGTTTTTCCTCATGGGTATTCTTTTGAGATTGGGAAAAACAATGCGCGGGTAGAACTTGACAAGATTAAGTGCTCTGATCCAAGCTACCAAATTGCTGTGGAAATTCTCAAACAACATGAGTGCAGAAATCTTCTTGACAGCTCAGATAGCATTCCAGAACTCTACATACATCAACTCTGGGACACCTTCAAGCTGAGCAGTGATGACAAGTTTTTCGCATGCACCCTGGATCGTAAGAAGGTCAGAGTTACACCAAGTCACCTCCGCAAAGCATTAGGCCTTCCAAGTGCACCTGAACCTACCAACCAATACTACCCGACTCCATCAGAATCTGAAGCTATGCAGTTCCTTGAAGATATTGGTTATGATGTTCAACCCGATACACCGTTAACCAAAATCTCTAAAGTCAATGCTAAATACATTCCGCAGCCATGGAGAACTATCTTCTACATCGTAACACGTTCAATATCCGGTAGAGATAGTGGCTTTGAACACCCAAGACTGCCTCATCTTCAAGTCTTCTGGGGATTCGTGCATAAGGAAAAGATTGACTTTGCTGCTCTTATCTGGGAAGATATGGTATTCCAAATGCAGAAAGCTTTCAGACAAATCCCTTTCGTACGTTACACGAAAGTTCTCATCAGTTATTTGCTAGACAAACATGTGGACATTGATCGACGTCCTACCGATCGAGAAATGCATCTGTACAAGATGGATAAAACTTTCCACAATGTCTACTTTCCCACAGGGAGCACGCATAAACAAGGAGCTAGACTGCCTGAATTTTTGATGACTGAAGAAGTAAAAGAAACACAAGCCTATCTTGAATATGATGAGGCATTCAAAGAAGGTAGTGTGGGACGTTGTAAACTTAAAGAAGGGTCAGGATCAACCAAGACCCGTTCTAGAAGCAGGAGTAAGAATGGAAGTGCGTCTAGTGCATCAAAATACCCACAGAAACAACCAACTCTCAAGAGAAAAGTTCCTAGTAAACCTAATCCAAAAGCTGAACCAGTTGGAATAATTGATGAAAATTCTGATTCTGAGGCAACAGAATCAGAACCAGAGATCCCTGTTAGAATGACTGAAGCATAGGCTGAATTTCAAACTCAGCTCAACTTGGAATATGCACAAAAAGTCAGTTTGAAGTCAGTTAAAGAGGATGAAGACAGAAGAGCAAAATTGGCACTTGAGAAACAAAGGGAGTATGAAATGAAGAAAGGAGCAGAAGGATCAGGAACCGTGCAAGAAGCAGCTTCGACCTACACTAATCCGGTTAATCAACCCGGAGGGTCTGGAGTAGCTACATCCACGATTCAGCCTGATACGGTTATTCAACCCGATAAGGCTGAATCTGTCATTCCTCAGGAACCAAGTTCGGTTAATCAACCCGACTTGGAAGTACAAGATCAGAATGAGAAGGAAAATGATCAGGAGAGCACTATCGTCTTAACTGATAAAGAAATTTCAGACTCCATGTTTGATAATGATCAGGGGGAGGAACAACGCCATCATGACAATATGGACTGGAATCCTGAAGATGAAAGGAAATTCTTGGTAATAAGACAACTGAAGCTGCAAATGAACTTGAGGAAGAAATGGCCAGACAAGCGGAAATAGAAAGGAAACTAAAGGAGGATACTCAAGCTAACTTGGAAGCCGATAGCTACATCCGTTCTCCATCAGTTCCTCCACCCGAACTTGCTATGGTTGTTCATAACCCTCAACAGGAGCAGAATTCACCACCAGTTCAACCTTCACATGTATCATCACCTAAACCAAACACACCTCCTGGGTCACCTCTCGAGAATCCTACACCACCACCCTCATCTCCTAAGGACTCTGCTCCTCTCAATTCACAATCATCAATTCCTTCACTGACTCCATCACCTACAAGATCTCCATCACCAAAAGCCAAAGCAACTGTTTCTGAACAAATCAAATCAGCCATAAAAGGTAAGAATGTGAGAAGAATAGCTCGAGTAACTAGAGTGGAGGTTGTCTCACCTGCTGGAAAGAAACTCAAGAAAGCAGTTAAACTCGTCCAAACCATAAAAGTTAACCAAACAAGTGCACAACTGGCTGAGATGCAAACCTTAGTCCAGAATTTGTCTCAACAAATGGGAGAAATGCAGGAAACATAGATGAAAATGGATGAGTTTCTAGCTTATGATGTAGGCGATAAAGTCAAAGCTAACACGAGACATTATGTCAAGAAGTTTCTACCAGATATTCAAGAAAATATTGAAGCCTACATCAACACTAAAGTAGATGAGAAGGTCAAAGATCTAGCAATCAAACAGAAACATATTCTTGAATATTCAGTTGAAGAACTTCAAGACGCACTCTTCACCAAATTGCTTGCAAAGACCACCCTCAACTACACTGAAATGCCAATCTTAGATGCTATTCGAGCCAACATGGAATCTTGTAAGGCTTCAGCATATAAGGACAAGAGGAAACGTGATGATGATGAACAAGATCCAGACCCTACTACAAAGAAACAAAAGACTGGTAGCGGATCTAGAATTCACATTGCAGAGCCTACAGGAACCAGAACTTCTTCTCCACCTCAACCGAATTTGGAATCTGGCCCTACAGCAACTGAACATCATTCTGAGCATATTCATGAAGAAAATGTGGAATTTCAAACACAAGACGATCAACCACAATCACCACCACCATCTCCACCAAAGTCTAAACCTTTCAAATCAAAGCCATCTAGCAGCAAGAAATCTTCTCAAGAACCAGCTGTCATTACATGGCTTGATGAAGACAAAGATGAACAAGGAAACGATTGGTTCTATCAGCTTGCAAGTGATCAAATCCAAAATGATGAAGCTTCCAAGGTTGAAGACAGCACATTTGCTGTTGCTCAGCAGATCAAAAGCAGTTTCAACATCAAAAGGATGACAAAATGGGAACTTCGTCGGATTAAGAATGATGCTTTCAATCTCCTTAAAGACAAATCCAACAGTGCTGCTGAACTTGAGTATCACCTTGAGAACATTGCAAGAGCAATGTCAAGTGCCTTCGACTGGGCTAACCCAGACGTAGTCAGGGGAAATGGCCAAGATAGACAAAACCATCCTTACATCACCGATTGGACCAAGCCACTTCCCATGATACGCAAACATCACCACTCAGAAATTCCGTTTCAATTCTTCTTCAACAAAGATCTGAAACTTCTCAAGCATGGAGCATCAGGGAAAACAATGTATGCAACTTCTATCACCTTCACTCCAGCCGCTCACTACACACAATCAGCCATTGAGGAAGAAGCCTTTCACCAACATCTCTTTGTTAAGGAATTCGTGGTATATGATCGTGATGCCGAGTTGGGAATCCACCACTGGTATGACAAAACGAAAGAACTGGTACAACTACAAACTTTGCCTAAAGTCTCGGGATTCAGTCTACAATGACCTCCGAATCTTGGAAGTAGTTAGTGTCAGTGGATCCAGGAAGTGTGATTACACCTTTCTTGAAGAAATCACAGTCAGAAGACATGACAACAACATCTACTCGTTCTCTGAGGCAGACTTTCCAGATCTGAACCTGAATGATATTGAAGATATGTACTTGATGAAAGTACAAGGCAAATTACAGCATCTGTCCAACAAACTTCGATATGCATTCAGTACCGCACTCTGTCACTTCATCAGAAGAACAATCATAATAGAACGGGTAGAGGATCTTCCGCTGGGAGTGGAGAGTTATCAGACGAAGTTGAACCTTTTTGAACCGGTATTTCTTCTTGACAACAACCGTGACCCTCAATATACTATGAAACGACATCCGACCTTCGGGTTCGTCTACAGAAGCACAACGAACTTCAACCGCTTCATGTCTTTCAATGAGATCCATAAGTTCTGTGACGATACCTTGAAGAATGTTCGTGATGGGTTGGTTAATCGAGTTCGAGATAAAGAGTTGGGGAAATCAAGAAGATGGAATTCTGATGAGGTCAGACAAGTAAAGGAGTTCATATGGAAGCTTAAGAGGATATTGTATCATCGGGACCAGATGAGGAGACTAGAGAGTTACGTTGGGGGTCGTCCATCCTTTGCCATCAGACTATTTCAAAGGACAGACCCAGAATTCTCAACGTTTGGCAACAGGGCTTGATGTGAGCATTTGAATTCATATTTCATAATTCTTATATCATTATACTTACCATTGGCCTATGACATTACGGCTTGTGCACACATAACAGTGCACAACCCAGACCCCAAAGAAAGGACCCTAAGGTACGTCTCAGTGCCTCAATCCTGAAAAAGGAGCGAAAGCTTCTTACTTATGAGCAGAATTAAACCAGAATGTTTTCTAAGTTTCACCAAACAATCTGCTCATAAGAACAAGTATTCCCTCGTCAAGGGGGAGTATTTGAAAAAATAAATAATAATCTTTGTTAATAATAACAAATGTTCTTGAAATTCTTCCCTGAAACTCAAAAACAGCATATTTTAATCATAAAGTTTTTCAAAAACATCATGAGTATGCTATTTTTTAGGGGGAGAAGTAAGAGATGATCAAAATATGGTGTCTCAATTGCTGGAATCTCACAAGTGCTCAAACTCATAATTGACCCTCGAATTGACGGTAGGAAAAGTCAGTAGTCGAAAGGACATGTCCCGGACGGGTAATAATTTCAAGCCAGTTTATCTGGTGATGTAAGCGTGTCTCGTAAAGGACGTGTCTGAGTAGAATGTACCAATTTTGAGCGATTTTCCTTGAATGTGATCTGGACAGGTAATAATTTCAAGCTAGTTCTACAAGTGATGTAAGCGTGTCTCTCGATGATCACATTCATTGAAAATCAATCAATTCAAAAGTGCCAACTCTTTCCGGCATGTGCAAATTTCAAATTTATTACTTATGTGCACATGTTTAGGGGGAGTCTTTCTGAAAATCACAAAACTCTCAAAGTGTTAACAAAATATGTTTTCATAATCATAAACACTTTGAAAGATTTTTCAAAAGGTTTGGTTTATGGCATCAATAGGATAGTCATGGAGTTATAAGGTGACTTAAGGTTAGGAATAACCGTCCTATGATCCGCCAGAGCCGGAGGGATCTACCCAAGGACAATACCAATAATTTAGAACTAGAAAGTCCTAGGTATGATTAAAAAAAGGAGATATGAAATGAAAGGAGAAAGAAGGGGTTGAAGAATTAAAAAGAAAAGTAAAGTAAAGGGTGAAAAGAAATAGCCCTCCATTTGTTCAACCTTAGGGCAGACACCGGGTTCAATTCATAATCTACTGGTTGATGAGCATCACCGGTAAAAAACGTCATGGACCCAGTGACGCACTGCACTAAACCTTCTAAGCCACTCAAGTGTCTCTCAAAAGACATTTGTTTCATTCACACGGAGAACCCTTCATAATCTATCGACCTCTCATTACGAGAGTGTTGATATTGAAAAGGAGGCAATCTGCTCCACGCCTCCGACGACCAAACAAATGTGCACTAATTGAGTCTAGCGCCATGAGATTCATCAAAGATCTCTTAGGTACACTTAGAATTACACTGGTGTTCTACATCATGGGCATCAGTTGTAAATTAGGAAAGTGTCCTTCGCAGATCTTAGCAATCTGCCAAGAACATTCATGAGAGAAGTCACAATTGTGATTATCAATGATTGAATGGAAATCCTGCCAGGGTCAACATCAAACAGCCCTGACAGCAGGTCACTTCGGTAACTCCTTGTGGGTTACGCTTAGTGTTTGCTCCAAACGGTCTACAGTCGTGGGGTGATCTCCAGCGACTCACTGAATCGTGGATGCACTTCGGTGTGTCCGTGTTATCGCTTTCGGGGGAATCCGGTTCAGAACGGCCTGGGTCAGGACTTGAGAAAGTCTTCACACTATGTTGTTGACGATCTCAAGTCTGAGCCTGTAAGTACCGGTTGGTTCGTGCTGATGCTGCTGCTGCTGAGGATCTGGAGTTCGACCATCAAGACTCCATCATGCTCATATCTTGAAGAAATGTTCTCTCAAAGACTCAGTAACAACAAAAGTTCAACATATGATATAGTAAAGTCAAAAGTTCAAGCACCTCAACCTTTCTCAAGTTAAAGATTGAAAAGTGAGAACATGTTGCAGAAAACAAGTCAAAGACATATGAGCATGATGGAGAAGACAAGAAGACATTGGAGATTGGCAGATCGAGACAACATCATATCATCTCAAAACAAGAACAAAGAAACAAAGATTATAAAGACGTCGGAAGCCATAGAAGCAAAGATGACGTCAAGCAACATTGATGATCAAGACTTAGGGGGAGATTGTTAGGAACACGTTTTTGTAATATTTCAAGTCTTGACCATTTGATACATGTTGCTTAAATAGGGCTTTATATTTGCGATTAAGGTGCGGTCCATTAGAAGCCCATGGACCGCCCATTTAAGTGTTAATGCTTCTAGAAACAATATAGTAAGAGTTGCCCTAATCCCTTGCCTATAAATAGAAGGGTAGGGAGCTCATTTTACTTGTTGGTTTTCATGTGTTATGCGTAAGCTATGCTCAAATGTTTAATGAAATGAATTCCTTCCAAATCTCTCTTCTTATTCTCTTATTCTCTTCTCTTATTGCTTATTAGTACATCTCATATTATTGTAGCTTAATAGATTAGTAGTAGTTCGTGTCTTATTATTCATACGTGTGTGTGTGTATTTGAGATAGTATTGACCTATAGCTTCGTATTCTACCTCATGGTTGTTACTTTTGAAGTTTATCCGGAGGGCATAAGTGTATTCTGTTTTATCTGGACTGATAAGAACTAGACCCGCTCCGGCTCCCATTTTGTTGGAAGCTCCATCCGTATATAGTATCCATTCCTCCATGTCGGAGATATTGCATATCTCCCTGCCTTCCCTTTTTGAGCTATGGTCTTCTGTGCCCAACAGAATTTTTGTCAAGTAGTCCACTAGGACTTCGCCTTTCACAGCATTGCGAGGGATGTATGAGATGTTGTATGCTCCCAACTCCACTGCATATTTTTCCAATTTTTTAGATACCTCCGGTTTTTTTAATACCTGCTTAATGGGTTGATCGGTGATGACCTTTATGGGATGTGCTTCGAAATATCTTCTTAACCTTCTTGATAAATGTAGCAGAGCTAGAGCCAGTTTTTCAATTGGTGCGTAATTTCGTTCGGCCTCATGGAGTGTTCGGCTCACGTAATGTACCGACACTTGCTTTCCGTCTCTCTCCACGAGCAGAAAAACACTCATGGCCTCTTTTTCTTCTGCAAGGTACACATACAAATCTTCTTTTGGTTTTGTGTTTGTCAGGTAAGGGAGTTCTAGGATCATTCTATTCATTTCTTGAAAGGCTGCTTCGGCCTTTTTTGTCCATCGGTATTCATCTCTGTTTTCTTTCGTGATGTTTTTTAAGGCCTCAAAGGACGGGAGTGACTTCTCTTCCGAGCGGGATAGGAATCTGTTCAGAGCTGCTAGCTTGCCACTTAAACTCTGCATTTCTTTAAGTGTTTTAGGAGACTGCATTTTTGCTACGGCCAGTGTTTTAAATATCGCGCCTTAGGCACTAAGTCGCACGAGGCTCTAGCCATTGGGATTTTTTTAAATTGAGGTTTACGACATGCATGAATCCCACAAATATCGCAGCGCCTTGGGGATTTTTGCGCCTCAGAGATGTAACGGGTTTTTTGGGATTTTTTTCTAAATATTAAGATAAGATACATGGGCCTTTTAGGTCATAGGGTGAGTATTTGTATGATTTGTAAATTTGAATTGATTTTATGTTTATTTTATTGATTGAAATTTTCTTTAAGAAGTTACTTTGTTTCATTAAGTATTTTCTTTACGACATCTTATCATGAAAATGTGGCATTATGCCTTGAATATTAATACATTGCTTGCTTGATATTTTGGGTTAAATTGTGAGCTTTGTTAGATGTAAGTCTACAAGTGTAAGACACAAGCATATTTATTCTGATATGGATTTTAATCTCTATATAGGTCATCGAGCCAAAGAGTTGATCCGTTTTAGAAGTGACAACTGATCCATTTTAATCTTTATAATGGTAATATGTGTCATGTATTAAGTATTTAATGTTATTTTGTGTTATTTAAGCTCCATAAATGGTCACATATGTTATAAAAAAACTTAATGTATTTAGTGTGCCTCGCATTCATGAATCTCGTGCCTTGGAATGTGCCTCGACTCGAGGCTCCTTGCCCCCCTTTGCGCCTTAGTGCGCCTTGAGCCTTTCAAAACATTGGCTACAGCTCTCGTCTTCTTCGGATTTGCCCTGATACCCTTAGATGTCACCATATACCCGAGGAACTTTCCCCCTACTCCGAATGAGAATTTCCTGGGGTTTAGTTTCATATTTATCCTCCGAAGGTTATTAAACGTTTCGGCGATATCGGCTAGCATGTATTTCTCCGTTTTGCTTTTTATAACCATATCATCAACGTAGGCTTCCAAGTTCCTTTCGATTTGTGTTCAGAATGCCGAGTCTACCAGCTGTTGGTACGTTGCTCCGGCATTCTTCAATTCGAACGGTATTTTGGTATAGCAGTAAGTTTCGTGCTCAGTATAGAAGGCTGTTTTCTCTTCATCCTATTTTTCCATATGTATTTGATGATATCCCTTATATGTGTCCAGAAAGCATTTGTATCGGAATCCCATGACCGATTCGATATTCCAATCGATTTCGGGCGGCGGGTGGTAATCATTCAAACAAAATGAATTGACATTCTTGAAATCGATGCACATCTTCCAACTGCCGTCCGGTTTCTTAATCAACATCGGGTTCGAGATCCACGTTGGATATTGTACCGGCCGGACTATTCCAGCCTTTAACAATTCTTCCACTTCTTGGGCTATTGCTTGGTTCTTTTCTGCCGAAAAGGTTCGTTTCTTTTGGGCAATCGGTTTATCTTGGATGTTGACATTGAGCCGGTGTTCCGTGATTCGCCTTGGTACTCTAGTCATGTCCGCCGGCTCCCACGCGAAAACGTCTTTGTTGTCTTTTAGCAACTCAATTAACTGTCTTCTACATTCTTGCGAGAAATTTCCCCCGATGGTAACTAGCTGATCTGGGTAGGCCGGATTGAATATAATCTCTGCTGAACATCCTTCCACATGGTCATTCATCTCGGCTTCCTGTGGACTTGCCTCTTTTTTCGATAGATGCTTTTCCTCCAGCCTTTGACATTCCGAAATGATGATTGATCTGGTAACGAGGGTGGCTATTCCTCTTGGTGTAGGGAACTTCATCTTGGAGTGTATTATGGATGGAATGGCCTGGAGCTTCTTTATTCCCGACCGACCTAGTATAATGTTGTAAGGAGAGGGTGACCTTACTACTGCAAATTTCATGGTCGTTCTTCGTAGCAATCCTTCACTTTCGAAGCAAACGTCCAATTCTATCTTTCCCAACGGCCTGATGGATTCACCCGAGAATCCTACCAGGGGTGTGTTGGTTTTCTTCAGCCTAGCTTTGATCGTAGGACATAGGATTTGAAAGCAATGTTCATACATTACTTCCACCGAGGCTCCTTGGTCTACGTATACCCTTCGTATCGTATACCCTTCTACTTCAGCTTCAACTATCAGCGGTTCGTCAAAAACATCACCTGGTAGAATTGGAGGGAAGGTAACGGGGGTATTCATCCAGTTTTCTTCTGTTTCTCTAGTCTTGCGCTTTCGTTCAGCATCGTACCCTCGTACCATATTAATAATCTTTCCCTTGTTAGCAGAATTGTTTCCCTTTGGAGGTGCTCTTCCTCTCTGCCTAACATCCTTCAGGAGATGGTCTAATTTACTAGTTTCCAAGGCTATCTTCAGCTGTTCTTTCAAATGATAGCAATCATTTGAAAGGTGTCCCTTCTCTCCATGATAATCACAGTATTTGTTCAAGTTTCCTTTTCGAAGTGCTCCTCTTAGAGAATGTGGCTGTGGTAATCCCAGTTGATGCTCGGCTGCAAGGATTTCTTTCGGAGCTTTAGTAAGAGCATTCAAGTCAATCGGATTTGTTTCATGCCGACGGTTGTCATTACGGCGGTGGTCGTTTCGGTAGAAATTGTCATTCCTTGCTGGGACATAAGGAGAATAGTGGTCATTTCGGTGAGGTCTGTAGTCATTCCTGTGATCATTTCGGCAACGGTCTCCCCCGAAGGTCACACGAGGGGGCTTCTCATTATAAGAGGAATAATGTCCCTTTCGGTAAGTATCCATTTTTTTGCCTCTGGCAGCTCGGTGGAATTGTATACTTCTTCTGATCAAACGAAGTCATCTACTCTTATCATCATCTCAGTGACAGTCAGAGGAATTTGGTCGGAAAAGCGTTTAGCTAACTCGGGAAATTTGCTGCCATTGATGAAGGAAGAAATCTGCATGACCTCTGGCACCCCGAAAATATGACTGGCTTCATCTGTCCACCGTTCTTTGAAATCTGGTAGGGTTTCATTTGCTTGCCGAGTGATCTTGGTAATCTCCATCGGATCTTTGATGCTTTTTCTCTGGAGAGCGAATCTTGTCACGAATTGTTCACGAAGTGTTTCCCAATTATCAATGCTACCGTTGGGTAGCCGATCAAACCATCCTCTGGCCGAACCATCTAGCATTTGCTGAAACATCCAGCACCATACTAGCATCGGCCAGCCTCCATGGTTGGCTGCCCCGGAGAACCTGGTAATATGGTCATTCGGATGGGTTTGATCGAGCTTCCCCCTTGGGAGTTGTGTTCTTTTATCAGGGCTTGCAACGAAGTCATGTGACTTAAGATTTGTTCTTCAAGACTGTAGGGATTATTGGTGTTATTGTTACCTTTTCCGCTCCCTTCGGCGTGAACCGGGGGAGTTTCAAAGGCAGGACCTGTCATTCTTTCTTTTGGTAGATTGAATAACGGGTCCCACGGATGGAAAAATTTGTGGAAGTAAAATCTTGCGTCTTACTCCAAATAAGTGAAATAGATTTTTTGGACGATTCTACTTGGTCCTTCGGATTCCTGTAAGAAAGAAACACGCGTTAGCCTCGCCCCGGGTTTTATCGCAGGACTAAGCTCCAGCGTGAGAATGAGTATTTGATATGAAAAGTAATATAGGTGAAAGTAAAAGTGAATGAATGAAGTTACCCTTAGAGTGAAAACTCTTCCTCTTTATATAGGGGAGCTGTTCTTGTCCGTATCGGATGCTTCCAAATGAGATAGTAATGCTACTCATTCTGAATGACTGTCGCTTACACTTTATATCAGGTTTGACTTTGGGTCCGGGAGTTACCGTTATGTCGGACGATCTGACATAGTTCGTTCGGACATTGGGGTCATTCGTTGTGGGCCGTTCGGCCACATACGCCAACAGGGGTCCGTTCCATGCAACATAGAATCACACTATCATTTATTTGGGTGGGTTTAGATTTCCAGTTTTAGTACTTGTATGTGATGAGGCGAAAAGTGTACCGCTTTTAAGGGGTCATTTAAGCCCGAAATCGTATTTATTTGATCAAATATTGCCCTAAATCGTTCCTTTTGTCATTTTAGGTACTTTTGAGGAGAAATCTGGAAAAGGAGGCATTTTGGACGTTTTTGGAGCATAAAAGTGAAGAAAACGGCAAAGTCTCAAAATTGTGCTGAAAGTCACCTTTGACGGCGTCAACATTAACTCCAGACGGCGTCATGCCTTGGCAAGAAAAGTTGGATGTGAAATTTACTCATGACGGGCCAGTGAGTTTGCATGAGAATTCTGACGGCGTCACGCTTTAACTAAATCAAGGGCGTCACGGCTTAAATCATAAGGGGACGGCGTCACGTTATAGGTCCGACGGCGTCAAGCCTTGATAAGCCAGAATGGATTTTTGAAGAGCTAAAGAGGGACGGCGTCAAGATGGTCATCCGGGAACCCTAAAAGCGGCGAGGTGACGGCGTCACAATGCATAAGGTGACGCCGTCAGATGTCAAAGTCTATATATAGTTTTCTAATTTTTTGTCATTAAGAGAGAGCTTAGTGTGTGGAATTTGGGGATAAAACCCTAAGACGATTTTAGCTACTTTTTCAGGGCTTTTAGCCTTGAGATCTTCCATGTTTCATTGAAAGATAAGTTATCAATTAATCATTCAATATGTCTATGTGTTGTTTGATTCTATCTTATGCTTGTCTTTTGTTTAACATGTTAGGCTAATTTTATCTTGTGTTTGCTTAGATCTAATGAAACCTAGCTATTGATTATTGGTTGTTAGTGTGTTGTTAGTTGTATTGGATGATTGTTTATCTATGTTAGGCTTAAGAAAACTGGCTAACTTCCTATTCGGTAACTTGCTTGAACGTCTTAAGAAACATGAACCAAACGCGTACTAAAGGTTTTTATGGTTGTATTTAATGCACAAGCGAATTCTAGTGATCCCATGTTAGGAGCTTCCTAGCCGGCTCGACATAGGAGTGAAGTAGGAGCTTGTAGAGTTTGGGGAAGTAAGTACGCCACCCCACGAATGGTATTAAGGAATACACCCGTCATCCACGCGACTAATACACACTAATTAACCGGTAAAAGATAGTTAGGGAGTAAGGAAATCTAAGTAAACACATTTCTCTACACATAAGTTTCTCACCACTTTTCATTTTTGTTATTTTATTTTATTTGCATTTGTAGTAATTTGGGTTAGTTGACTAGCAACTAATTCCGCCCACTCCTTCAAAAACCCGAGATTTTACTTGCTTTTATAAAATATAAAAAACATAAAAAGAATCTTCCTCAACCTTTAGACCTATTAGAGTAGCCTTTCACACCTAACGAACACTATTCCCTGTGGAGAACGATCAATCCCCCGTACTTACCACTACACTATACTACATCGGTCAGGTACACTGCCTGGTGGGGTTGTAAGCCTCTTGAGATCCCTCGAGAGGTAAAACCTGTTGTAAGGTTACAAAACCACGCATCAAGTTTTTGGCGCCGCTGCCGGGGAATAGTTATTGTTTCTGCACTAAAAATGAGTGCAACTTATAATCTCCAGGAATCTGCAAAATTATCATTCCACAAGCATTATATCCTTATATATAGATTTTATCCCGCCGATGTTATGCAGGTTTTCGTGTTTGTTTTCTCAGGTTCAACAGGTTATTTTGGACAAGGAAATGTTTTGAATCAAGCTTATGGCGATGCATTAGTCATGGAGCTTCAACATTCTCTTTGGAGGAAGATTTAACCGTGTAATTTCATTATCCAACGAGCGAATCAGGGGAGTATTTGATTTCATTCTTTTACTTTATTCTTTTACATCTTGTTATTTGAACATTGGGGACAATGTTCATCTTAAGTGTAAGGGGAGGGTAAAAGTACGATTTTAGAGAATACAATTGCGCTTGATTTTTGTTTGTTTGATGGTAGATGTGTAATAAAACTGAGAGAAATACTTGTTAAGGTAATTTTAGTGCCAAATTTAAAATTTTTTACAACATATAGGAGTGAAAATTTGATCCTAATAAGCGTCTCATGGATAGGAGTTATATGACTAGCACAAAAACCGTACCACTAAAAAATTTTCCACCCCCCAAATATGTGAGGTTCGCCCCTAGAATTGGTAGGAAAAGCATTTATGCTATGATGTGTGTACCGGTAGCACTTAGATTCTAGAACTTGCGTTAGGACCATTCCGAGGCCACAAGTGAGACTACATTCGTGTAGTTAGATTTACTACATGATAAGAGGCATTAGGATTAACCCATTGTTTTACACCTGTGTTTTTGTTATAATTACGTTGGCTACATTGGTCAAGTAATTCTCCCACACCCTTTGCGTTGTACTCATTTTTAGTACACGATACCCCTAGTACACCCCTCAGAGCCTATCTTTTCGTTTCGACCTTTAAGCATTTTACTTAAAGGAAGAATTTGTTTACACCCCACTTAAATGTACACCCAAATCGCCTTAGCCTACCTTGTATGCACTCATTTTTAGTGCATTATTGTTACAACATTTGTTTAAACCCAAGTTAATTATCTAATTGATTACATGGTTGCTAAGTCGAGTCATATCCTTGTACATATTGTTTTGGGACGATTGGGACTCGTGGGTAAAGTACTAGTGTAATGGAGTAATGGGGAAGAACATCATTTATTACCCCCATATGTGCTAAATGTTTTAAAAGTACTCCAAGTTTTTCAATTATCTTAATTCGAGTCATTAGAATAGTTATTTGTAAAGTTATGTAAAAGTTCAAGTGTAAGGGGATGCAACGCCCCTATGATGTATTATTTTGGATGGTAGGGTAAAAGTGTATGCAAAAAAAAAAAAAAAAAAAAAAAAAAAAAAAAAAAAAAAAAAAAAAAATCGAAAAAATCAAGAAAAATACAAAAAAATGAGAAAAAGAAAAATAGAAAAAAACATACGGACTACCATCCCGTTTTATTTTATGTTTATTTTATGTTTATGTTATTTTGTTTCTAGCTTAAGATCGAGTCTAGTCTTGGCTTAGCAACATTGTATAGTACATGTAATTGATCAAGATCTTTAACTCGCCACCAGTAAAATATCCCGTATCCAACAAAACCGTGTTTTCCTTTTCCCTACACCTAACGTTATAACCCATTTAAAAGCCCTCTTTGATAGTTTATCTTAGGTGCTTACGCCTAGTGGAGGAGGTTTTCGATCCTTTCCCAAGCCTATGGTAATCTATTTGCTATGACAGGTAGTGAGAGATATTTTCCGTTTTCATTTATGAGATTTATTTTGATGACACTTGAGAGATGTGAGTATCTAAACACTACTTGTGAGGTGCTAGTATATAATCTCCGTGCTTATTATGATTGAAGTGGAACGATTATTTGTTGTAATTACTTTTATGTTTGCATTAAATGACCCCTAACTTGTATTTTGATTGGAATAAAAGCGCATTTGCTTGAGGACAAGCAAATCTCAAGTGTAAGGGTATTTGATGAGGCGAAAAGTGTACCGCTTTTAAGGGGTCATTTAAGCCCGAAATCGTATTTATTTGATCAAATATTGCCCTAAATCGTTCCTTTTGTCATTTTAGGTACTTTTGAGGAGAAATCTGGAAAAGGAGGCATTTTGGACGTTTTTGGAGCATAAAAGTGAAGAAAACGGCAAAGTCTCAAAATTGTGCTGAAAGTCACCTTTGACGGCGTCAACATTAACTCCAGACGGCGTCATGCCTTGGCAAGAAAAGTTGGATGTGAAATTTACTCATGACGGGCCAGTGAGTTTGCATGAGAATTCTGACGGCGTCACGCTTTAACTAAATCAAGGGCGTCACGGCTTAAATCATAAGGGGACGGCGTCACGTTATAGGTCCGACGGCGTCAAGCCTTGATAAGCCAGAATGGATTTTTGAAGAGCTAAAGAGGGACGGCGTCAAGATGGTCATCCGGGAACCCTAAAAGCGGCGAGGTGACGGCGTCACAATGCATAAGGTGACGCCGTCAGATGTCAAAGTCTATATATAGTTTTCTAATTTTTTGTCATTAAGAGAGAGCTTAGTGTGTGGAATTTGGGGATAAAACCCTAAGACGATTTTAGCTACTTTTTCAGGGCTTTTAGCCTTGAGATCTTCCATGTTTCATTGAAAGATAAGTTATCAATTAATCATTCAATATGTCTATGTGTTGTTTGATTCTATCTTATGCTTGTCTTTTGTTTAACATGTTAGGCTAATTTTATCTTGTGTTTGCTTAGATCTAATGAAACCTAGCTATTGATTATTGGTTGTTAGTGTGTTGTTAGTTGTATTGGATGATTGTTTATCTATGTTAGGCTTAAGAAAACTGGCTAACTTCCTATTCGGTAACTTGCTTGAACGTCTTAAGAAACATGAACCAAACGCGTACTAAAGGTTTTTATGGTTGTATTTAATGCACAAGCGAATTCTAGTGATCCCATGTTAGGAGCTTCCTAGCCGGCTCGACATAGGAGTGAAGTAGGAGCTTGTAGAGTTTGGGGAAGTAAGTACGCCACCCCACGAATGGTATTAAGGAATACACCCGTCATCCACGCGACTAATACACACTAATTAACCGGTAAAAGATAGTTAGGGAGTAAGGAAATCTAAGTAAACACATTTCTCTACACATAAGTTTCTCACCACTTTTCATTTTTGTTATTTTATTTTATTTGCATTTGTAGTAATTTGGGTTAGTTGACTAGCAACTAATTCCGCCCACTCCTTCAAAAACCCGAGATTTTACTTGCTTTTATAAAAATATAAAAACATAAAAAGAATCTTCCTCAACCTTTAGACCTATTAGAGTAGTTTTTCACACCTAACGAACACTATTCCCTGTGGAGAACGATCAATCCCCCGTACTTACCACTACACTATACTACATCGGTCAGGTACACTGCCTGGTGGGGTTGTAAGCCTCTTGAGATCCCTCGAGAGGTAAAACCTGTTGTAAGGTTACAAAACCACGCATCAGTATGTGAGAATGCTCATTTTCATATGTGACTATATTGTACATGTGGGTTTTTATTTTAAATACCTATACGTTTTCAGAGAAATAAACTAAAGCAAAGTTTACTCTACTATAACACTTTGGATCATTTATATTTGAATAAAGTATTTTTTTTAACGTGAATTGTTTACAACCTACACCACATATCTCACATATGTTTCAAACGAGACTTGAACCCACAACATTTAGGTTATTGGGTCACTCACATACCATTGGGCAAAGAGGCATTTTGTATTTGAATAACAGATTTTTATCTAATACTCCGTAATACTTTTACATCAGTATATTCTATTGGTGCTGCGTGAAAGAGAGAAGACCAAAAAAAATGCCCGTTGCATTTCAAACGGCTACTTTGCTATTTAATAATAATAAAAATAATAATAATAATAATTTGCTATTTAATAATAATAAAAATAATAATAATAATAATAATAATAATAATAATAATAATAATAATAATAATAATACTGTAATAATAAACAAAAGTATAAACCACACTGTATAAACTCATATACACAACTATTTTTACACACACGCTAATCTTTATTTGCTTTTCCACTTTCATTTCTTTACACACAAACTATATCAAAAAAATGTCTCAACAAGTTTTTCAATAATCTTTATTTGACATTCTACTTGACTAGAAAAAGTAGGCTGTGGAAATTGTTAACATGAATAATGTGGTGCTACGTGTGTGAGTATTAGCTAATTCTAGATGCAAAAATCCTGATGCAACTGTATTATGCCGTCGATGTACCCCTTTTTTTGCCTCATGTTCTGTGGACGGTAAAACATCTATTTCTGGAAGCACACTCAGTTTTCTTTGCAAGTCCTGGTCCAAGTTTTTGAAAGACTACCCATCGAGCAATTAAGCTATATAAGGGACCTCCAAAAAAATACAAATCATTTTCTTTAATGTAGAACTCCATTCTTATATGTATTAGAAGATATGGAATGAGTTGCTTTCCTTGCATTGCTTGTAAACACTAGTGTACGTATATCGCCCATCTACATAATCTATATTGGGTAAATATCAATTACCCTTTAATTACATATCAATTTACAACTAAGCCAAATCAATTACAATAAATGTGAGTTTATCACAAATGAGTCATTGTCGACTAATACTCCCTCGCAGTTCGAGCGGGAGGAGGCCGGACGCTCAAACTGGATCTAAAATCTTCAAATAAGGCTGAAGGAAGACCTTTGGTGAAGATATCTGCATACTGGTAACGAGAGGGTACTTGGAGAACACGAACCTGACTAGCAGTAACCATGTCACGGACAAAGTGAATATCAATCCCAATATGTTTGGTCCGTTGATGTTGAACATGATTGGCAGACAAATAGATGGCACTGACATTATCACAGTAGACAAGAGTGGCAGTGGTAAGAGGAGAATGCAGCTCACGAAGAAGGTTGCGAAGCCATGCAGTCTCAGCTACAACATTAGCAACACCCCGGTACTCTACTTCGGCACTAGAACGGGAGATGGTGTGTTGTCGTTTGGACGACCATGAAATTAGATTATCGCCCAGAAAAACACAGTATCCGGAAGTAGACCGTCGTGTGGATGGGCAACCCGCCCAATCTGCATCTGTATATCCAACAAGTGAAGTGGTAGATGATGAATATAGGTGTAGACCAAAGTCCAAAGTCCCTCGAACGTATCGTAAAATACGTTTAAGGGCAGCTAAATGTGGCTCGCGAGGATCATGCATGTAGAGACAAATCTGTTGAACAACATAGGAGAGATTTGGTCTTGTAAATGTGAGATACTGAAGACCACCTGCAAGACTTCGATATAAAGTAGGATCCTGAACTGGAACACCTTCGGGACCCAGTTTTGATTTCGTATCAACTGGTGTTCGAGAAGGATTACATTTGGTCATGTGAGCACGCTCAAGAAGCTCAGCAGCATACTTCCGCGGAGATAGAAAAAGACCTGTAGAATGCCGAGAAGCAGAAATGCCCAAAAAATAATTTAGTGTCCCAAGGTCAGTCATGTCAAACTCACTGTGCAGGGAGGTAATGATCTGCTGTAGGAGAGCAGTGGAGGAAGCTGTAAGAATGATTTCATCCACATAGATAAGTAAATAAGCTACTTGGGAGCCCTGTCGAAGAATAAACAATGAAGAGTCGCACCGACTCTGATAAAACCCAACTCTAGTAGCATAACCTGCAAATCTCTGAAACCAGGCACGAGGTGCCTGTTTTAGTCCATATAAGGATTTATGCAGAAGGCAGACATGATGAGGGTACCGGGAGTCTACAAATCCCGGCGGTTGGTGCATATATACGGTCTCAGATAGGTCGCCGTTAAGAAAGGCGTTCTTAAAGTCAAGCTGATGAATAGGCCACTTGCGGGATACTGTAAGACTAAGAATGGTGCGAATGGTAGCCGGTTTGACAACCGGACTGAATGTCTCATCACAATCAATACCAAACTGCTGATTGCTGCCGTTGGCAACCAAACGAGCCTTATAACGGCTCAAAGTTCCGTCAGCATGAAATTTATGCTTAAACAACCACATAGATCTTACCAAATTAACATCAGAAGGCCTAGGTACCAGAATCCAAGTACCATTTTTAACTAACGCATTATACTCATCATACATAGCATTTTTCCAATTAGGGTTTTGAAGAGCGAGGTGGGGAGATTTAGTTAAGGGTGAGATAGAAGAAGTATGAAGAGAGAGACGTTCAATGGGTTTGACAATACCTGATTGTGACCGAGTGACCATGCAGTGAGTACGGGGTGGTGTGGTGGGGGATTGTGTATTTTGGGTCGAGGAGTCGGGGTTGGTTGTATGTGTAGGAGGTTGTTGAGCTGGTGCAGGCTGAGTTTGTGCTGTGGTTTGATGTTGTATTGCAGTTGGTGGGCTGTTGGGTGGTTGTTAAGGTGTATGTAGTGGGCTGTTAAGTAAATCTGTGTGAGTATTGGTGTAGTGGGCTCATGAGGGACTTCTTGTGGTGGAGTTGGTGTTGGGGGGTTAGTGAGTATTTGGGTAAGTAGAGGGGATGTTAAAGAGTCTAAAAAGGTGTAGGAAGGTGGAGATTCGGGTGTCATTGACCGGTAAGGGAATTGAGTTTCATCGAAGGTGACGTGGCGGGAAAGTATTATTTTCTTTGTCTCAAGGTCTAGGCATCGAAAGCCACGGTGGTAGGCGGGATAGCCCAAGAATATGCATGGTGTCGTGCGCGGGGCAAGTTTGTGAGGGGAGTGAAGGTGAGGATAGCATAGACACCCAAATATACGTAAGTTAGAGTAGTCGGGTGTTTTGTGGAAAAGTTTTGTGTAGGGGATTTCATTGTTGATTGCGGCAGATGGGAAGAGGTTGAGGAGATAGGCGGCCATATGTAGGGCTTCGACCCAGAAGGTGGGGGGTAGGTGGGCTTGAAACAAGAGGGTACGAATGACATTGTTGATTGTTCGAATCATGCGTTCGGCTTTGCCATTTTGTTGTGAAGTTTTTGGGCGGGAGAATCTAAATTGTATACCGTGGTTAGCAAAAAGTATATGTAAGCGGTTATTGTCGAACTCACCACCATGATCACATTGGAAACTTTTTATTTCTCATTTAAATTGGTTTTTAACATAATTACGAAAGTGCAAAAATTTATCAAGCATGTCGGATTTATTATGAAGAGGGTAAATCCATAAATAATGAGAGAAGTGATCAAGAAACAAGACGTAGTATTTAAAGCCACTTTTACTAACAATGGGAGATGTCCATAAGTCTGAATGGATAATATCAAAACAGTGTTCAACAATAGAGGTAGAACTATGAAAAGGAAGCTTCACATGTTTGCCAAGTTGGCATGCATGACATACATGTGGAGACTTTTCTTTATTACATGAAATAAATTGACGAGACACAAGAGACCGTAGCACTTCGTCACCCGGATGACCGAGGCGTTGGTGCCACGTGGAGGAACTTGTTGAGAGAAGAGCAGTAGGGGTGATGGATGGCTTGGTAACGGGATAGAGATCTCCCGAACTATCACATCGAAGGAGGATATGGCGAGTCCAGAAGTCCTTCACAAAAAAACCAAAAGGGTCAAATTCGACAGTGCAATTATTATCTGTAGTAAATTGACGGACAGAAATAATATTGGGAGTGACAAGGATATTATGAAGATGAAGTGGGCGATGAGTGGATGGAATAATGCTATGTCCGGTGTTAGTAACGGGAATAGAATTTCCGTCACCAACGTGCACAGATGAGAATAAACGTTTGTTAAAAATAGTACTTAAATTATTTGCGTTGGAAATTAAATGAGAGGAAGCACCTGTATCCATGTTCCACGTTGGGTCTTGTAAAGTCATAGTGCTGAATGCGCTGGGTAGAGACGTAGGTTGAGACGGGTACATGGAGGGTGCGGGTCCGAGGATACTGTTAGATGGTGCGGGTTGAGGATAGGTAGCATGTTGGTGAATCTGTTGGGCTGCAAGAGGTTGTTGGGCTGTGTATGGTGTCTGGTGATATAAGTTTGTGAGATGGGCCTGTGGAGTCGATTGTCGGCCCAAGGGAGAAGGGAAAGTGGGTTAAGGTTGGTTTTGACGTGCATGGTAATATCTAGTAGGCCAATGCATGTTGTTTTGATTATAATTTTGTGTGTGTCGACCAATAGTCCCTTTATTTTTAGGAGCACTTCTATGGCGATGGTCGTGAATGAATTTACATCTATCCCCGAACTTGCATGACCCTCTACTAAAATGATTACACAACTGTGGGAGTAGTTGATTAGAAGTACCTTTTTGTCCCGACGAGTTAGTGGCCAAAAGAATGGTAGGCGAAATGAGGAGCTGTCAAACGAGGTTTGAGAGTTTCTTGCATCGGTCAATGTAGACTCCTCAAGGAGTAACATGTTCTGGGTCATTTCTAACGTTGGCAGTGGTTCACGATGCCTTATAATGCGAACAATGCCTTTAAAACATTCGTCAAGTCCATTGATTGCATACATCACCATGTTTTTATCGCTCACCTTTTCACCAAGATTGTGTAAACGATCGACCATGCCTTGGATCTTGGTACAATAAGCATTGATCGATAGGGTGCCAAGTTTGATGTTTCGAAGTTCATTATTAAGAGTGATAGCACGCGCGTCTTTGTTGTCATGGAAGAGGTCTTTGATATGGTCCCATAGTGCTTTGGCATCCCCGGGAGTTGTGACGACTTGGTCTCGGAGTGGTTCGGTTAAGGTGCCTAATATCCATACCTTCAAGAGATCGTCTTGTTTGTTCCACTCGGGATCAGTATTTCTTGTGGAGGTCCCCTCAATATGGGCTTTTAGGCCGAGGCTTCCATGATTGATTTTGAGGAAGGAGCTCCATGAGTTGTAGTTGTGTTTTTCGAGGCTCAACTTGATAGGGATTGTATTTGGGATAGTGAATGGGACGAGTTTTTCAGTAGGTTTAGAGGTGTTTGTGACAACAGCATCATCACCAGCCATGTGTGCTGAGTGTACTATGTTTTTAGAAAAGTGATGACTGTATTAGGTTTAGGGAGAGGAGGGTTTAATCTTTGAGACAAGATATGTGTCGGCGTATATAGCCGAATGGCTCAATCCGAACGGACCGATTAGGTCGTTCGGAATAACGACCAACTCCAGACTGTCAGACTACGGAGTGCTAACTCCGAACGCGTCAATCCGAACGGACATCTCAATCCGGACGAACCTCTTGGGTCGTCCTTATCTCCAGACTAAAAAGTCAAACTTAACATTAGTAGTATGCGTCAGAGACGCAGGAATTGTGACAGACCAGGAAAAAGACCTAAACGGAGCAAGTCCCCAGTTGCCGCTCAAAAAGGTCACCATCATGCTTGGACGTATCCGATGGAGACAAAAATAGGTCTCCTATATAAGGAGGAGCAATCCTCAGTCAATGGTAACTTTTACTTTACACACAGTACTTAACCCATTACCGCACCTACAATCTTACTTACCGATACTTACTCTCACGCCGGAGTTTGGTCCTGGGGTCACACCCGGGACGAGGCTAACGCGTTTATTGTCTTAGCAGATATCCGAAGGGCTTGACGACATCAAGACCGGAGGATACTTTGAAGAATTTCTCAATCCGCAGAAAAATACTTAAACATTGGCGCCATCCATGGGACCGTCATTCAATCTACCAAGGCTATAGAATGTCGGGCTCTGAACATCCGGAGTCATCCGGAGGAGGGGGTGCCGAATCCCCTCTAGTCACCAAGGAGCAGATAGAGGGGTATATCTCTGCTCTCAAATCCATGGTCAAAGAACACAAGAAGCAAAACACTGTGCAGCCGATACGCTTAAACTTTGGTGATGAGGACGGTCCGGAAAAGGATGAAACAGTGGGAGGAAAGAAAGGAATAGTGATTGGAGAAAAGGTAACAGACGAAGACTTGGCGAAACCCTTCAAAGAAGTCAGAAAGTCGCCCTTCATACGGCTATTGATTGAGTTCTCAGCACCGAAACACAAGATGCCCTCGCACATCAAGTTGTACAATGGATCGACGGATCCCCAAGATCACCTCAACCGGTTCACCGGAGCAGCAGGTCAAGGAGAATGGCCAATGCCTGTATGGTGCAGGATGTTCCAACAGACACTAGACGGAAAAGCGAGGGGATGGTTCGACCGCCTTCCCCCAGGCAGCATACACGAATGGGCGGATCTAAGGGCTCAGTTCGAAACTCATTTCTCCTTACACAAGGCATGCACCAAGGATCCTACGGAGATAATGAAGATTGTGAGGAAGGCCAATGAGACTTTGCCGGAATTCAAAGAGAGATGGACAATGGAAACAGGATTTATACAAGGAGCTCCAAAAATTATGAGGATTTCCTCATTCATAAATGGCTGCAAATGCCCGAAGTTGGCCAAGAGGTTTGCTGATAAAATTCCTAGAACCGTCGATGAGATGATGATCCGTGTGGATGACTTTGTGAGATCAGAAGAGGCGTTCGTCAGTAACGAACTGCCACGAGGAAAGAGCTACAACCGATATAGGAAATTGTCAACTGGATCCTTTTGGAAAGATGACCGAGGATACAGAGGGTCAGGGAATGAAAACAGGAACAAAGGACGGTCCGGATACCACTACAAAGATAGACAAGTCCAGTATCGATAGAGAGACCGCCCGGCACCATACCTTCCAGCACGTAATGACTATCAGAATCACAATGCCCCCCGTTTAACACTTGATTCGCTCACGAAGCGACCGAAGGAGATTCTAGCCACCGAGCAGCAGCTACGATTACCTCCCCCGAGGCCGATGCGGGATCCTCCGAAGAAAGAGAACCAGGATAGATACTGCGACAATCACGGGGAGAAAGGGCATTATACGAATGATTGCTATCAGTTGAAGAGGCAGCTAGAGCTAGCCTGATGAACTCAAATAAGTACATTTTATTATCATAATTTATCCTATTTATTTAAATTGTTTTATTATATTATATATCAGAATCGATACATTAATGTTTACTTTAGTAATTCTTAGGTAAAAACAAGCACTATGTGAAACTTGGCGATTTTGGACTAATTATGGAGCAAAACAAGCGAGATGTCTCAAGTCTACTGAAATCCAGAAGATGCGCGGTATCTCACTCAACAGATACGACGCAATATCATACTTAGATGAATTCAAAGACCATTGCCTGACTTTGAAGAATGCGTCGCATGCAATTCTGTCATGCGCCGCATATGAAACTTTGGTCAAAGAAGAAGATCAAGCTCGTTCTACTCCAGATACGCCGCAATATACTTCTAACATACGGCGTATCACTATCAAGATTTCACCAGTTACAATCCAAGACAGCTAAAGTACATGCGCCGCATACAAAGATCAAGTTACACCGCATCTGAAGACGGTGTACGAATATTCCAGAATATATTAATCTTGGACCCAACGCGATGTTAAGTCAATGCGCCGCATCTATCAACTCAATGCGCCGCATCGATCCCTCAGACAGAAACTATAAATACCCCAAGGTCAGGCGAATTTAAAGAGGAGAGATATAACCCTAGAGCCGAATTTAGATGACCAAGCAGCACAAGACACACCTCAAATAAAGATACAAGAGCTGTAAGAAGGTCCTGCATGTATTCAATTCATTAATTAGTTTTGTTTTATTGTTTTAGTACGCTTTAATTCATCAGGATTGATGGGCTTGTGTCATGTGACTACGGAAGATCATGCACTCCCCTTAATATTGCTTTCCTATTAATTAAAGTTTATATGTTGATGTCTTTGATGACTTTTATTAGTGCATTGATAACCTCTGTGTCTAGCTGAGTCTTGCTTGGGTCGCCATGACCCTTCCTCGCCTATTTATTAGAGACGCTTAAATAAGTAGGATAGACATAAGTAATCATTAAGGGTTTACTCGCCGATAAGATTAGAGCCAACAAGAAAGGTTTAATTATATACACTTCATATAAAACTAGCAATAAAACAAGTGACAAGCTATTTAATTATTAGGACAAGTCTTCTTATTGTCTCGAGTATCTATCTGTGTACGTGTGTGCTAATCGCTGATTCGTGCTCATTAGTTTAGTTTTCTCTTTAATTATAACCAAACCGTGCCAGTCTCTCAGGCTGAACCCCCCTTGCGTTAGATTAGGTTGTATAACTAACTTAGGATATTAAAATACTGATTAGAATAACTAGATAATACGTTCCACTCTTAGTGATCGACACTCTGCTTACCATTATATTCATACTGACCGGGTACACTGCTCGTTAAGTGTGTGTGTGTGTTATTGATAAGTCGGCTAAATATAAATTTAAAACTTGAGTAGGCATTAATACTGCTAAACCGCAACGACACATCACGCGCATCAAGGTTTTGGCGCCGTTGCCGGGGAGTGAATTGTTATTATCTGCTAATTTGATTTAGTATTTTAATTAGGTTTTTCTTTTTAGTTTTTTTTTTAGATTCTAACCACTAACCCTGTTGTATATTAGATAGATTGCATTCATTGTATAATTTGCATATTTTCTGTTTTTGTGTGTTTTTGTTTTCTGTAATTTTGGTTTCTTTTTGTTTGTTTTTATTTTTGTTTTTCTTTTTTTCTATTTTTTTGCATTCTGCTGTCGTTGTATTGTGCTGATACAAATGATACGGCGCATCTGTTTTCACAGATACGGCGTATTGCGTTTAATTTTTATAAAATACAACGCGTTTAATAAATTCGAGTACGACGCATCTTTCCCCAAGATACGGCGTATTCTGTTTTTAATAAGAAATTTTTTAAACCCTAACGCCATACGACGCATCTGTTTTAACAGATACGGCGTATTTTCTATTTAAATTAAAAACAGTTTTTCGAATTATTAAACAGAAGCGACGCATCGATCTTTATCGATACGGCACATCTACTAAATCAAAAATCTTTTATTTTGAAACGTAACGAAAATACGGCGCATTAGCTTTTGTTAATACGACGCATTTAATTTTAATAAATATAATCGATTTTTGATAATTTAAACTTGATACGGCGCATTCTAATTCATAAGCGGTGTATCTGTTTTATGAATAAAAGTCTGATTAAATTTTAACGTAATAAGATACGGCGTATCCAACTTTTTGGATACGGCGCATCGTTTGCAGATAACAACAACTTTTATTTTTCGTATTCCGTTTTTGTTGTTAATTTTCTGATATCATACTTTCTTGAACATACCCTACTGATGCTTTTGTGATGATTTCAGGAAGTGCATGACCAGGAGTTCAACTAAGAACTTGATTAAACCTTTCAAAGATCCTGAACGAGCCTTACATTCGCTTAAAAGGCTTTTCAACACAAAAAGCTTTGAAATTTCAAGTTCGTTCGAGCTTGATTACTTTTCTGAAGAGAAGGAGGAAGAAAAAACAGAAACAATGACGGAAAACACTACTATGGAGGAATACATGAACAAAACCCGTGCTGATTATAGTTCAGGAGTTGCTAGACCGAAGTTTGATGTAAAGTCAAAGTTTGAGTTGAAGGGTCAGTTTCTCAAGGAGCTAAGAGAAAATGCTTTTAGTGGAACAGAACATGAAGATGCTAATGAACATGTTGAAAAAGTCCTCGAGATTGCAGATTTGTTTACTATAGAAGGAGTCTCTGACGATCAACTTATGCTAAGAATCTTTCCAATTTCGCTTAAAGGAGCTGCTAATAAGTGGCTAAGGAATGAACCTGCTAGTTCAATCACAACATGGGAAGATTTGAAGAGCAAATTCCTGAAAAGATATTGTCCACCTGCTAAAACTGCTAAAAAGATGGAGGCTATCAACAATTTCAAGCAAGAGCCTGATGAAACTCTTTATCAAGCTTGGGAACGATTTAAAGACTTATTGATGAAATGCCCTCAACATTATCTAAATCCAATGCAGGAGATAATATTGTTCTATCAAGGATTGGACGTGCCTACTAGACAAATCTTGGATGCTAAGGGAGCTGTGCCTCAAATGAGTGCAGCCGATGCTAGAAAAGCTATCCAAGAAGCTGCTGATCACTCTCAAAAATGGCACGACGGAACCTCTACTAGATCTAAGAGCAGCACTAATTTTGACGGGTTTGCTGCAATTCAAGCTCAATTGGATAAAATTAGTAGAGAGATGAAGAAGCGTGATGAGAAAGTTTATGCTGCCCAAGTTGGATGTGAAAAATGCGAAGGACCTCACTACACTAAAGATTGCCCTAAAATGAATGAAAGTGAGACTTTTGAAGAAGCACACTACACACAATTTGGACAACCATTCCAACCTTCAGGAAGATTTAGGGAAGCTGCTCCGGGATACTATCAAAAGAACAACTATAATCCCACTTATCAAGAAAGGAGGCAGACTTTAGATGACACTCTAAAGCAAATTATGGCCGATGCTACTAAAAGACATGAAGAGAACACCGCTATGATCAAAGAAATCCGAGCCTCAACGGATACTATAACAAGAAATCAAGGAGCTTCGATCAAAGCATTGGAACAACAACTCGGACAAATGAGCAAGGTTCTTCAAGAAAGGGGATACGGAAGTTTACGTAGCTCAACTGAAACTAACCCAAGAGATCATGTCAAGGCCATATGCACTATTGAAGAAGTCACGCCTAACATACCTTTTCCTAGAAGATTGATGAATAGTAATGATGCTGCAAAGCCCGAATTTTTCTTTAATTCTTCAATCAGTTTAAGGAGGTTACTCAACGAGAAGGAAAAGATTGAAGAGGAGATCAAGACTACAATGAAAGAAGAGAGCTCTGAAACCGACTTACGTGCCTTGCCTCGTAAAGAAAAGGACCCAGGAAGTTTTACTTTACCTTGTTCAATTAATGACATATCTTTCAATAATGCATTAGCTGACTTAGGAGCTAGCGTTAGTGTTATGCCCCTTAAGACATTCACTACCCTAGGACTAGGAAAATTAGCACCAACTAAGCTGCTTATTGAATTGGCTGATAAAACGGTAAAACAACCTGAAGGGGTTGCTGAAAATGTGCTAGTTAAGATTGAGAAGTTTGTTTTCCCCGTAGACTTTGTTATATTAGATATGCCCGAGGATGTTAAGATTCCTTTAATCCTTGAAAGACCTTTCTTGTCTACCGCCCATGCTAAGATTAATGTGTTTAAAAGAAAAATCTCATTAAAGGTAGGGAACAATAAACTAGTCTATAAGTGCCAAAATCCTGCTAAGAGCATAATTAGAGGCGTCTATGTGCTAGGATTAAGAGAACGTATGGACCTCGATCTAGAAGCTAGGCTTATGGGAGAAACCTTGGTAAATAATGAATCACTTGAGACCTATAGTGGAGACTACATTGAATTAAATGATCTTAATTTACCAATAGGAATCAATGATCAATTTATGGAGGATTTTGAACCCGAAATTGAAGAAGGAGAAATTATGGATGTACCTAGAATCAATATGATCAACACTAAGAATTATTATGAATTTGAAGGATATCCTAGTTTCTGTGATTACGGTTGAAAGATCCATGTAGATTGTGCTTATAATTTACAATTTCCTTGCATGATAGGATTTAAACAGGTTAGTGCCAACTTTTTCCCTATTTTACCAATTAATGTAATGTCAAAAGATTTCTATAATTCTATGATGAAAAACAAAATTGAGTATAAAGGGAAAAACGTAGTTGGATTATTCATGAATGTACCTATTTTTGTCGGGAATTTAACCATTGTTACAGATTTCACTGTGGTGGAAAACATGGATGCTTATCGTGATGTTGAGATGGGTGACGTGATCGTTGGGAAACCATTTTGTAAGGAGGTCGAAATTAACGCTAAAAGATTTCAAGGAAAGATCACCTTTCAAAGTGGAAGCAACGTTATCACTTACATGATGCCTCGTGCTTACCCAAGGTTTAAACATGTCCCTAACAAATTTTGTTACAAATTTACACCATTTCTTTTTGTGGATGAAAATGACGCTGAGGAAGGGATCGAGTATCCGTACCAAAAGATGAAAGGATTCTACAAAGGTGTACTTGAATTGGGGCCGGAATATGTTCGTGACGAAGTAATTCGCAACTACATCATGCACGGACATGTGGGGATCAATAGAACTTATTTAGGAGCTGAACGTGAGTCTAACTTGAAGACTCTGGAATAAAGACAAGTGCTGACCGGGAGACAACCCGAAAAGAAAAAAAAATTACTTTTCTGTTCTGTGTCGAGTCTGTCAGACCTGCAGAAGATGCGGCGCATATCCATCATAAGATGCGACGCATCACCTGCACTGGTCATATCTTATTTCATTTTCTGCATTTTTATTTTTGACTTTAAAACTTTCTGTCAGTTTATTTAATGCGGCGCATCCCTGGTTAAGGATGCGACGCATCTTTTATTCTGATTCGTATTTATTCCAGGCTCGATACGGCGTATCTTCTTCCATAAGATACGGCGTATCGACTGACCTGATGATTTACAGTTTAATTTTTTAGGTTTTATTTTTACTAACTACTAATGTATTATGCAAGTTTGAACCTTCTTAACTCAGGTGTGTTAAAGTCTAAATGGTATTATAGATTCCTGCATTTTTGTGGATACATCATTTATGAAGCTTAAACGTTCTCATCCACAAGAAAGTTGATTTTTGGTCTTATACGAATAAAGGAGGATCATACCAAGCAAATCTCAGGGGAGTTTTTCTGTTCTAATTCTTTTATTTTCCAGTTTTTAACCTTTGACACAAACAACGAGAACGTTGTTTAACTTAAGTGGGGGGATGGAGAATTAGAACACTTACTTATCCTAAACTTTTTCAAAATATGCTTAAAATGCGCTTAATATATCAAAATTAAAATTTTTTTTAACATGTTTTTGTTTAAAGTCTAAATTACATAACCGCAAACATAACTCTATTCTTTCAAAAATATTAAAACTTTAGTGTGCCGGTGACTTGTAAACTTTAGAACTTGGCTTGTATACTATTCGAGACCACCATAATGAGTATTATCTATATAATTGGAGTGACTTGTCTAAATTGGTAAATTTCTAGGATTACACCCAAATAGCCTTTATATGTTATGTGATATTAACTAACTACACTGGTTAGTTAACCCCCGTATAAACCCTTTGTTTACTCTCACTTTTAGAGTAAGATACCCCTAGAAAAACCCTCAGAGCCATTCCTTTCGTTTCTTACACCTTTGTTATAATGTTTCGATACACCTTTACACCTTAGCCTACCCTGTAGATTAAAATCCGTGGTTAATTGCTTTAGGCAAAGTGTGTTTCCTTACATTACCTGTGTTCACGTGCGTAATTCATTATATTTGGTTAGGTCGGGAAATTGCACAATGCAATTGGTATGAAAGTAAATATTGTATAACTTTCAGTTTATTTTTCGTGTGTTTGCTACTTTCACTATTACAGTTATTTCTGAAAGTATGAAGAGTATGGAAAAATTATCCAGAAAAATAGTGATAGAAAAGTTGTGAAATTTTACACATATATGTTGATGTCAAAAAAAAAATAAAAATATATATATATATATATATATATATATATATATATATATATATATTATATATATATATATATAAAAGAAAAAGAAAAAGGAAAAGTTGGAAGTTTGTTTTAACCAACTTACGTAAAGTTTTGTATTAAGTGGGAGATATCACCACTATTTGTTGTATATTATATTTATGGATTGAATGTGAGTTGGCCGTTATGGGAACGCCAACTAAGGCTATTCTTTGATTGAGATTTTGTTGAGTATAATTCGTGTCTACCTAAAGCGTGTGTTTCAAGTGTTAAAGCGTGAGTTATTCAATGATATAGTCTTATTCATGGGATGGTTGGGAAAGTGATTAACCACACTTAGGATTTTAATTTATCTGTTTTGTTTATTTTTCATTTTACACCAATTTGTATCCCAAATATTATCCATACCCTATATCATTCTTCATCCAAACCTTTGATTTATTGAGATTAGGGATTTGAGCAATCTTAAGTATCGTAGTCGTGGATTCGGCTATGTATTTATGATTTTTTCGCCCTTTTTGATATAATATTATTGGTGAAGATTACTTGGTCCTATCTTTAGCCCATTCGAGTAAAGGAATTGAGCAATTGCAAGTATCGTGGTCGTGGATTCGATCATGTATTTGTAATTTTGTCGCCTTTTCTGGAATATGAGATCGATAGAGATTAAAAAGGATGATCAACCCTTAACCAACAAACCCTTTTTACCGCTTTAGACTTGTTACTCCTTGGCTTTAGTGGGGGAGATGCGTATACTTGCCAAGCCTATGATAGAATATTCGTCACGACTAAGCAACTAAACGATTTAGAATTGTTTTACATTAAAAATTATTTTGGTTTCTACTTCGTTAAGTGTTTGGTTGTGTGATTATGACAAAACGAATACGTGCTTAAATATAAAAATAAATCCAAATATCTTTTAGGATACATTTTCATATGATTGATTCTAAAGTTTACTTAGGGAAAAGTAAAGTTCAAGTGGGGGGATATTTGATGAACTCAAATAAGTACATTTTATTATCATCATTTATCCTATTTATTTGACTTGTTTTATTATATTATATATGAGAATCGATACATTAATGTTTACTTTAGTAATTCTCAGGTAAAAACAAGCACTATGTGAAACTTGGCGATTTTGGACTAATTATGGAGCAAAACAAGCGAGATGTCTCAAGTCTACTGAAATCCAGAAGATGCGCCGTATCTCACTCAACAGATACAACGCAATATCATACTTAGATGAATTCAAAGACCATTGCCTGACTTTGAAGAATGCGCCGCATGCAATTCTGTCATGCGCCGCATATGAAACTTTGGTCAAAGAAGAAGATCAAGCTCGTTCTACTCCAGATACGCCGCAATATACTTCTAACATACGGCGTATCACTATCAAGATTTCACCAGTTACAATCCAAGACAGCTAAAGTACATGCGCCGCATACAAAGATCAAGTTACGCCGCATCTGAAGACGGTGTACGAATATTCCAGAATATATTAATCTTGGACCCCACGCGAAGTTAAGTCAATGCGCCGCATCTATCAACTCAATGCGCCGCATCGATCCCTCAGACAGAAACTATAAATACCCCAAGGTCAGACGAATTTAAAGAGGAGAGATATAACCCTAGAGCCGAATTCAGACGACCAAGCAGCATAAGACACACCTCAAATAAAGATACAAGAGTTGTAAGAAGGTCCTGCATGTATTCAATTCATTAAGTAGTTTTGTTTTATTGTTTTAGTACGCTTTAATTCATCAGGATTGATGAGCTTGTGTCATGTGACTACGGAAGATCATGCACTCCCCTTAATATTGCTTTTCCATTAATTAAAGTTTATATGTTGATGTCTTTGGTGACTTTTATTAGTGCATTGATAACCTCTGTGTCTAGCTGAGTCTTGCTTGGGTCGCCATGCCCCTTCCTCGCCTATTTATTAGAGACGCTTAAATAAGTAGGATAGACATAAGTAATCATTAAGGGTTTACTCGCCGATAAGATTAGAGCCAACGAGAAAGGTTTAATTATATACACTTCATATAAAACTAGCAATAAAACAAGTGACAAGCTATTTAATTATCAAGACAGGTCTTCTTATTGTCTCGAGTATCTATCTGTGTATGTGTGTGCTAATCGCTGATTCGTGCTCATTAGTTTAGTTTTCTATTTAATTATAACCAAACTGTGCCAGTCTCTCAGGCTGAACCCCCCCCCCTTGCGTTAGATTAGGTTGTATAACTAACTTAGGATATTAAAATACTGATTAGAATAACTAGATAATACGTTTCACTCTTAGCGATCGACACTCTGCTTACCATTATATTCATACTGACCGGGTACACTGCTCGTTATGTGTGTGTGTTATTGATAAGTCGGCTAAATATAAATTTAAAACTTGAGTAGGCATTAATACTGCTAAACCGCAACGACACATCACGCGCATCATAGCCCTAAAATCCGGGAAGCTGAATCATTTAGTCAAGGATGTACATCAAAGAGGGAAAGGTGCGCCGAAGTGAGATCTCCCGACCAAAGACAAGATAATCAACATGATCAGTGTAAGGACGCAGCAGAAGAAACGTAAATCTAGAGAACATGAAGAAGGGTGGATGAACGTTCCCATCACTTTTCTCCCCATATCTACCGGAGACGTATCTGACGAACCTCTCATTGTTGAAGCTATGATGGAAGGATACCTGGTGAGGAGTGTATTTGTGGACGAAGGAGCATCGGTAGAGGTCATGTTTGAGCATTGTTTTGATAACCTAAGCCCGGAGATAAAGTCTCGACTGAAGCAAACTCAGACGGATCTACTAGGGTTCGCTGGGCAAGTGACTAAACCTTTGGGAAAAATAGAGATGGATGTATCGTTCGGAGAAGGAGGGCTGTATAGGAGAATGACCATGAAGTTTACCGTCATACGCGCACCATCACCATACAACGTAATTCTGGGGAGAACCGGGCTGAAAATGCTAAGAGCAATTCCCTCGACCATACATGCTATGATGAAGTTCCCGACTCCTAGGGGGATAGCCACTTTGAAGGCTCGGCAAATAGTCATTTCGAAATGTCGGAGGTTGGAAGAATCCCAAAGGACTTCTTGTAGGCAAGACGAAGAACCAACGGAAAAGGTAACGGAAGCGAATGTCCCGGAAGAAGTTATGGTAAACCCGGCTTACACGGAATAGCTGGTGACTATCAGAGGAAGTTTATCACCTGAGTGCAAGAGAAAACTTAGATCGCTTCTCAAGAAAAACATGGATGTTTTCGCCTGGACGCCGGCGGATATGACGGGGGTCCCTCGACGCATAATTGAACATACGTTGAACGCCAACCCTTCAGTAGAGCCGGTTTGCCAAAAGCGCAGGGTGTTGGCCCCGGATAGAAGTTTGGCTGTGACAAAAGAAGTAGAAGAATGGTTGAAGGCGGGCATCGTTCGTCCGGTCAAGTATCCTACGTGGATATCGAATCCGGTCCTTGTCAAAAAGTGTGATGGAAGTTGGCGCATGTGTATCGACTTTAAAAACATTAACTCAGCCTGTCCGAAGGATTACTACCCTTTGCCGGAGATCGACCTAAAGATAGAATCAGTCATGGGATTCAGATATAAGTGTTTCTTGGATGCATACAAGGGATATCATCAGGTCCAGATGTCGAAGGAAGATGAAGAAAAAACAGCTTTCTACACAGATCAAGGGACGTACTGCTATACCAAAATGCCCTTCGGGCTGAAGAATGCCGGAGCAACGTATCAACGCATGGTGGATACAGCCTTCCAGTCACAGATAGGAAGGAACCTAGAAGCATATGTGGACGACATGGTCATCAAAAGCAAAGAGGAAAATGAAATGCTGGCTGACATTGCCGAAACATTCGATAACCTGAGAAGGATTAACATGAAGCTGAACCCCAAGAAATGCTCATTCGGGATGGAAGAGGGGAAATTATAAGGATATATGGTAACTTCCGAGGGGATCATGGCCAACCCAAAGAAGACAAAAGCTCTGACAGACATGCAATCTCCCCGAACTTTGAAAGAAATGCAGAGTCTCAGCGGAAAGTTGGCAGCCTTGAACCAATTCTTGGCTCGGTCAGCCGAAAGATCGCTACCGTTCTTCGAAACTCTGAAAAATATAACTAAGGAGAACAAGGAACATTACCGGTGGACGGAAGATGCGGAGAACGCATTCCAAGAGATGAAGAAACTGATAGCAGACCTTCCATCCTTGACCACGCCAATGCCTAAGGAAACACTTTATGTCTATCTGGCTGCTTCTCAAGAGGCCGTAAGCGCGGTTCTTTTGACAGAAAGAAAGGGAAAGCAACATCCGGTACATTACATAAGTCGGACGCTCAATGAAGCTGAAAAGAATTATGCACCGATGGAAAAGCTGGCATTGTCGTTGCTGCACATGTCGAGAAGACTACGGAGATACTTCGAAGCACACCCAATTAAAGTCATCACCGATCAGCCGATCAAGCAGATACTCAACAAGGCCGAAGCTTTGGGTAAGTTGGCCAAATATTCCGTAGAACTAGGCGCGTACAACATCACATATGAGCCACGGAATGCAATAAAAGGCCAAGTTTTAGCAGATTTTCTCTCGAAAACTCCCATCGGAGAAAGCTCAGATCGATACTTCGGCCAGCCGGCCATGAAAGTTGAAAAGGACAAGGTAGGTAAGTGGTTGTTGTTCATTGATGGAGCATCCAACAGCAAAGGCTCCGGAGCAGGACTCGTGCTAGTAAGTCCGGACGGCGTAGAATATACCTACGCCCTTTGGCTAGATTTTGACAGCACCAACAACGAACGGAGTACGATGCCCTCCTAGCTGGACTCTGTATGGCCGAAAGGATGCATGTGCAATGTATTGAAGTACGAGTAGACTCTAAGCTTGTATCGAATCAAATAAATTTTGATTATGTGGCAAGCAATGAAAGTATGATTCGGTATTTGGCCAAAGCAAAGGAATGCATCGCTAAGTTCCAACATTTCTCCATTCGGAACATCCCCAGAGGTCAAAACCAGAAGGCCGATGTATTGAGCAAATTGGCTACGGTAGCTTTTGGTCATTTGACCAAGGAAGTACTAGTGGAAGTATTAAGGGAAAGATCTACCGAAGGGAAGGAAATCAATGATATAGTCGCGGAAAAAGGGGAGAACTGGATGACGCCCAATATCCAATGTCTTGAGGAAGGAATATGACCGGAGGAACAGAACGAAGCCCATGCTTTAAGAATGAAGATAAGTCAATATGTGATGGAAGACGGAGTGCTCTACAAGAAGGCTTACCTGGTTCCCATGCTGCGGTGCGTCGGACCACTGCAAGCAAATTATGTCATCCGGGAAATTCATATGGGGGCCTGTGGTATGCACTCAGGGCCAAGATCAGTAGTAGCAAAAGCCATGCGGCAAGGATATTATTGGCCCACCATGCACCGAGATGCCCGAAACAAAATTCAAAAATGTGATTCATGCCAGATACATGCTCTAGTGCCGAAACTCCCAAAGACAACCTTAACACCGATCATGGCTCCTTGGCCATTCTATCAGTGGGGGATGGACATCTTGGGTCCATTACCACAAGCCGCAGGAAGAATAAAGTTTGTTATAGTGGCTATTGACTATTTCACAAAATGGATTGAAGCAAAGTCGTTAGCTAGAGTCACGGGGAAGGATGTGATAAAATTTGTCTGGGATAACATAGTCTGTCGGTTCGGTTTGCCAAGCGTCATTGTCACGGACAATGGGAAGTAGCTCGTGGACAATCCCTTCAAAAGCTGGTGTGAAAAGTCGAAAATCCGACAGATCAACACAGCCGTGGCTCACCCACAAGCAAACGGCTTGGTAGAGAGAGCCAATAAAAGCCTGCTAGCAGGAATCAAGGCAAGATTGGGGCGAACCAGAGAAGGCTGGGTGGATGAACTGCCGAACATTTTGTGGGCCCATCGGACATCCCTCAAGCAGAGTAATGGAGAAACGCCTTTCAGTTTAACTTATGGAAGTGAAGTGGTCATACCAGCAGAGATTGACATGCCAACACATCGGACGATGGTGATTCGAGAAGGGATTGACGAGGAGGACACTCGTCGAATAGAAGGGCTGAATGAACGGGAAATGCGTCTGAACCTGGATTTGCTACAGGAAAGAAGGGAAGAGGCAGCAATAAGAGAAGCTCGGCATAAAACCCAGATGGAGAAGTACTATAACCAAAGGGTCTGACCAGTATCATTCAAACCAGGAGACTTTGTGTATCGAAAGAACGAAGCAAGCTGGGTGGAAGATCAAGGCAAGTTGGGTCCGAAGTGGGAAGGCCCATATCGGATAGCCGAAGCATATCAGTGTGGGTCGTACAAGCTAGAGACTATGGATGAGGAAGAAGTGCCACGGAAATGGCACGCAATTAACTTAAGGAAGTGTTTTCTGTAGAAACAAGCATGTAAGGCTATAAGCCATTATGAACAAATTACAATTATGAAATATTATATATTCTCCTCCGGATTGGTGAGGAGAAAATTTTCCCACATATTGTTGCAAAGACAAGGCCTTCGCAAGGCTCCGACAGAGGTTAGCTACCTCTGTCCGACCCATGTAGCCAAAGTATAGCCGTAACGGCAAGATATCCCAAAAAGTGCCATGTCACTGGGGAATTAAGTCTAAAAAGAAAAGCCGAGGCGTATTCGCCCCTAACGGCAACAACTAATCCTAAAAACATTAAGGAAAAAGCCGAGGCGTATTCGCCCGTAACGGCAACAACTAATCCTAAAAATGTTAAGGAAAAAGCCGAGGCGTATTCGCCCCCAACGGCAACAATTAGTCCTAAAGATATTAAGGAAAAAGCCGAGGCATATTTGCCCCTAACGGCAACAATTAACCCCAAAAAATATCAAAGAAAAAGCCGAGGCGTATTTGCCCCTAACGGCAATGAAAATAAGAAGTCGAAGCAAATCCGCCACAGCGGTAAGATAAGCAATGAAGAGGTCACGCAACATAATATATGCATAAAAAAAAAACAAAACATACACAAGGAAGATATAACAAGAACCGAGCAAATCATCATTAACAAAAGGACCGGGACTAAACTAATCCGGTCGGGGCGAATCATAGTCATCCAGTAAAGTACATCAAACATCTATTACAATAATCCGAAACGGCCACATGAGGCACACAAAATAGCGATAAACATTGTTCAACAATAACAAGATCTAAACAAGCTTCACAAGGCATCCGAAACAGTCTTTACTCATAGTCAAAATGGAGACGCCCGGATGCCATAACAAAGGGATTCAAGACACAACGTTCTCTCTGGTTACATTTCCTTCGTCAACCGTCCCGGAAACATCAGTAGCACCGACAGAATTATCAACCGTGGAAATTTCTGTAGGATTAGGAGGAGCAGGGTCTGGAAAGAGTCCCATGATCTCGGCCAAAGGCTTATAACAGGCGGCACTAACCTTCTTCACATACGGATACTCAGTCGTGAAGAGCTGGTCATATAAAGGCTGATATTTGGCTTCCGCGTCCATGTCCAAATCCTCAAAATCCGCTAGAACCTCGGCTACCTTCTCCGGAGTACGGTCAAGGCTAACCCCGTCTAGAAAACCCGCCACGGAAGAAAGATTAAATGGAAGAGCCAAAGACTGCTTATACTCATGACTGCCGAGAAGACGACGAACCATTTCGGGCATGAATTCCTTGATCACTTTGAAACGTTCCATCTCGGCAGTCCCCATCTTTATAGCCAATTCTTGTCTCTCCTTCCGAAGAGCTTGGTTATCTTTTTCTTCGTCACTCAACAAAGCTTTGGTCTTACTCAGGTCAGCCTCTAATGATTTAATCTGCTCAACCTGCTCACCAGAAACCTTTCTCCACTCCTCTTTTTCCCTTTCCAGTTCGGAGACACGATCACTCAGATCCGACAACTTCACTTTACAATTTGAATGTTCATTTCGCAACCTTTCCAACTCCCCCGGATTCCTAGTGGCACAACCGGAATGTACTTTCTTCAATTTCTCCAACTCGTACAACACGTTTTCGTAAAGCCGAAAATTCTCCTGAACGCTGCGCTCACACTGCTCATGAGCCTGGGTAACACTATGATACTCCCCAAGAAGGGTTTCGAACCGAATATGCATGTCCGACTGAGCAATCGCACCTTTCCCTAGCAGCATCCAAGTACGACGGTAGGCGTCCTCATCATTCAGACTTTCCAGGTATTTTTCCTCGCGGGGAGTCGGAAGGTGGGCCATCATATCTCGACATACCGAAGAACCATTCATTCGGGCATCTGTAGTCACGGACCATCCCGGTACAAAGATGTCGCCGGAAGTAAACTCATCTTTGTCAGTCTCATCCAAACCTTCTAAGTTTTGTTTCTCTTTGCCCCGGCCATAAGAAGATGCCAAGGGACTTCCTACAAAATAGATAATGGACATCGCTTGTGAGAAAAGAGCGCATGCAGGAAAACAAGTTAGCTAATACACACAAAAAAAAAGGGGAAAGAAGATAGAGAGAGAAAGAGGAAAGGGAACATATAACTTACCATCACGATCACCGCCGAACTGGCTGCTAGCTCCTTCTTCTCCCTCTGGATGTTTCACAGTTTCATCCGGACGAACCGACCGAAGAGGTTGGGGAGCTGAAATATGCTCAGAAGAATCTAGATCAACGACGGGAGTTTCGGTAGATGTTTTTCCCTTCTTGGACGGATGAGAGACGGAGCTCTCGCCGGCGGGACGTTTGCCCAGACCCTTGGTCCCTTTACCCTCGCCCTTCGGCTTCAAACCCAATCGGGCAGCAATTTGTTCTTGTTTCCTTCTCTTTGCCTCTAAAAACTTCTCGCTAGGCACCTCCACTTCTTTCATCTCAGCTGATTTATCCAGGATATCAGTGTTGGACCCGGAGGGTTCCACCACATGCAGCGGATGAGTTTCACCCTCACGATAGGGGTCACCCTTAACCATAGACGCCCCTTCCCTTCGCTTCGGCTTTCTAAGGTACTCAGACATTGTCAAAGCTGCAAACCAATAAGTCAAGAGCACATATCACTCGGAAGTAAACATGCAACAAATAATATAATAAAAAAGAAAAATGTAATAATAACAACATGCAAGGGCTATACCCTTTCCCTCGGCATCACGAAGCGCCGCTCGGAATCCCGGATGTTCCCAATGAGTGGTCAACCCAAGAGCATATAAGAAGCCGCGGGGAACCCGAATGAGATCAATAACATGCTCAGCCAATCGCTCGGCATCCTCTACATTATACTCACCCCTCGGAAAGGGGTCAGAAATATCCGAATCATGGTGACGCCATGGCATAGCAAAAGGAATAGCTCTACGATCTATCAAAAAGAACTGATTCTTCCATCCCTTTAGGCCCGTCAGAATTTCGTTAAAGCAAACCTTCTTCTCTTTACCCCCACGCTTTTCGAACGAGAACCAATGCCCTTGTTTACTCAGCTTATAAAATACTCGAAAAAGAGAAGCGGTCGGAGAGATATGTAAACTTCGGCTGTAAACCTCGAAGAGAGAGGCACGATGCAGACCGAGAGGAACCATCTGAGAGATATGGACTTTGTAATACCTGATCACACTCAACAAAAACTCAGAAAAAGGCACACTAATGCCACCTTCGAAGAAATACTCCTGATATAACCCTATAGCGTCTGACGGCAGTTGGTCCATCGTCATGTCCGGAGGAGGAAGCCCCAGATTTAACTCTACCAGAAGACCGGTCTCCATCACTATTAGCGTAATGTCCGCCTCATCCATACGGGAGGTATACTTTTGAATATCAAATTTGGGTACAAATCCTTCAGACTCCAGTGGGTCCCCTTCCCGAGATGACACGGATCGACGAGACATCGCTCGGACGAAGGAAAATAGGGTATAGCCGAATAGCAAAGATAACAAGATAATGATAAGATGGGACGTACATCTTGGGCCGGGCGAACTACGCAATAGACAATCGGAAAGACGTTCGGAAAGGACGGACGAAAGATGTGTCAGAGAAATATGGAAAATTACAGTGGTAAAAACAAAGCGAATGAGACTATTTATAGGCGAAAAGGAAAGCGCGTGAAACGTCGCATCGTGTCAGATGCGGACGTGTCTTCTCCTCATCTACACGATTTAGACACACTGCCACGTGTCACAATCCTAACAATTCAGTAAAAACGGCGGCGCTCTCCTAAACACACGCAATTATGGTTTTTGGCATGTTGCGCATAAAGACTTTAATTTGGGGTCCCTCGGCCCAGACACTTCGGAAATACCGGAACGACAATTTTACAAAAGTATCACACCATCGTTAAACGATACTATGATACTGGGGGGCATGTCGGCGTATATAGCCGAATGGCTCAATCCGAACGGACCGATTAGGTCGTTCAGAATAACGACCAACTCCAGACTGTCAAACTACGGAGTGCTATCTCCGAACGGTTCAATCCGAACGGACATCTCAATCCGGACGAACCTCTTGGGTCGTTCGGACCAACGGTTATCTCCAGACTAAAAAGTCAAACCTAACATTAGTAGTATGCGTCAGAGACGCAGGAATTATGACAGACCAGGAAAAAGACCTAAACAGAGCAAGTCCCCAGTTGCCGCTCAAAAAGGTCACCATCATGCTTGGACGTATCCGATGGAGACAAAAATAGGTCTCCTATATAAGGAGGAGCAATCCTCAGTCAATGGTAACTTTTACTTTACACACAGTACTTAACCCATTACCGCACCTACAATCTTACTTACCGATACTTACTCTCACGCCGGAGTTTGGTCCTGGGGTCACACCCGGGACGAGGCTAACGCGTTTATTGTCTTAGCAGATATCCGAAGGGCTTGACGACATCAAGACCAGAGGATACTTTGAAGAATTTCTCAATCCGCAGAAAAATACTTAAACAATATGGGAGAAAGATGTTAGTCTGTGAAGAGGGGAAAACGATTTGAGAAGGAAAGAAGGATCGGAGAGAATGTTAGGCTGATACCATATTAGAAGATATGGAATGAGTTGCTTTCCTTGCATTGCCTGTAAACAGAAGTGTACATATATAGCCTATCTACATAATCTATATTGGGTAAATATCAATCACCCTTTAATTACATATCAATTTACAACTAAGCCAAATCAATTACAATAAATGTGAGTTTATCACAAATGAGTCATTGTCGACTAATAATATGTACATATAATCCTTTGCAGTGACAGGATAAAACATAACATATCAAGATTACACCTAAACTAAAATCAAATTTTAACGTGAATAAGTAAATCCAAACACAATTTTAAATCAGCTTATAAGTAAGCATAAGCTTAATCAGGATAAATAAGCAATCCCAAACTACATCATTCCTAAGAATAAAATAATCAACCATCCACTCATCCAACTGGACTCTAACTACCGAACGGCTTGAGTAATAATATGCAACTACACACACACTAGAACTAGATACAATTACCATGTAGAGTCACTTAGTTTGCTTCTACACATTTCCATATCTAGACAATCTAACAACACATTCAGTTTCATAATTCCAAGTTTAAAGCCAGTTATTTCCTGCTTTACGCTCTCCACACAACATTTTAACGTGATAATTGCAATCAATTTATTGAACTTTTTGTCACATATGTTTTTGTCCATGCTTTTTTTGGGTGACTCATGGTATTTTATATCCACGGTTTGTATAGTGCAAGTCTTCTACACACTTTTAAGAGTCGACTAATTTTATATACACACATATAATTGTGGTATTTTTATGCACACTTATTTGCGTGTAAAAAGACAAATTAAAACTCCACTCTTTCTTTCTAAAGCAAGGAAAAATAAGCGTGCACATTCGACCTATTTGTGGTAGTGGCAAGGAGGTAAAGCGATATGACAAAGAGCTTTATTTATAGCAAACAATCATACAAAGTAAAGACATGTCAAATATGACTTTTGAAACAGAAGAGTGCTCTTTTCACGTACAACCTTCCTCATGCTTAAATTGAGCTTCATTGTATTCTGCAAAAAAAAAAAAATCAAATGAAAGCAATGTTAACTTCGCTTTTGTGGATATCATTAAGATAATTAAAGACATTTAATCATAGTTTATATATGAACATACTTGGAGCAGTCTGTGCTAGGGTCGATCTTATAAGGGACGTTGACACCACATTTGCTTGGCAAGGCGTTTGCGTTGTTGAGATTGATGGCTGAATTAGATGCGTAAATACCCTTTAGGCAACCACAAATAGTTCTTTTATTAGGGGCCGAATTGGCAGCGAGTGCTTTAACAGCACCACAACAAGGAGCTGTCACTGCACCATTTTGCGTTAAGTAGCTTAGGCATGGAACCAAGGTGCTGACCACCTGACCACATGTAATGGCCTCTCCAAAAGGTACCACCATCAACATGGAAGCCATGACTAGACCTAAAACTGCAATTCCATTTCTAGTCATCTTTCTTGATATCAAGTCTAAACAGTATAGAGTATGTAAGGGTGAGTAAATTCTTAGAAAGATGTTGGTGCAAAAAGTGTAACCTTGGTGTACGTATTTATAGCGATATTTTTGAGTGCATGGATAAAGATGAATTGATTAGCTGGATTTTAAGGTGTCAATTATTTAATAATTTTGATTGTATAATTTCTTCCTAACTTCGTGTAAACTTTTTTTGATGTGTTACTTTCTTTAGTACATGCATTTTTGACGATTGATGATCATCACTTAGAATTATTGGCCGCAAATTCCTAACCTTGCCGACGGTTTACTAAAGACTCTTTAATAATAGAATCGTTTTATTTTGCTTACCTATATTTCCTTACTTATCAAGGGACGAATCTCCACCGGCGGATCAAAAAGACAACTTTTAATAATAAAAAACATGGAGGGATCATTTGTGTAAATATATGAAACAACTACCTCACCTCATCCCTGTTGATCCCAGTTATGCACTAGATCGAATTACTTAGCTTGTAAGGGTTAGTTATCTTAGATAAATCTAAAACAACTAAGTATAGAAACTGCCTTGAAGTTTATCAAACACAATGCGGAATCTTGTATTTGATCTTAAGAATAACTTTGTATACAGTAAACAAGAACACAAGTATATCAAACTAAACACTTCAATATTATTGATATAATACGAATACTTAAAAGTATTAGGGTTTACAACCTTGAAGTTCTATGAAAAAAATCATATTCTAATCTCTCTATCTCTATGCCCTAGGACCAACTTTTATAGACTAAGGAGTCTTAGTCGGCTTACAATAACTTTTTTATACAAGATAAATCTTTATAGAATCTTTTCTATACTTATCTAGACATACTATACATAATAACCGACTCTAATACTCCAGCAACACTAATAATGAATTAGCAGCATTAACTCTTTGTTCTGGCAGCATTAAATCTCTAGCAGCATTAACTCTTTGTTCTAGCAGCATTAACTTAGTACTAGCAGTACTAAGTTTGCTTATAGCAGCATTAACTACTTAGAGTATTTTCCTTGAAGTCTGTCAGCAGTCTTAATGTACTCTAGCAGTCTTAACATCCATAAGCAGCATTAACCTTTATAACCAGCAGCAGTAATAACTTGCAATATTTTTCTTGTAATCCCTAAGCAGTTGTAATTATATGAGCAGTATTAACACCTTGGAAGCTTTAAATCCCAATCAAATTTCACTATCACAAACACTTTCTCTCTCTAACACCTCACCCCAGACACACAACAAACTCACTATCTCTCTCTCCAAAAAAGATCAAAAACCTCCACAAAACATCAAAATCAACCATTAAAATCAATAAAAACACACAAAAATGGAACAATCGACGCATGTAGAACCAGATCTGGGAAAAAAAACGATTCAAAATGAACCGAATCAAACTCAAGATGATCGTACGGTGCTTCCAATTCTTTATTTAGTTGTTATTTAACTATTTGTTGTAATTTTGTTCTTATTTATGGATTTTATTTATGTTTTTGTTATTATTCATAAAGATTTTTGTGTTTTTTTGTTGATTTTTAGTTGTTTATTGATAGATTAATATGATGATGTGATGATTTTGTTCTTGTTTCTGGATTTTATTTGTGTTTTAGAAGACATTTCTAATAATTTTTATGAGGATTTTTTAGTTTTTGTGATTATATGAGATATTAAAGGTTAGATTTAATTGAAAACAAGAGATATTATGATCTTTATGTTAGATTTGTTGTGGATTTGTGTGTTTAATGGATACATTTTGCATGTTTCAATAGGTATTACAATAAGATTTGAAAATATTTATGGTTGAATCTGCAAACTGAAGAAGCTATGGTTAAACAAAGCACAACATCTTCATAAACAAACTGAAAAAGCTCAAACACTTGTTATATCACCTGTGATATCACACGTGATATCACCTGTTATATCACCTGTGATATCACATGTGATATCACACGTGATATCACATGTGATATCACACGTGATTCAACAAATAGAAAGAAGCCAACACATCTATGATGTCATCTGTGATATCAAAGTCTCCTCTAAAAAGTTGAACAGCATGAGAATGTGATACACTACAAATTGGCAATAAAAGTGTGGTAGTTAGTAGTTATTGAGGGATTGTTGTGATAATGTGATGAATGTTGTGATGATATGAGAAATCACAAGAGATATTGAGCTTGTAACATGCTTCTGTTAGATTTGTAATGCATTTATTTTCTTAATTGATAGAGTGTTCATCTTTCGATAGGTTTAACAGCGTATTCGACACCAAGTATGTATTTATTAGGTCCCAAGCCATATTGCATGGTGCCCTAGTTTGTACTACTTTTTGGGAATGGCTAAGTGACTTGTATGATCATTTGTATGTAAACTAACAGTATCACAAATGACTTGTATGATCATTTGTATGTAAACTAACAGCCTAAAAAACCAAGACTGATGTTAACCATTGTGTAACAACTGCCACATTACGACAAGAGCATTAAAATCTTAGCCAACTGTACACTAAATGTCCTATTGGGAACTGAACTCACAAAGATATGTGCATACTAGAACAATCATGTTTTACCATTCAAGAGGAGACCGAAGATGTAAAGGCAGGCAACGACCTCTACAAAAAAATCAAAAGCATTTTACTAGGCACTACAGATATCATAAATTGTTTTACCTTGTCCAATAGGGTGAAAGGGGCCTTGAATGGTTCAAAAACTTTTTCAATAGGTTTTGCAGCATCAATCTGAGAGAAAATTAAGTCCAATGTTAAAAAGTATAAATTGTGTAAACGTGCATGATCACGAGCTTCACCACGCATATCAGAATACACATTTGCTGTGATATGGACAAAGTTAAAGCATTCATACACTGCAGACATTAATAGGACCTATCTTAATAAGCACTAAGTTTCATAAGAAAAACATTACCGACTGCATCTCCAGTTTCAAGCCAGACAGGAGCTGAATGCCCTGAACTCCGGTTAGCTAATTTATTTCCGTAATTCAAACTTTCATGCCCACCATTATAAGCATTGGCCAAGACATGAGAGCTTCTACTGCATCCAATGGTTGTATCTTGAGAAGCACATAGAACAACAAAATTATAATATCATCAACTTCAGATATCACTGGTGATACTATACATATGATAGAGAGCAAATTCAAACAATAATCAGACATAAAAATAGCATTCCAATGCAGTTAAAAACAAAAATTCAACTAACAACTTAATTAATAAGCAAAATTACAGGAGCAGATAAAAAAATTATCAAATATTTTTCACTCACGCATTTCATCAAACACTTGGTGTGCAACTTGATCAGAAGGAATGTTAGGTGTTGTTTGTTTTTTTAGAGGTTTTATGTCTGAATCTGAATACCACTTCTGAATCTGAATGAGTGGTCCAAAAGTCTGAATCTGAATTATTTTAGACTGTCTGTTTTTATGTCTGAATCTGAATGTCTGAATAAACAAAAAACAATTATTTCGTTATAAAACAAACCAAACGACCCTCCATTCGTGATTATTAATAAAAAATAATGACCAAGATGAGGAGATAAGGATTGAAAAGAAGTATCACTAAAGTTTAGGCTTTTCAGATGTAATCAGACGTTATTCAATGTCTGAACGAATCAGACCCTATTCAGATGTATTCAGACTTCAGATCTGAAAAAAAAACAAACAGTCTGAATCTGATTACGTCTGACCGAATCAGACTTCAGACGCTATTCAGATCTGAAAGAAAAAAACAAACACAACCTTAAACAACTTGATCCACATAATTAACAATTGATACAACAGCATTATCAACCACAACAATATCAATCAAATCAGCTTCTGGAACAAATGGTTCTCTCAAATCAAAAGAATACATAAAAAAAGGATGATAATGATCAGGATGTGATGATGAGTTGATGATCAGAACGGTGATGGTGATTGGAATGATGATGGTGATCCAAACGGTAATAGTTGATTGGAATGACTACTTTTTGGAGAGAAGGGATGAGAGCAGTTGGGAGGAAAACACACAGTACTTGTGTGAAAAAAAATGAAGCGAATGAAAAAAATAAGAAAAAAAAGCTTTATATAGTTGGGAGAATTAAGGTTAATCATATTAAATCTTAGGTTTAATCCCCACCATTAGATCAAATTAAATAGATGGTGTGGATTTGTCCCTCAGTAAGCACCAAAATAAGAGTAAACAAATGAACTTTTCTCTTAATAATAATGATATTATTAAATAAGTAAATAAAATGGAAATTTGTGTAAGTATATAGAAATGGATCATTCTCATTGGTAACGCAAACATATGTGATTTTTAAATGAGAAATGATATTCTTTCCTACTTAGTATTCCTACATATTCTCTACTTATAAGATCTTAACATGTAGAAAAAACTGACGATTCAGATGAAAAGAAATAATAAGTTGAAAACACTTGTAATTTTGAGGAAGAATTTAGTAGTTATTGTGTTAAAGATAATGACAAGCTTATAAGTTTAATACTTCAGGGTCTAAAGTTGACAAGTTTCAAAGTGAAGTTCAGCTAATTACGATGTTTAGAGCTGTTTGTCAAAGTCATGAAAGATAAAGTGCCAGACACTAACATGTGGCCATATAAGCCAAAAGTAGATCTAGATTTTCATAACTTGTATTTAGTCTTATTGTTTCTCTCTCTCGTTTTGTTATCTCACTTGTTCACTCTTTGATCTGTTAGTCTTGATATCTGCTAGTGTAGTATTGTCTCTATACAACAACCAATCTCTTTATTTGGTAGTTGATTTGAGTGTTTGAGTAATATTGTAGTGAGGTTGTTTGGTGTTCTTCTGAAGGAGGTGAATCTTAGTCTTTTGTAACTGTTTGGTAAGCACCTGTTTGGGGACTTATCTTTTTTAGCTGTTGATAATAAAATACACTAAGGAGTGGTTGGTTGGGTGTAATTGCTTGTTGTTGTGCTCTGTTAACCATTTTTACATATTGGATGCTAAATTTAGAGAATATATTGACTATCACTACAATGTACTTCATGACAAATGGAGCCAATTAGCTCAAGTGGCGCAAGGTTGCCTGTATAGCCTTTAGGTCATAAGTTCAGATATTTGCACCATTGCTAACTCGTTTTTAGTTCTTCACAAATACCTTTTCTTTTATGTGTGTTATATTTTGATTTATATATATAAACTTCAGGGGAACTAGTTTTTGGTCAATAATATCGCATATGTACTCTTTTATCGTGAAACATGTGTAGTGTTTATTAAAATAAAGTATTATTTTCATAATCAACATTAATAAACCAAAACAATTTTTGATAATTAATTATAATTATCAATTACAATACATAGTTACACGTTGAGTGTCATATATCTCAAATCTAAGGACACAATGATATATAACCATATCGAAATTCACTGTGTGACGCGGGTCAATGAAATGATATCCTTGTAGTGGGTCAATCCAATATTCATCCATTGTTACATATGAATTTTGACATTTCTTAAAGTTAAATATTCATTAGTGAATAAATCCAAACATCCTTAATACTCTCAACTCATCATTATTGTCATAATATGATTGACTATGGATATTTAGAATAATAAACAGTTATTCAACAATTATTCAAAGGATTAAACATGTTACATGTTAAGATAGAACCTAATTATAACTAAAGTATAAAGATCAAGAACTGTTCACTATAGACTTATTGTAGGTCACTGTATATCTACAGTTCTATAGGAACTTTATGAGGAGATGTACAGTAAGCCAAATAAAGAATTCATAATACACACAGATATAAATAAAAACATTTTCCTGGATCTTCTTTCCGATTCACACACACATATCCTCACATAGATGATTGATCTTATTGAAGCTTCTTTTCATCTGTCAAATCGCCTCACCCAAATCCATCCCCCACTCTCATAAGATAAATCTGTAATCAAAACACATACACACACTCAAATCATATAATCAAAACGCAATAGTTAGGGTTTCGATTTTGGGGGTTTTCTTTGCCGAAATATTATTTTTCTTTATGCTCGATTCACCTTCAAATACACTTAAGTGGGAGAATCAAAAAGGTATATACTGGATTACTTATTTTTTATGTATGTGTTTAGTTATGATTTTGCGGTTAAAAAAATTGCTAAAGTATTTTCATGTGTATTGGTGGTTAATTGTTGCTTTTGATTTAGGATTCTTTTCAACTGAAATGGGGATCTATTGAAGCTTGGTAGTTTATTGACGATAAAAAGGTATGATTTTTGTTGATGATTCATATGCTTGGTGTAAATATTGTCCTGAAATTGTGTTAATTAAAATTAATTTTTTGGTAATCATGCTTTTTATAAGTAAATTTGGTGAATTAAGATTATGACTTTAATTCTATGTAATACTTTGTTTATGGCAGATTGTATGTGATTTAAGTAATTATTGAAGTTTTGAATATCTCAAGTAATGGACAACTGGACAAGTCAATGATTTGGAAGAAAAAAGCTACTGAAAAAACATTGATTTATAAAAGACTAGGTAAACCATCCTCTTTGGTTTCATGTCCCTTGGTATTTTGGTTAAAAAGTTATTGCTAGCTTTTTGGATGTATAGAAATTAGTATTGTTAAAAATTCAACTTCAGAATTAAGTATATTGTTGACCATGCCCTTATGCAGCATGTCATAGGAAATGCTAATGTAAAAGCAGTGTGTCTTAGTTCATTCCCATTTTCAGATATATAATCTGAGTAGTGTTAGCAATATTTTATATGGGCCTAGCCCGGTTATGTATTGACCCATTGTATACATTATATATTGACATGTAATATGTATTCTCAATCAATACAATCAATATACCGGTTATACCTTTAATATGGTATCAGCCTAGTCGATCCTTTCCAAATACACTTCACCTTTCAAACCCTAAAACCACCTATCCCCTAATCGGCTGCCGCCAAACACCACCACCATGACCAACAGTACGCCACCTCCACAACCTCCCACCCTCACCCTCATCGAGAAACTATACGCTGTCAACAACATCAACAACGTTGTCCCTATCAAACTGAATATTGATGAGTTAAATTACTCATCATGGTGTTATTTCTTTAAAATTCATTGCAAGAACTTCGGTGTTCTAAAGCACATCGAAGTAGAAACCGAGGCTGTGACATCTTCTAACCCGCCTCCACCAATTGATGAATGGAAGACTGCCGATTCGATTGTCAAGTCTTGGATATTTCTCACACTTTCTCCTACCCTTCAAAGTAGGTTAATAAAAATCAATCCCAAAACTGCCAAAGACGCTTGGGAACATGTTGAAAAGATTTTTCTCGACAATAAGCATACACATACAGTCGCTTTAAAAGGCGAGTTACACGTCATACAAATGGGTGATCTCACCGCGGATGCTTACTTCCACAAGATAGAATCAATCGTTACCTTATTGAATGATCTCGGGTCGTCTATGACAGATGACGACGTTGTCACATATGCCATCAATGGCCTAAGCGAAAAATATGCTTATCTTGCTACTATTATTGCGCACAAGGAACCCTTTCCGGACCTTGACACAATGCGTTCCATGGTGATCACTGAAGAGATGCGACCTAATTCACGCTCGCAGGCTGTTTCTCTCAACACCAGTAGCTCGGCACCTCAGGTTCTCCTTACCGAGACTCCCCATACAAACCGTAACCAAGACAGTCGCATTTCACGCGACACACATACTAATACTCCTCAGGTTTGTCGTAACTTCTCTCGTGGATTTTGTCAATGGGGGAACACTTGTCGTTTCATTCATGACTCCGCTCGTAGTCAAAATAGTACCAGGCAACCTACTGTTAATCGTATCCCATCTGGGAATAACTTTGGTGGGTCGAATAACCACACCCCTGGACAGCCCAATCTCGTTGCACTATTGCAGGCTCAACAACAACTTATAGCTCAACTATCTCAGGCCCGTTCCAACACTAATAGTAACATACAGGCTGCGACTTTGGGCCTTGGATCCATTCCACCTGGTTTTGGCCCACAACAGCCCAACTCTTCAAATTCTGGTCATTCAGTACACAACAAGGGACTTCTACTTTCCAACCGCAACAACATGCTTTGCTCACACAGGCGGTGTATGGCTCGGGAAATCAGTCTACTCCACATGGACAGGAAACATTTCTTCCTCAGGCATTCAACACCATGACTCTCCAAGACCCGACCAATGCAAACTGGAACATGGATACTGGTGCGTCATCTCACCTTAATTCCTCTACTACTAATCTTAGTATTGTTTTTAATTCTTGCATTTATACATCTGTCTTTGTAGGTGCTGGGAAATCTATTCCCGTCACCAACACGGGTCATAGCACGTTAACCACTCCTTATCGCACTCTTCACTTAAATAATGTTCTCATTACTCCTAACATCGTTAAAAACCTTATATCTGTTCGTCAATTTGTTTGTGAAAATAAATGTACCATTGAATTTGATGAGTTCGGTTTTTCTGTGAAGGACTACTGGACCCGCCAAATCCTCCTCAGATGTGATAGCACCGGGGACCTTTATCTTGTAACTGCCCCGACACCTCCTCAAGCCTTCCTTGTAAGTCAAGACATGTGGCACCAACGACTTGGACATCCAGGAAGTGACGTGTTACGTAGCTTAGTTTCCATTAATTTTATTTCATGTAATAAGACTAAGCCTTCTGTGTTATGTCATGCTTGTCAGCTTGGCAAGTACGTGAGACTTCCCTTTTTGCTTTCTGAAACTATAGTTACTTCACCATTTGATATTATTCATTCTGATTTGTGGACTTCTCCACTCTCGAATGTTACTGGCATTAAATACTATGTTTTGTTTTTAGATCATTTTTCTCATTATTTATGTGTGTACCCTCTTCGTAACAAGTCTGATATGCTGTCTAAATTTATTCATTTTCATGCATTTGTTAAGAACCAGTTTAATTGTGATATAAAATCGTTGCAATTTGACCATGGTGGTGAATTTGACAACACCGCCCTACACCAACTATTTGCTTCTAATGGCATCACCATTCGGTTCTCTTGCCCGAGAACCTCTCAACAGAATGGTAAATCCGAGCGAATGATCCGCACCATAAACAATCTAATAAGCACCCTTCTATTTCAAGCCCACCTTCCACCCACATTTTTGGTTGAAGCCCTTCACATGGCGGCCTACCTTTTAAACATCTTGCCCTCCACTGCCATAAACAACGAAACCCCACACACTCGCCTCTACAAGACTACACCCAACTATGCGGACCTTCGGGTATTTGGTTGTCTTTGCTACCCTCACATAGATACCAACAACAAACTTGGACCCCGTTCCACGCCTTCCATATTTCTTGGGTACCCAACGAATCATCGGGGCTATAGATGTCTAGACCTCCACACCAACAAAATCATTTTATCCCGTCATGTGACCTTTGATGAAACACAATTCCCGTATGGCTCCATGACACCTAACGATTCACCCTCCTACACCTTCCTTGACACATCTCCAAACATTATACAACAACATTTACTTACTAAACACCTTCCCTCACCCTCGCCTACCACTGCTACTCACCCGATCCCCACGCCCGATCACAGTCCCTCATCCCACAATCCTATACCTCACCAACCAGACCCAATTACACCCATCAACCTACCCTCACCGTCGGCTCAACAAAATCCCACGTCCGCCCACCAGCCAACTCTCACTACCAATGTCAACCAACCCATTGATGTTATCCCTCCAGTCCAACAACCACACCCCAATCCCACGTCAACTCACCCCATGGTCACTCGCTATCGTGTTGGTTCTAATCGCTTCACACAACGCTTCACCTTCAATGTGTCTACCATTTCTCCACTTCCAAAGTCGTACACCCATGCGTTTACTGACCCTAATTGGTTTCGTGCTATGCTTGATGAATATAATGCATTAATTAAAAATAATACTTGGATTCTTGTGCCTCGTCCACCAGACGTGAACATTGTTCGTTCTATGTGGTTTTTTCGGCATAAACATAATGCAGACGGTAGTCTTAATCGCCACAAGGCATGCCTTGTGGCGAATGGCAGTACTCAACTTGCAGGTATTGATGTTGATGAGACTTTCAGCCCCGTTGTTAAATCGGCTACTATTCGTACGGTTCTTAGTCTTGCTATTTCTCGACACTGGCATGTTCATCAGCTTGATGTCAAGAATGCTTTTTTGCATGGGTCATTGTCTGACACTGTTTATATGTATCAGCCACCTGGTTTTCGGGACCCGCAGCATCCCGATCACGTTTGTCTCTTGCAGAGATCACTTTATGGGCTTAAACAAGCCCCTCGCGCTTGGTTTCAGAGGTTTGCTGCATATGCTACTCGGGTTGGTTTTCTTCATAGCCGTTGCGACTCTTCACTATTCATTTATTGTCAGGGGACCGATACAGCTTATTTACTCTTATATGTTGATGATATTGTGTTGACTGCATCTTCTACAGCATTTTTGCAGTGGGTTATTACTTATCTGCACACAGAGTTCTCCATCACTAATCTTGGGCCACTTAATTACTTTTTGGGCATCTCTGTGACTCGTACTCCTTCTGGGATGTTTCTCTCTCAGCAGAAGTATGCTACTAAGGTTCTTGAGCGTGCTGGCATGCTTACTTGTAATCCGTGTCGCACTCCTATTGATACGGATTCCAAGCTTGTTGACGATGGTGATCCTGTTTCTGATCCTACATTATATCGCAGTCTTGCAGGTGCTCTACAATATCTTACTTTTATTAGACCGGACATCTCTTATGCCGTTCAGCAGGTTTGTCTCTTCATGCATGATCCTCGGGAGCCACATTTTGGTGCTCTCAAGCGGGTTCTATGTTATGTTCGCGGTACATTAGCCTATGGTTTACATCTTTATTCGTCATCGACCTCATCATTAGTTGCATACTCAGATGCAGATTGGGCTAGTTTTACGGTCACACGTCGGTCTACCTCAGGGTATTGTGTGTTTCTTGGCAACAATCTTTTATCTTGGTCATCTAAGCGTCAGGCCACTGTTTCTCGATCAAGTGCTGAAGCAGAATATAGGGGTGTTGACAATGCTGTTGCTGAGACTTGTTGGATACGCAATTTATTGCGTGAACTTTATACACTGCTTTCGAATGCTACCATTGTTTATTGTGATAATGTCAGTGCCGTTTATCTATCCTCTAATCCCGTGCAACATGAACATACGATGCATATTGAGATTGACATTCATTTTGTTCGTGATCTAGTCGCTACTGGTCATGTACGTGTTCTTCATGTACCATCCCGCTATCAGAATGCGGATATCTTCACCAAAAGGTTGCCTACTGTTCTATTCGATGAGTTTCGCTCCAGCTTGAGTGTTCGTTCCTCTCCCGCTCAAACTGCGGGGGGCTGTTAGCAATATTTTATATGGGCCTAGCCCGGTTATGTATTGACCCATTGTATTCATTATATATTGACATGTAATCTGTATTCTCAATCAATACAATCAATATACCGGTTATACCTTTAATAAGTAGGTCACAATTATATTCTTTGTATTTACAGGATTCTCCAATCAGGTCTCTTAAAGATGGTTCGATGTCTTCAAATGGGAGTTAGCTAATAGAGTTGAATCGTTGTTTAAAGGCACCTTTTAACATTTCTTGATGATTTCGGTTTTCATAAGTTTTTAGTTTAGATAGATAATTTGTCGCAGGTTAGCTTATCGGCAGTAGTGGTGGATTGGTGGCGAATAGCACAAACAATACACACTTTTTCACTCATAAAATCTTACAATGTTTATGCTATAAAACAATCTAACAATGGTTTTGTTATCATTGCAGAATGAGTGGAACAACATTCCCATTGCTTTTTGGACTACGGAATCAAGGAGGTGATGAAGCATTTGGAGACACTCAAAAAGCTTTAACAATGGTCAGGTGCATTAATCCATAGTAACACGATACAATTTTAGCAATCTCGATGGTCATTCAGTGCGCTGTATGCATATAGTTTACATAAACCCGATTCTAGGTATAATGTATTACAACACCTGTATAGTAAATACCCTAGTACAACGCATATTCATATGCCCTGTCCCGCGTCAATTATTTGCCTATGCGTTCTTCCCATATCTTTGTAATAGGGATTTAAAAGTAAGTATATGACATATTATATGCACGAATCTATTGTTGGATTAGTTATTATGTACCGTCCCCATGGTATACGTATCTACAACTTTATGTAGATATAAATATAAATGACATACCATATTCATATATGCATACAATGAACTCTTTGGTGAGGATGGGACCATTTGTATGGCATACTTTTAACTAAATTTTAAAACCTCTGCACCAAAAGTAACAAAATTTGACATAAGTTGTAATGTTGTTTTTTTAATATACTTATATGCTTATTTATTATACTTATGCTTTTGGTATGGAAATTTACTTGTTGCAGTGTTTGGTACTTGGGGTTTGAAAGAAAAGTAGTACATGGTAATTACAGCCTGCACAATCAGTGACAAATTCGGGAGTGGGAAATGGTGAAGTGAGAAGAACCAACGTTACACGTGTAACTTGATATCCGCTGTAACAAACAGAAATCCTGTTCTAATATCGAACAAGTAATTTGATTGCTAATATCAGTTAGAGACGCATCAAATAATCCATCATGTAAGGAATATAAATATTTACTTGAAAGACTTGGTCACCCAGAGTATCTATTAGCATTAATTAGCTCATTGTCTTAATCATGTTAGTTTAGAAATTGTATCACCATGGAGTCGGGTCGGGTCTTTACCCACTGTCAGCCTGGTCCATAGCCTACTAGAGGCATTTTTGTAAACACTATATAAGCCCTCTCCCACCAAAGGAGATGGTTGGAACTTCATTTACAAGCTAATACATCTTTTTTTTTGAACGGCAATATATTATAAAAATAAAAAGCACCAACTAACAAGATGCTAGCGGTGAATACAAAGAATACAATCTAGAATATACAAGAAACTATCTAGATCTAATCCCAAGACTTTAACTGCAAGGATTGCAAAAGGGTTGAAAAAAAACTTGTGCCAATTACAGATGAACCAAGACACAAGAAAAAAACCCCATCACCGAAGGCCGAGCCACCGGTTTTCACTCCGGGATGATTTTGATGCGATCCCATACAAGCCTTGAGAGAAACAAGAACAAAACTAAAATGACATGGAAGAAGTAAAACTAAAAACAAAACCCATGCCACTCTCGTCCGACTGCAAATCCAAAATATCCTCTGCCACAAGCAACTCCAATAACTAGTCTGCAACTTTATTCTCATTTAGAGGAAACTCGATCCATTCATCCCATTTGATATTGCATTTCCGGTCTCTGTTAGTGATCCAAAGAAAACTCATAGAAACAATGGAAATGAACATATCCGAGCTAGATTCTTGGGTGTCGTTGTGCACTTTATTGTTTCTAGATTTCCACGTAAACCACCACCACGTAAACAAAATGGCTTCAAGTCTAAGCCGTGATCTAACAGAAAGTTTGATTGTATCGCACCATGCAAGGACATTTTCAGGAGAAGCCATGGGAATATTAAGCTTGACCCAAGATCTCAACAGGTTACGCGTGTCCACGAAATAATTACAACATTGGAAGGTATGACCGGTCCATTCAACCCCATGGTCGCATTGGGGACATCTAAACGAATCCACATCTATTCCTTTGGCGAATAGATTAATGAAGGTCGGGATGGCATCTCGCCTTAATCTCCAAATGAATATATTGACTTTCTTCGGAACAAGAGCATTCCATTTGGTTTTGATATTGTTCACAGTAGGGAGTAATGCATGATCAATTAATTTTCTCAGTATGGAAACACGGAAATCAGCTTTCCCATTTTTTTTCCAAACCCATTTATCACATTCCATGTTGTCCAAAGCTCTGGGAAGGATATTATACAATTCATGCACCATGGCATGTTCTCTGTTTGACCGAATAGGACGTCTCCACTGCCAATTCCAGTCCGTAGTATTCCAACGATCGCTAACCTTGCACTGACTATCCATGTCTAAAGCAGCCAGCCGTGGAAACTTGATCTTAAGAGCTTCCGTTCCACACCAAATGTCATTCCAAAAATAGGTGCTTTGACCATTTCCAACTCTTTTCATGAGAATATCTTGACCAGAGGTAATGTTGTTATGGACAGTAAGAGCGTTTTGAGCAATTCTGAACCACAAACCTTTGTTGATGGCCGACATATTAGTGAAACAATCACGTCCATGAATAGCCGCAATGACTTTTGCCCATGTACTTTGAGGGTTAACAAGAGCTCGCCATCGCCATTTATAAAGCAAAGATTGATTCATGGCGTCGAGACTACCGAAACCTACCCCCCCCCCCATCTTCTTTTGCTGCAAGGACCGAACCCCATTTTACCCAAGCAATTTTTCTTTTATTAGCCGATTGACCCCAAAAAAATGAAGAGCGAATGGATTCAAGAGTGGAATTAACCTTCTTTGGCATTCGAAATATTGACAAGTAATATATACCCACCGAACCAAGAACAGAAGTGAGTAGAGTGGATCTACCTCCAACAGAAAGAAGATTCACCTTCCAACCGGATAATCTTTTCTGGAACTTACTGATGATCGGACTCCAAGTGGTAATTCTACTCGGATTCCCACCTATAGGAATTCCTAAATACGTGAAAGGTAAGGACTCCTCTTTACATCCCAAACTTCTTGCCATTTGCTCCATTTCATGTTTGCTAACACCAATACCGATGATTGATGATTTAACCAAATTAATTTTTAGGCCAGATATGCAATAAAAAAACTCAAGAGCTTTAATGATGACCTCCAAATTTGATTGAGACCACTCTCCAACCAACATCACATCGTCTGCATAAAAAAGGTGAGAAACAAACATACTATTAATGTTAGCACATTTAAACAAACCTTTCTTAACCAAATTATCAATAGCCATATGAAGTCCCTCCATCGCAATAATGAACAAAAATGGGGCCATCAGATCTCCTTGTCTAAGACCGCGTCTAATAGGAAATTCATCGGTAGGGCTTCCATTCACAAGTACAGAAGTTCGAGCCGAGTATAAACACGCCTTAATCCATTTTATCCATTTGTTATCAAAGCCCATCACCTGCATGATAGAAAAAAGGAAGTCCCACGACAACGAGTCGTAGGCTTTTGCGAAGTCAATCTTAAAGAGTATAAGTCTTTTCTTTTTGGTTTTGTACCAGTCAATAACCTCATTCAAGAGAAGAGGACCATCAAGAATTTGTCTTCCTTTTATGAAAGCAGTTTGCTCGTGACTCACCACCGAATCGACAACATTGGCAATACGATTGGCAAGAATTTTTTCAATAATCTTGTATTGCACACCGATGAGACTTATAGGCCTAAATTCAGACATCGTAACCGGGTTTTTGGACTTAGGAATCAAAGTAATAAAGGAGGAGTTACATCCATTAGGGATCTTGGCATTATGAGAAAAATCAACAGCCATTTTAATGATATCGTCCTTCACCACTTCCCAATTCCGCTTGATGAACGCAAAGGAAAAGCCATCCGGTCCCGGAGCCTTATCCCCCCCGCAACTCCACACCGCCTCTTTTATTTCTTCCATAGAGAAATCAGATTCAAGAGACACCACCTGATCTAGGGAAAGGGATTTGAAATCAGAAATATTGGCAGCAAAGGAGGCACCTTCAAAAGCTTTGAATTTCTCACAAAAATGATTTCTAAAACATTTCTTTATGTCGACTGGATCATCAACCCAAATCCCTTCATTTTTTATCCCTTTAATAGCACCTGTTCTTCTTGTCTTATTGATAATGGCATGAAAGTATTTAGAGTTCTCATCTCCATCAACACTCCACTTGATCTTCGCCTTTTGTTTTAAGTCTCTATTTTGTAAGTGATCCATCGAGTGTAGCTCAGCAAGTAGCCCACATCTTTTCTTGAATAACTCAGAATTGCTATTATCAACAATGATATCATGATCAACCGAAGCAATCTCTCTTGTAACCATCTCCCTATTTCGACCAGAAGTGATTCTTTTCCGCCAATTTTTGATGTCATTTTTCAATTTTTTCATCTTCTCTTTCAAACTAATGAAAGCTTCCCCTGGTTTATCACCCCCGACAACATCTAACCAGCTAGCTTTAAGCGTGTCGTGGAATTCACTATGCTCCATCCAAGAGTTGAAGAAATTGAAAGGGATCGGACCGAAGTCCATTTTCTTCTGGGAGAGAAGGAGTGGGCGGTGATCCGAGAGAACATCATCAAGAGCTTCGAGCACTAAGTCATCCGCCGAATTGAAAAATGAGTTATTACCAAAGAACCAATCAATCCTACTAGCCTTGGAACCATCTTTGGATATTCTGGTGAAACGATGTCGGCCAAGAGGATATTCCACCAAACTGCCATGGAGTAGAAATGTATTGAAGTTGGTCGCATTAATGCTAGAGAACATGGAGCCCGAACGATCATCCGTACTCCTAACCGAGTTAAAATCTCCACATAAAATATATTTTCCATGGTTAGCATCCATAAATCTCAGAATTTCTTCCCAAAGTCTAACTTTTTCGTTTTCCGGTTGAGGAGCATATACATTTATCATAAAGCAGGTAATATCTTCAGCAATCCATTTACCTTTAACCACAATGAAGTTGTTAAATATGGTCTCAGCTTCTTTCATAAAAGCTACGGGATCCCATATGGTAACAAGGCCACCCGAGTGACCTCTGGCTAAGGACTCAACGTAGTCATAGCAAAAATTTCCCCATAATGATTTAATTCGAAAAGGATCCACTGTATTCATCAAAGTCTCTTGAATGCACAAAAAATTAATACGATGTTTGTGTAACAAGTTGCGAAGTTTTTCTCGTTTCTTCTCACAACCCGTGCCACACATATTCAGCGAGAGGAACTTCATTGGAGACCATACATTTTACTAATCTTCTTGATCTGTTGAACCTCATTATCCCCATCTCCTGTGACTTCGAAACCCATGTTCTTTCCCATATCAATAATATCCTTTACCAAATCCTCTTTGCTAATGGCGGCTGAAAAAGAATTAGAATGAATACATGTACTAAAATTGTTTACTTGTGCTTCTTCTCCAACTGTTTTCTTTGATAATGAATACTTTCCCTTAACAAAACCCGGAGCTCCACTAGACTCCGAAGTGCAAGAAGGCACTGGCGGACTATATTTATTTCTTTTCTGGTTTTTTGTTACTTCTTTAATGATACGATCTAATGAGAACACGTCTTCTGACTCCGTGGTGACATTGACTTCTTGATTAGCTAATACATCTTCACTTTCTCCCACTAGAAGTTTCCCTCTCCTTTCTTTCTTTATCTAAAACCCATGACCTAAACACAATCTTGAGTGTGTTATCTATTTTTGAATATCATACAATTGGTATCAAGAGCCATGGTTGATTAGCTAGGTTGTATGTATTCGGATTTGTGACTTGTTAAGGTTTATTTCTTGTTATTTTGTTTGGTCGAATAGAAAAGAAAGAATATCCATGGTTTGAGCTTTGTTTAAGATTAAACTTGTTAAAACCTTGTACTTTTATGTTCAAAAATAGCACTAGGATCGTTTCTTGCTTTTCTACGGCCTTGTTGGTGAGTTTCTTGGAAGATTGAAGTGTTTTTCTTAGTTGCGTTTTGCCTCTCGGTAAGAAGTTCTTGGTTGCGGTTTGAGTTTGTTTTTGGTAAGTACTCGTTGAGGTTTGGCTTGTTACTAAAAAGGGAAAAGAAGACAAAACGCAGGGAAAGCGACATTTCTGTCTTTTGTGGTTTGACTGAAAGTGACCTGCGGTTTGACCCTTGAGTTTTAGGCATTGAGTTTTGACATCTGCGGTTTGTGTTAAGCTGAGTTTTGGTCTGGTTGCGATTTGACTATTGAGTTTTGACTCTGTGGTCTGACCTTGCGTTTTGACTCAAGAGATTGTGGTTTGTGTCCTGCGTTTTGTTGATCACAGGTTGCGGTTTGACTCTGCGGTTTGCCATCCTTGAAGATTTTTCTTAAGACAAACTAATCGTTATACTGCCAAAATTTTTGTCAAGCCTTGAGTTTTGTGTATTGAGTTTTATCTAGACTTCTTGACTGAGACTTGTTCAATTCATTACAATAACTCACTACAATCAAACCAAATCACAATTAAACAACACATCATACAATCCATCATACAATCCAACAAACGATCACCAATCCTAACATACAATCACTAATCATTACATCGATCCAATCTTTAATCATAACACATTCAAGTAATCATTGTCTCACGGTTTCTTCTTGACTTTGTAAAATCCCACGAAAGATTCTATTTCTCGGTTTAAATCATAGAATTGTAAAATCCCGTGCACATTAACATCATGGCAAGCACTTCTTCTGATGACATTCAAGCTGCCGAGTCCGATACCCGCCCTCCTATGCTTGATAGGACGGATTATGAATCATGGGCACAAAGAATACGACTTTATTGCTTGAGAAAAGAGAATGGTGTTAACATTCTTAAATCCATTGATGGAGGACCTTTTCAAATGGGCACCACTAGAGATGCAGTCACTACAGCTGAGGATGGAACTCTCACTTTTGGAATCGACAGGCCACGTAATTACAACGATCTTAATGAGGAGGAGAAGAAGCGTTATGATGCAAACATTAAAACTTCTAACATTATGATTCAAGGGCTTCCCAAAGACGTTTACAAGCTTATAAACTTCAACACTGAAGCCAAAGCTGTTTGGGACAATGTCAAAATGCTTCTGGCTGGATCTGAACTGACCAAAGAAGATCGTGAATCTCAGTTGTATGATGAGTTTGAGCACTTCAAGATGAATCCTGGAGAAAACATCACTGACTATTATGTGAGATTTCACAAGCTTGTGAATGACATGAGGATCATTAGAATGACAATGCCAAACATCCAACTCAACTATAAGTTTGTGAACAACATGTCACCCGAGTGGGACAGATTTGTCACTGCCGTGAAGCTCAACAAAGGATTGAGAGAGACTAATTATGAACAGCTGTATGCCTACTTACAACAACATGAAAAGCATGCTGTCTATGATCGTCAATTGAGGGAAAAACTCAATCCAACAACATCTAATGATCCTCTTGCATTTGTCTCAAATGTTCAGCCGTTCAATCAATCCTCACTTGATCATGTTTATCACCATCCCTTTTCATCACAGAATCAGACATCATTTGCCCAATCATCATTGCACCCACCATCTGCTGTGAACAACCAACTGGATTCAGGATATTCTCATACTGACAAGATGATTGATAATCTTTCCAACCAAGTTTCTTTACTTGTCCAACAGTTCAGAGCAACACTCCCTCAAACCAACAACCAATTTCGAACTTCATCTAATCCACGTAATCAAGCAACAGTGGAAGATGGAAGGGTTGTGGTTCAGAATGTTCAGGGAAGGCACAATGTGAGTCAAAGGAACATTGGTCGGGGTAACATACAGAACAGAGTTGGGAATGCTAATCAGGGACAGGGAAGGAAAATTAAATGTTACCACTGTGGTGGACTAGGACACATAGCAAGGAACTACACTCAACCAAAGCGTTCACAGAACTCTGACTACTTCAAAGATAAGATGATGTTGATGCAAGCTCAAGAGAATGTAGCAGCTTTGGACGAAGATGAGTTATTGTTTCTTGCTGGTGATGAGGGGAACACGTTTGATTCTGATGTGGATGATCAACCAGTTCAGGACTTGGCACTAAATGATCCCAACATCTTTCAAGCTGATGACTGTGATGCTTTTGACTCAGACGTTGATGATGAACCCACTACTCAAACCATCTTCATGGCTAATCTGTCTTCTATAGTCTGATCACAACAACAATCTGGTCCTTCCAATGCATCCGTCATATCTGAGGTACTAAAGCTGTATGAAATATATAACATGGTCGATGAATAGAAGATTCCCAACAAAGTACAACAGACAGATGTTGTTGAATCAGATACTGCTGATATGGGAAATAGCAATGTTATCCCATATGAACAATATGTGAATCACAACGATGTGTCTGTTGTACCAAGTAGTGCATCTTCTGTTGTTGATAATACTTGTAAGTTGCATGAGAACACCGTGTTTATCCCTGATGACACCTTGACCACTAATATTAACATCTATAAAGATCAGGTGGCCATATATGAACAACATGCAAAATTTGAGCTAACTGAACGTGAGCAGAAAATGGATAGTCAAATGCGTACATTCATAACAGAACGTAATTTAAGGGAAGAAACATTAAAAAAGGAGTTATATTCTTTACGAAAACAACTTGATCAAACTGTTAAACAAAAACAGGAGATCCAAGAAAGTGTAATTACACTAAAACATGATTTCAAAAAAAAAAGAAACAAAACTCTTAAATGATTTTTCCATACTTAAAACGTTAAAGAATAAGATTGAAAACAAGTTGTACGCACAAGACCAGACCAAACAAACTGATCAAATGATTCAAAAGCATAAAAAGTTGTGTGATGAACATAGTGAAAAGAATGTAGGTGAGCCTAAATCAGCTTTCCTTAGGAGTGCTAAGGTAGCCCAACCTTCCTTATATGATGGAAATGAACTGCTTAAGCCTGGTCATGCCCCTCCTGATGTGTCATTATTTGAAGAGGCTAATGAGATAGAAGTAATAAATAGAGAAAAATTGGCTGAAAAAATGAAGGATCCCAAACGTATAGCAAATCGAGTCATAATCAAACCCCATGATTACTATGAGGAGAACCGATTAGCTATTTTTGTGCCTCAAACTAAGTTGACCCCATAATAAATATTTTGGCCCTTAGACTTAGAAAAAAGGAACGCCGAAGAACTTCAAGCCAAAAATCTACCCTTTAGAAAGATAGCTGCAGCAACGGTGTACCCACCCAATACATCCATGCACTTAGTTCCTTTAACTCTTCCCACAGAATATAAAACTCTAATTAGCATATATGTTCTTTGTAAACTATTTTCCGATTTCGATAAAACATGTAAGAAGAGAATTACACCAACAGGAATTACTGAAGGGGAAAGGGGCTTTGAACAAACAAAACGGTGCTACTTAACTGAGGTTATTCCATTTTTTAAACTTCTCAAAGAACATTTTGAGGGCATGCAAAAAACCCTTGAAACTGAATTAAAAGAGATAAAAGAAGTGTTTAAAGATATGGAAAACATAGGGAAACAAAATGCTATTGATCTTAAATGCAGTGAGATTGAAAGAGAATATTCTCATCACCAATGAGAATTTGATTGCTAGATGTATAGCACAGGATGTATTTTATACTGCTACTTATTATGCATTAACTGCTTGTCAATTTCATGAGTTGTCTATTGCATTGAATGTTTCCCAGAATTGTGTTGTTGAGCTTGAGGGGGAGAATTTAAAATTGCATGAGAAAATCCAAAACGATGACCATGATAACATGGTCAGGCATTTTTCAAAACTAGAGGTTGATAATCTTAATTTGCAATTAAAATATCAACATTTAGAAGAAAGAGTTAAAATCTCAAATGCCAAGACATCTTTGGATGCTCCTGAATTTAATGCATATTTTGAATTAAGCAAACGAGATGAAAAAATTCAAGCTCACACTAACACGATTCGAAAATTGAGGGCCCAAATTGCTCAATTAAAATCGAATAAGAGTGATGTGATTGGCACCCATAAACCATCGTCTTTAGATTCTCAGAATTTTCAATATCAAGATACCATCAATAAATTACAACATGAAAATGATTGGTTTCAAGCTGAAAATTCAAATGTTAAACAGCGTTACAAAGAGTTATATGATTCGATTAAAATCACTCGTGATAAAACCAATGAAAAAATAACTTCTTTGCTTAATGAGATTGAGAATCTAAAGGCTCAGGTGAAAGGGAAAATGCCAGTCGTCACCAGTGATAATATTGTTGTGACTATTCCGCTTCCTCTTAGGAACAATAGGTCAGCTCATCATGTTTATCTCACTTATCTTAAGGATAGTCTTGACATTCTTCGTGAGACCGTAGAAGAGGATAGGATAGAGAAACCACTAGATAGTGCAGTTGTAGATGCCTGCTTCCTCACTAAACGATCTCAGGAACTCTTAGAATACGTCATTGGCACATGTCCTAAGATTGATAACAAGCGAGATAGGTTTATTGCATCATCCTCAATGACTAAGAACAAGCATGTTACCTTTGATGTACCATTAACGACATCTGAACCCAGCACATCAAAACCAGAAAAACAAATGGCAGTGAAACAAACTAATGTTCCCATCATCACTTCTACAGGAGTAAACAGTGACACTAAAGCTAGCAGGTCAAAGCCTAGTCGCAATACAAAGAAAGATAGGACTGCGCCAGCTAAGAGTGCTCATCAGGAGAAAGTAGAAGACCGTCTTAGGAACAATAAACTTGATTTGATAAAAAAGAATTGTGTTGATTCTAGTATTAGCTATAAGCGTATTGTAATTAATTCGAATTCTAATGCTATTTGTAAGACATTTGATGAATGCTTAATTTCTTGTAATCATGATGAATGTGTTTTGTCATTCTTGATGTCTTCTCAACGATCCCCAGTTAAGAATGTTAGCAAATCTAAACTGAGTAAGCAAATTTGAAAAGCAACAGGAAAAATGTTTGCTCATGTTGGTTATCAATGGAGACCCACTGGAAGAAAATTCACTTTAGGAGATCAGTGTCCCTTAACTAGAATGACTAATCATAAAGTAGTGATGGTTAAGGAATGGAAGCCAACTGGTCGAATTTTCCCTTTAGAGACACAATGCCCTATAACTAGGTCAATTGCTGCTACTAGTGAATTTTCCATCGTGGGCAAAAGAAAGAAGCATACTCACAAACCCAAAACTATCAACACCATTATTGAAGCTCTTCACACCCTTCACATGGATCTGTGCGGACCAATGAGAGTGCAGAGTATAAATGGGAAGAAATATATTCTTGTGGTGGTCGACGACTACTCTCGGTTTACATGGGTGAAGTTTTTGGGAACCAAGGACGAGAATCCAGAGGTTATCATCAAACTTATCAAACAGCTACATGTAAGACTCAACAAAACCGTCAGAATCATCCGCACAGACAATGGAACTGAGTTTGTTAACAAACAACTCATTCAATTTTATGAAAGTATTGGCATAACTCACCGAAAAAGTGTTCCATGCACTCCTCAGCAGAACGGGGTTGTTGAAAGACGAAATCATACTCTTGTGGAAGTTGCACAAACCATGCTGATATTTTTCAAGGCACCGATGTTTCTTTGGGCGGAAGCAATTGGTACAGCTTGTTACACCCAAAACCGATCCTTGATACATACTCTTCACAACCAAACTCCATATGAGCTGGTACATGGCAAGAAACCAGATCTTTCTTTTCTGCGAGTATTCGGTTCTCTATGCTATCAGACAAATGACAGTCAGGATCTGGGAAAACTAAAGGCTAAAGCAGACATTGGATTCTTCGTTGGTTATGCACCAGATCGCAAGGGATATGGAATCTACAACAAACGAACCCGAAAAATTATGGAAACCATTCACATGACATTTGATGAGCTGACTGAGAAAACGGCTCCTGGACACACAAGTCCTGGACCCGCGCCTAATCTTTTGTCTCCTGGACCAATTAGTTCAGGTCTTGTACATCAATCCACTCCTGTAGTTCCTTATGTTCCCCCTACGAGTGAGGAGTTGAAGAATTTGTTTGATCTGATGTTTGATGAATACTTTGAACCACCAACTGTTGATACTACAACTGAAGCTCCACCTTTACCTCCAGTTGCTGATGCTCCAATTCCACACAACTCATATGGTCCATCTGTATCTGTCTCAATTAGTCAAGACGTACCATCTGCCAGTCACTCACCATCATCATCGAATATTCAATCTCCTTCGGTACAACAAAGCTCTGCAGTTGATAATTCTTTAGACGTTAATCCTTTTGCTCCTGCTGATGATGCTCCGTTGGTGAACATATTTGCTCCTGAATCATATAATGATGCATCTCCTTCAGGGGATCCTAACACGGCTACATCAGTTCCCTGTCCTCAACCACATGAACATCTCAGAAAATGGATAAATGATCATCCGATTGACAACATTATTGGGAATCCTTCTCGTCCGGTATCCACACGAAAGCAACTTTCTACCGATGCCTTGTGGTTCTTTTTTAATTCCGTACTATCCAAAGTCGAACCCAAAGATTTCAAAGATGTTATGTCCAAAGACAGTTGGTTTAATGCAATGCAAGAAAAAATTCATGAATTTGATCGACTTGAAGTATAGAAATTAGTACCACCTCCAGATTGTGCAATGATTATCGCTCTAAAGTGGATCTTCAAAGTGAAACTCGATGAGCATGGTTATGTTCTAAAAAATAAGGCTCGGCTTGTTGCAAAGGGGTATCGTCAAGAAGAGGGCATAGACTTTGAAGAATCATTTGCACCGGTTGCTCGAATTGAAGCCATCAGAATCTTTCTCGCTAATGCTGCCAATCAGAATATGACAGTCTACCAAATGGATGTAAAGACAGCATTCTTAAATGGTGATTTGAAAGAGGTAGTCTATGTCAGTCAACCTGAAGGATTTGTGGACCCTGATCGTCCTACTCACGTCTATCGCTTGAAGAAGGCCCTCTATGGCCTAAAGCAGGCACCTAGGGCATGGTATGACACTTTTTCTAAGTTTCTTCTGGCAAACAGATTCTCCAAAGGTGTTGTTGATCCTACACTATTCACTTTGAAAACGGGCAAACATCTACTTCATGTTCAGATCTACATAGATGACATTATTTTTTCCTCCTCTGATCCTATGGAATGTGATCGGTTTTCTAACGAGATGAGTTCTAAGTTCCAAATGTCTATGATGGGACAAATGTCGTTCTTCTTAGGTTTACAAATCTCTCAATGTCCCGGAGGCATCTTCATTAATCAATCCAAATATGCAAATGAAATATTGAAGAAATTTGGATTTGATTCAACTGATCCCGTTGACACTCCTATGGTTGAGATATCGAAGTTGGATAAAGACCTCTCTGGGATCCCTGTTGATCAAACCAAGTTTTGAAGTATGATTGGATCCCTAATGTATCTCACCGCTAGTAGGCCAGATATCTTGTTCGCAGTATGCATGTGTGCTCGGTACCAGTCTAAACCCACCAAAAGGCATCTGGAAGCGGTAAAGCGGGTCTTTCGATACCTTCAAGGGACTATTCACATGGGTCTTTGGTATCCTAAGGACACCGCCATGGCACTCACGGCCTATGCAGATGCAGACCATGCGGGGTGTCAAGATACTCGTCGAAGTAAGTCAGGAGGTGCTCAGTTTCTGGGAGAAAAGTTAGTAAGCTGGTCATCTAAGAGGAAAATGAGTACATCTATATCTTCCACAGAGGCTGAATACATTGCCATGTCTGCGTGTTGTGCTCAAATCCTATAGATGAGATCTCAACTATCAGACTATGGCTTTGCATACAACAAGATCCCTCTGTATGGTGATAATAAAAGTGCTATAGCTCTTTGCTGTAACAATGTCCAACACTCCAGATCAAAGCACATCGATATCCGGCATCACTTTATAAGGGAAAAGGTTGAGAAAGGGGTTGTTCAACTTTACTTCGTGAGGACTGAGTTTCAATTGGCTAATATCTTCACTAAGGCACTCCCGAGAGAACGGTTCCAATTTATTCTCCCGCGACTTGGCATGAAGAGTTTGACGCCAGAAACCCTCAAGCGTCTTCAGGAAGAGAATGAGGAGTAATGGATTTGCTTCATATATCCTTGTATATATGTTAAACCAAAAAGAAAATTGAAAAATATAAAACCTATAAAAACCATAAAAATCAGAAAAACACAAAAAATACCAAAAATAGTTGCTCTAGGCATGTCTTCTATTTATCGATAACATTTACGGTCTTAGAAATGTCATTCAATAATGACACGGGACTTTAAATGAAGCTCGAGCAGAAGTTCAAATGAATTGTTAAAACATGTCATAATGGCTTGCAGTTACTTCAAACTGTAACCCGTTCCTCGTTATGGGGAAAGCACGTCGCCAAAAAGATGGTTGTTCCTCCAACAGGGTGAAGTTCACCCGGGCATGGATTACTTTATATCCATGTTTCTTCGATTTGATGTACGTTTCAGTGCATCATTTCTCGTATAAGAAGAGAAGTCTTCTTTACATCGCAAATACTTTTCTATCTATGATTCTTCAGGAAAGTATTTGTGCTAAACTTGGTGGTACCATGAATTTTTTTGGAAATCAATCAGACTTGAAGTTTTTCATAAAATTTGTCACTCAATCAATGACCACAGCTCTTTAAATAGAAAACGGGTCATTGATTGAGGGGGAGAGTGATTTCAAAAATTTTATATCATCAAAACAAGTCACCTTGTACATAATAAGCAGTGAATTTAATGAAACTTGTTGTTATGTGTCAGTGTATGATTTTTTAATTGCAAATATCTTTCAAACTTATCATACCTGACACTAACATTCTCCCTCATTGATTGAGGGGGAGCATTAGTATGTTCCATTATCAGCACATATTAAATCTGACCACATTTTCTCCCACATTTTCTAAACTCATTTAAATCAATTGGGATCACAAAATCTCAAAAGGTTTGAAATTTCTGATCGGGGGAGAGAATGTGATTTAAATATGCAATCTGATAAAAATGTGATGTTTTGGACTTAAATGTAAGCTCTCCCATATGTGCTAAACTCTTTTGTATATCAATGCACATATTGAGGGGGAGCAAATGGTTTGTGGTGACAAAAAGGATACGGTATCTCATGTGAGCGCGACTCAGACTTCACAAATGAATTGACGAAACAAAAACTGTCATTAATCGAAAGGACTTGTCTTGGCTGGGTAATAATTTCAAGCTGGTTTAACCAGTGATGTAAGCGTGTCTCGAAGAGGACTTGTCTGAGTAGAGTGTACCGTTTCGAGAAACTTACTATGGACTTGACCAGGCTGGGTAATAATTTAAAGCTAGTCTAACTAGTGATGTAAGCGTGTCTCGAATCGGTCATGTTCACTGAAAGTGGATCAATTCAAAAAGTGAAAACTCTACCCAACATGTGCAAATTTATAATAAAAACATCTAAGCACATGTTAAGGGGGAGTATTTGAAAAGCACAAAACTCTCAAAGTGTTAGCAAAATGTGTTTCTTAATTATAAACACTTTGAGATATTTTTCAAATAAATGGTTTACGGCAACATAGGATAGTCATAGTGTTATAAGGTGGCTAAGGTTAGGAAAACCGTCCTATGATCCGCCAGAGCCGGAGGGATCTACCCAAGGACAATACCGAATAGTTAGTATTAGAAAGTCCTTAGGTATGATTATGACAAAAAAGGAGTGATATGAGAAAGGAGAAAGAAGGGGTTGAAGAATTAAAAAGAAATGTAATGAGAAAGGGTGAAAAGAAATAGCCCTCCAATTATTCAACCTTAGGGCAGAAACTGGGTTCAATACATATGCTACTGGTGGTTACTAAGGTAACACCGGTATTGAAGACAAGACGTCATGGACCCAGTGACGCACTGCACTAAACCTTCTAGCCACTCAAGTTCTCTTAAAAGGAGTTATTTCATTTTCATGGGGAACCCTGCATAATCTATCGACCGCTCTTTACGAGTTATGTTGATATTAAAACAGGAGACACCGCTCCAGTCTCCGACTACCAAAAATGCACTTATCGAGTTTAGAGCCACGAGATGCATCATAAGGTCTCATAGGAACACATGTTACTTCTACGCTGGTTGTTCAACATTAAGGACACCAGTTGTAAACTTATGAGTCCTACGCAGATCTTAGTAATCCGCCAGAACATTTATGAGGGAATTTAAAAATGTAATTCTTAGTGGTTGAATGGAAATGCCTGCCAGGGTCAACATCAAACAGCCCTGAACGCAGGTCAGTTCGGTAATTCCTTGTGGATTACGCTTAGTGGTCGCGGCAGTTTCAAACGGTCTACAGTCGTGGAGTGAACTCCAGCGACTCACCTAATCGTTGATGTACTTCGGTAGATCTTGTATGCCCTCTCTGGAGTATCCGACTCAGGAACGACCTTAGCAAGGATTAGAGAAAGTTTTCACACTATGCTGTTAACAATCTCGAAATCCAAACCTATAAGTGCCGGACGTTTTATTGCTAACTGTTGTATGCAGGAATCCCTGGCGGTTGTAGCTGATTGCCGAAAAGATGCCGATCCATCACCCCATGCTCACACTTCCCCATCATAATCAGATAAATCATGATAATTGAAAGACTTTCAACACTGCTTCCGCAACTCTGATGCTGAAAATCATGATCCAGAAAAGTGTGAGCATGTCGGTCCAAAGATCACAACTTCACATGGAGACGATACTGCAAAAAGATGACTTGGAGACGTACGTTGGATGATGACCTCAAAGAATCCTCAAAGATCATCCAAGACAAAAGAGCAGTCATCAAAAGTTCACTGCTGAAAGTACAAAGATTAAAGACTTAGAAGAATCAAAGACTACGAGATAGGAATTTAAATTCAAGGAATAGAATGCTAGAATTCAATTTGTAATTTCCGGGGTGACCTCCCTTAGGGGGAGATTGTTAGAAATATAAATATTTACTTGAAAGACTCGGTCACCCCGAGTATCTATTAGCATTAAGTAGCTCGTAGTCTTAATCATGTTAGTTTAGAAATCGTATCACCATAGAGTCGGGTCGGGTCTTTACCCACTGTCAGCCCGGTCCATAGCCTACTAGAGGCGTTTTTGTAAACACTATATAAGCCCTCTCCCACCAAAGGAGATGGTTGGAACTTCATTTACAAGCTAATACATCTTCACTTTCTCTCACTAGAAGTGTCCCTCTCCTCTCTTTCTCTCTCTAAAACCCACGACCTAAACACAATCTTGAGTGTGTCATTTGTTTTTGAATATCATACACATCAAATTATTATTGTGGAGAATTTGAGGCAAACACCCCCTTATAGTACTGCTTAATCAAAAGAGGTTTTATTTCCAAGACACTTCCAAATGCTACATTTATAAAGTAATAGCGATTTTTCACAGAAATGTGTTTGTGAGGTGTTTGGCTCTATTTTTGGAAAGTGATTATCTGATATGGGGCAGCATGTAATTTTTATATTATTAGTTTGTTGATCATGGTTAACGGTGATAACTTAATGTTTGCAGTGAAAAAGGTTGGAAGGACCACAGACCTCCGGAAACCAGCGGAGGTGATTCAACAACCAGAGAATTGGAGAATTGTTGCATCACCAATCGAGTATGATGCAACCCTTGGGATGGTCGAGACTAGCTTTAATCAATCTGGTAAGGTAGCATTCTTGCCTTCATTGTAAGTTTTATACATTTTTTACCCAATCATTGCTTTAACACTTGTATGAAATTGATATATAGTTAAAATGTTTAAAGTGGACTTGGTAGAATGGAAAGGATGCTTCAGTTTGAAAGAAAGGTCTCATGTTCGATTGCATATATGCTCATTTAGTGGAACATGTTTATTTATTTTTACTTGCATACTACCAAACATCTTTTGATATTATATGTATAATTTGCTAATTAAGCATAAAATGTTTCTAATTTTAACCATGTTTACTTTTTTATGTCTGTTATGTAATCTCATGGCCTTGAATCAGAGTTCGGTGTCGCTTTCCATTGATAAAAACACAATACTATAATGTTACGAGATCGACCCACGCCATCATAGTAGCACTCAGCCTTTCTTCTACTGGTAAGTTTCAAATATTACAAAACTAATACTTTTCAATGGATTGTGGCTACATGAAAATAAATGAGTTGGTTGGCATTAGCTTACCCAAACACTCTTTTTCGCATTATTTTCCACTTGCTGCTGGTATATAATCTTCAATAAACCCAATTTAGCCTATCAAACAAGTAGTTGCTTACCATGGTTGCAGGTTCTGGTATAGGGGCTGTAGCAGTGTTTGAACGACAAGAATAATTGGACCGACTCTACAACACACATAACAGTTTCAAACTCTTCCTTCCTCTATCTCGAAATAGAAGGTTGGGGAAAATGAAAACTGCATCAGAGGTGCATCAAATATACTTAATTTTTGATTCCTAATTAGGTCGACCTCCATTTTCTTGCATTGCCTCAGCAATTTATTGATTTGTAGCTTTTGTTTATGCGTAGCGGAGACATCAGAAAATCCCGAAGTAGTGGAAAGATCGTATGGTTCACTAATGCTCGAAGTTAAAAAGGAGTGAACATAGACGAATCGATCATGTTCTTCAAGTAAGTTTTAGTACTATCTTTATAATAATGTTTCCAAAAATCAATACAGGTTAAGCGCCTTAGGTTGTATATATGTTATATAGCTTATATCTTATAGGCAAAACATGTAAAAAAAATGTGATTTCCATCAAATTTCACACGTGGCTCATGGACAGGAGAAGTCATGGCCGACGTGGCTGAAGACGATTCACGAGATACCAATCATGCAGCTTCTGCTGCTCACAAAGCCTTTGATGACGTTCCATGGCCTAGAATGACCGGATATGTAAAATTACTATTTAAGCCAATTTCTTTATACCTCTATGAGTATTGAAAATTTTCACTTATTGATTTGTAACTGCATGTTCAGCCTTACAGAAGAGATAATGGGCTGTAAGGCCATCAACAACACTAAAATGCAATGATGTTAGCAGCAACATGCCTGCAATGGTGTCAGCAACATGAACCCCGCAGCAGAACGACAATAGCACCAACAAGGTTAAAATGCAGCAGCAACGCTGCAATGTCAAACAACAAGATGCAAAGTCAACGACTTAAGGTATTTTGAATAGTTTTTAAACCGGTTCATGAATGATCTTTGCAAGTATACTGGAAGCACCAAACGAATGCATAATGTGGAAAACTAGAATGGGGGGTTGAATAGTTTTACCGTTTTTAAAATTTATTTGCTTTGAATACTTAGTGTGATTTCAACTAATGCCAATAACAAACAATAAATAACATGCAAGTAAAGAAAGAAACGATCAAACCACAACACGATTGTTTATAGTGGTTTGGTCTACAAGGACTCTTTTCCTTGCCCTACTCCACTCCCCGAGTCTCTAACTAGAAAGTTTTTCTTCACTAATCAACAAGCTCCCTTCTCGGCGGAGAAAACCTTTACAAATGTCTCTTACACTTTTTCGAGCACAAAGCTAAATACTGAGTTCTTTTACAAGGGTACAACCACTTCCGTCACACTATTTATTTTGAGGACTAAAATACTAACCGATCACTACAGAGGTTTTATGATTGTTTGGTACAAACAAGGATGTGTAAACAACAACAATTCACACAGTGACTAACTAACAAGTCTTGCAACGCTTGGTTGAAGTTTGTGATGCTTTGATCTTCTTGCTACAAAGAAGCTCAATGAAATATGAAATATTAATGAGTTAGATATGAATGAAAGAATGTATGATGTTGTTTATGCTTATGAGTGATGAGAAAACATGAATGTGTAGCTTGCTATTTATAGGCAAACTGCCTTAGCAAACCACGGATGGGAGAGATCCAAATAAAGGGATCCGTCCTTGTACTTGTTTGGTTCCGTAGGAACCTGATAGCATATCTTCACAAATCTTAACCAATCTAACCAAGATATTTCCATATCTTTCTAAGGATTCATTGAGTAAGGATCTAAACAAGATATTCATGATATCTTCAAATGATCTTCAAAATCCCCTAAAGATTTCAAAGTGATGCATGCCATGATGTCATAATACATTTCCATTTTTAGATTAAAATGTATATGAAAGTAAACTTGTAAGGGTTAATACACAAATATGTTACTAAACTTTCCATAAAAGTTCTCCTAAGTTACTAAACTTTCATTTTGTTCACTTAGGTTACTAAACTTTCCAAAAAAGTTAGCCTAATTTATTAGTGTTGGTAGGAGTGACTTAATCGTATATTTTTTGATATGTTAAGTAACATAAATGTCATGTTTTTACAAGTTCAGTGTTGTTTATGAATATTTTTTATAAGTTCAGTGACCCCAAATGTCATGGTTTATAAGTTCAGTAACCTAAGTGAACAAAATGAAAGTTCAGTAACTTAGGCGAACTTTTATGGAAAGTTTAGTAACATATTTGTGTATTAACCCAACTTGTAAAATGTATATGAAAGTGAACATGTAACATGTATATACTAGTTAGATGATGTTTTGTGTTTATGAAAGACTTATGACTATATATGTAAAAGACTTAACTATATTTATGTTTTGCTAAAAATAAAGTTTATAATTGTCATTAACAAAATGTAGCAAATATCGTAAAATATAAATAACGTGTTTTAGACGATATTTATATTAACAATCTCCCCCTTTTTGTTGAGGACAAAACATAAAGTTTAGTTTTAAGCAAGGAGATAATTAAAGTGCAAGTTTTTGAAAATATAGATTAAACTAGTTTTATGCAATTTTAAAATCAATTTAGACATTTTAAATTGTATAAAATGTGTGAGTTTTGAGTTTAATATTTTCTCCCCCTTTTTGTCGAAATAAAAAGAATAAAAGCATAGCGGAATGTAGTGCATGCCCTTTGTCAATACTCCCCCTAGTTAGGGTTCCAAGTATATGATGCATGGATTTTGAGTGTTTGATTAGCTCCCCCTTGGTTAATACTCCCCCTAGTTAGGGTGCCAAGTATAAGTTGCATGGATTATGAGTGCTACAAAACAAATGTTAGTGATAAATAGTTCAAACCAACCATGGACATAATGTACAATAAGAAGTCACAACCAATACACAAACATCAATAAACATCATTCATTAGTAAAATATTTTGTGACAAAAGTCACAAAATTGGACAATAATGGAGATGTTGAAATGCAAGAATAAATAGAAAAAAAGAAAAAATAAATAAAAATAAATAAAAAATAAAACTTAGAAAGAAAAGTCCTAGAATAAAAATCCTAAAATAAAAAAATAGCTTAGAAAAGAAAATTTCCTAAGATGTGAAGCTCCTAATGTGAGCATCTATTGAGGAGGATGAGAAAGAGCGTTAAAACGCTCGAGGATGTGGTTTAAAATGAACCTCATCTCGTTTTGGAGCTCATGAACCAATATATTGGTTCTTTGACTAAGATGAGCAGTTCTTTCACACATGGAGCAACCATGGCGAGGGAAGTTTGGTGGTAGAGTAGGTTCGTTTGTTGGTGGTGGTGGTGGTGGAATATTTGTTGATTGGTGGTTGGGTTTGGTGGAGCTATGATTGATGAGAGCAAGGTGGTTTGTAATTGCATGGCTTCATGGAGGTGAGAATCCACCATGTTGGAGAAGGAATAGAGTTGGTCTAGATCCTCGTTGATTGCATTTTGAGTTTGTAGAGGATCAATCCACATGGACTCGTCAATGTCCCTAAGTGTTGAGGTTGGTGAGAATGGTTGAGGTTGAGGTTGTTGAGGTGGTGGAGCATGGTCTCCGTAGAGTGGGCCATGAATTTCCCTATAAATAGGGTGGAAAAGTAAGTGTTATTGTTGTGATGGTTCACAATCAAATGGTAATGGTGGTGGATTTGTTGATCTTTGAGGTAGGTCTTCTAAAGTTTCCAAGAACGGGTGTGGAGAGGTCGGTGGTGCGGCAAACAATTCTAATGGTTGAAGTTTTGGAGAGCTTGGAGGTGATGGTGATTTGGGTATTTGAGATGGTTCGGGAGGTGGTGTGGTGGCCACAGGTGTCTTTGTTGGTGATGGAGTTGTTATGATGATAGTTGACGGTGTTGGAGTGGACAAAGTGAGAAAGTTTTCATCATGGATTGGAGATGAGATGTTAAGTGGTGACGAGTCTGATGATGATGAGTTTAGATTGACAAAGCAGCAAGGTTTTACACTAATCTTAGCCGTTCTTCTTGGTGGTCTTGAGGGTGATGAAGAGTTAGTTGATTTTGTCATTGTGAAAAATGCTTGAGATATTTAAAAATTCACAAGAAATGGTTGTAAAGGTATGAGAAATGATCATCCTAGAGGTTCTAATTTATAGAATTCAAGATTTATGAAAGAGTATTGATGACGTACCCTCCGAAAGGGTCGAAGGACACCCCTTCGAACCTGTACGAAGCCTTCTCTTCGAAGGCCCAGGTCAATCTCTTAAACCATTTCATTGGCGTAAAACCATTCATCTATGAAATGGTTACCAATTGGGAAGCCGCCAATCGAAGCCTTAAGCCCTTCGGGGTACCTCCTGCGAGGATGCTAGAAGGGAGAACCACATTGACTTGGCCATACCCACTTCCCCTCTTTCCTTAGGCTTTCCCGCCAAGGATGAGATCATGGGTCACAAATCCCTAGCGGTTACCACAAATCATGGGACGCCCCCATGATCTCCGAATTATGTGCAAGAGCTCTCTAAGTCCTATTTCCTCCCCTATAAATAGCTTAGACGGGAAAGAACAATGGTATGCAAACTAGACTCTCTCATTTCACTACCAACTTATCATATCACATACTTATTCGCACGCCGGAGGTGGTTCCCAGGGTCCAACCCCTGCGCAATCACTTAACGTAGTGTTTTAGTATTTCTTATTTCAGGTTAAGAACAAGCTTGGCACAACCTCAACACCTCATATATCCTTTGATCATCATCGAATGCATGGTCGTGCAATTTATTGTACAATCAGTGGCGCCATCCGTGGGACCGCTACAATTGGTCTCGTAATTTCCAAGCTTATAACCAACCAACTACTTTCACTATATATCCGGCATGGATCAAGGGAGAGAAGATACTCCCCCTCCGGGTTTCTCGACCTTGGCGCCAATACCAATTAACGACTCCAACAACTTCCCCCCAATAACCGCTTCCACGTTTACAACATGTTCTCATCCAGAAGTAACACCCAACCATCATGCTTCGACATCAGCTGTTGATCCCAGTTGAGCTTCACGATCTTATTAATTACTTTAGATAAATCTAAAGCAATCGGTATAGAAACTGATCTTGAATTGTATATCAAATATTATGCGGAACTTAATATTTGATCTTAAGAAGAATTAAACACAAAACGAATTCTCAAACAACACTTCAATATATTAATACGATTGCTCAATAGCAATAGGGTTACAAGAAACCTTGAAGTATAAAACAATAATGATACGTATATCTAACCTAACCCTAGATCCTCCTTTTATAGCGTAAGGAGTCCTAGTCGGTTTACAAGACTTTCTATACAAGAAAAATATCTTACGTATCTTTTCAATACTTATCCTTAACATACTATACATATCTAATAAGCAGCAGAGTAACTAGTCTAGCAGCAGAGTCTTCGTGGGCTAGCAGCAGAGTTACACTTTGCTTATTCTTCCAAACCAGCAGAGTTACAAATAGCAGAGTCATTGAGCTAATCAGCAGAGTTACTTAACTGATCAGCAGAGTTATACTTAGTGTATTTCTCGAATCAGCAGCATTTTTAGACCCAACAATCCTCCCCTAAACTTGATATTTTTCTTCAAAAATCATTAAGTTTCCTTTAAACCCAGCTAACCACCAGGAGGATGCTTCCAAACACTTTACTGTTTTGATGTCTTTGATTCAAGAATCTTCTCATATTTCCTTATCAGTTTATAAGCCTGATCATCTGAAAAGAAACTATTTTGCAATGTCAACATTTCAGGCTTTAACATCTGAGTAATCACTGCTGTATTGTTATTCAAAGGGTATTCCTTCTCCACAAGCATGTAGACCTTAACACCTTTACAAACCAATTCATTTACTCCACAAGATTGATACAAATACCACCTATCAACTCTGGAGTTCAACAAATCCCTCCATTCAAGATCTCTCTCATCAGGCTCAAACATGTTCTTCAAAAAGTAATAGTGAATTCTTTCATATATCACCTCTGGTCTCAGATCACTATACTTTTCTTTATATAACCTCCACATCTGCATCACATCATCTCTATCCATAAAATGTAGCATCTGAGAAAATCTAACAAATCCATAATACAGATTATTAGACCTCTTAACCTCCCAGTAAGCTTCACTTCCATCCCTGACTGTATGTGAATAAGATATGATTGAATACTTTGTATCTAAAGGAACTGCATTTACTATCTCTGGTTCCTTTTGTGGTACATGAGCTGTGAGATCCATTGTTCTTTTCATATCATCAGCAGTCACCTCTTCAAGATGATGCTCATCACTTTCTTCTTTTTCTGAGTCACTCATCACCAATAACTGAGTTCTTCTCTTCTTTCTAGCCACCTGCTTTATTCTTCTACCATATCTCTTTATACCAACAGTAGGTTCAGGCTTTTTCTCTGCAACTACATTCTCTTTCTCTTTCTCTTTCTCAGCATCTGATACTTTGGCCATTTTAGCAGTAGACTCAGGATTCATATAAGCATTTGATGCTACTTTGATTCTTGTCAACTCTTTGATCTCAGCATCAGTTAAAGGTTTAAATGTCCTCTCCATCTCTTTCTTAGCTGCCTCAAACTTCTGCTTGACTTCTTCATTAGAATATGGTTTCAACTCCTTCAATTTCCAACCCTTCATATTCCTCAGATATTGCTCATGAAGAGTTCTCTCTTGTCTTGCAGTTGGTGGTCTATTCACCTTTTTATTCTTTCTTGCAACCAGAAGCCTTTTCTTATTCTGCACAATAGCTTGATGAATCCAGTCATTAATACCTTCATCTGTGAAAACATCATCCATCTCTACTTTCACTTTCTCCCATGCCATAGCAGCTTTACATCTTGCCTGCTCATTTTCCCATGCAGCTACTTTTGCTTCAACTTCAGATTGTTTCTCAGACTGTTGCTTTTGTATCTCCATTGCTTTATCATACTCAGCTTTTTCTTCATCAGCAACTCTCTGAGCTTCTTCTGCATCACACCTTTCTTGCAAATGTCTAGGCCATACCTCAATTGGAACTTCATTAGGATCAGGATAAGGTTCAAGTTCTTCTTCCAATTTCTTCTTGCCCTTACTCTTGTAGGTAGATGTTTGAACAGGTTTTCTTGTTTGCACAGGTTCTTGTATGACAACTCCTTTGGCTTTAGGTCTTGTGACAGTCACTTGTGTTGGTTTTGGTAAACTTTGAGCAGCTGGTTGTGATTGTGGTTCAGGTGTTGATTGTGTAGGTGTAGTTGAAGATTCTTTTGGTGCAGGTGTTTTGTTTCCAAGGTTAAGCAATACTTGAGCTAAGGGCATTGTGTCTTCATCAAATTCACCAGCAGAGTGATGTAACCCATCAGCAACATTGTTTCTCCCATCACCAGAAAGTTCTGCATTAACAGCAGAGTCAACCTCCCCTGAATTCTTTAATACCTCCCCTGAACCTGCTGCATCCTTCTGATCATTCCTCCCCTGTTTGGAAGCATCCTCTTCCAAACATGGTTTGGAACCTTTCTTCAACCTCCCCTCAAGATGAGTAACCCTGAGCTTAAGTCTTCTTATCGCAGCACCTTGAGAAGCTTTGACTGTGGATAACTCCTTTCTAAGACCAATAACCTCCTGTGACAATTTTGTACATGTATCCGTCAATTCCTTAAATTGTTTCATGATATCCTCACAACTTCGGTCTGTGTTACCTGACCCGAGAGGTTGATCACTGGAATTGGCATTTTGTACAGGGGTTTTAACCGTCAAATCATCTGTTTCAAGTTCAATGCTAGCCTCAACACTTCGACCTGTGTGACCTGGTCTGAGAGGTGTATCATGGGCATTGTCATTTTGTACACCTGTGTCCATCAATTCATGTGTATCAACCCTGTCCTCATCACTTCGAGATGTGTTACCTTCTCCAAGAGGTGAATCTTTGGACACAAACTCAGTCTCAACCCTAGGTTGAACAGCTGAGCCCCCCATATTAGCCATTTGGCTGGGGTTACCATCAGTTGTATTAGGTTCTTGAGAACCTTCAACAAAATATGTTGCCATGGTTGAGGTCTTAAGGATGTTAGCACTGTCCTGCTCAACTACTAAGTTGGAAACAGTAGTGCCAGCCTCTTCCATCATGGTACCTACATCACTTGTACCAGCCTCATCTGCATCCATACTGACATTGGCCTGAGGTTGCACAATGTCCTCTTGGTGTGAAGTCCTAGGTGATTGGGTATTTTGCGGTTCATGGGATAATGATACATTCAAACTTGTAGATGAGGATGTGTGATGGGAAGCTGTGGGAGTTCCAGCCTCTTCATCCTCATTCACTGCAGCCACAATATTCAAGATGTGTTCAGTGAGGGGAGTTATAGCACCAGAAAAACCTTTCCCAAGCTTCTTCAGAAAAGCAAACATCTTGATAGTCATCCTGCTACTAGGCTCAATATGGGTATGTTCCAAGGGTTCTCTGAGCTGATTATTGATAATGAGCTGCAAAAACCTTGGATACAAATAAAACTTCTTCTTAACAAACTTCTTCATACCCTCAAAAATCATTGAAGAAAAATCAAATGGTTGCCCAGTAGCCAAACAAACTAAGGACATGGCTTGAGAAGCACTAAACTCATTCCATCCTCCTACTTTGGGAAACAAGCAGTGTTGAAGAGTATGTAACAAAACCTTCCAATGTGGACAGAGTAGACCTTTATAAAAAGTACCAGTATTTTCAGGCCTCTCATACCCAATTCCCTCAAGCTCAGTTAAAATATCCTCAGTAGTAAAATTAGGTGGTGTTGGGACTCCTGATAAACGAAGGGTTCTCTTAATTGTTGTCGCACTAACCACAATAGTTTCTCCATCTACACTACCTATTAACCTTTCCTCCCCGTCGAGTTTATCTAACTTAACAGTTGACCAATACTGGTGCATATGTGATTTAATAATAGGTGGATCAACTGTTAACGCATACCTTAGTCTAGAAGCACTAAGAAAATCCATAACTTCATGAAATCCGGCGGCTGCTGAAACCTTACTAAGAAATGCAATCTGATTATGCTCTTCTGGAAACTTGCGTCGAGCCATTATGATTTGGGGGTTTTGGATGAAATGATATGAAGTAATGTTCTTGGGAGAGAATCGAATGTAATTTTGAGCAATTAAAAGTTAATGAGATCGAAATGGTGTGTGAGACCGTTTTGATCTAATTAGGTTTTAAGACGCGCCAAAATTTTCAATATTAACCCCTTTACTTTCAAACTCAACAGCAGAGTTATGAAAGGTTTGACCAAAAGTCAACTTTCCCAAAAACTTCAAATTTAATCCCCCAAGCAGCTTAAATACACTACCAACTCCTCATTAAATTTCATAAATCCCTCATTCGCTTTACAAATCCCCAATTTCACAAACCCTAACTCACAATCAACTAACCATGAGTTCATCCAAAGCTCCGATCATCGACATATCATCAGATTCATCTTCAGACGATTCACAAGGATGGGCAAATTACTTCCCTCCAAGTGCATCTTCAGCACAACACAAAGGTAAAGCAGTTGTCGAAGAAGAATATTCTGACCCACTTCCATCAACACCATCCTCCTTTGAAGATTCTGATGATGATGAAATAGGAAAATGGCCAAAATCCATGACTTTCTACCAAGGTGCCTGGGAAATCGATCCTCCGCAACATCCTTTGACTGCTGAGCTTCAGAGGCAAATGGAGAAGGCTATAGCCGCTTTTGGTAAGAGTGTTGATCCTCCTCGTCCAAAGCTAAGTACAGCAGAGCAGGAACCCCCTGTTCCCAAGAAGAAGCAGCAGAAGAAACAAGCTCCCTCTACAAGCCAACAGCAGAGTCCACCACCTAGACCAGTTGTACTTGCACTTCCCTGTCCTAGGGTGTCAGAGGCCATGGGTACTAGAGGGCCTCGCAGCAAGGCCATGCCTGACTTTGCTGGAATTTAGGTTGTGAATCCAAGGGTCTGGTTGTCTTTTGATCTTCTTTTGAATAGCATGGATGTATGGAAACTGTATGATGTACTTTTGCCTTTATTATCAATGAACTTTCTTTTTCCATGCTTTACTTGATTGTGTATGTATGTATATCTGCAAAAAGGTTAGTAGAACACCACAAACACAAGCAAGAATATCCCATAATAGCAGCAGAGTAGGCATAGTAACAAACAACTAACCAGTAAACAAGTTAAGAAACAACAAATTTTGACTAAACACCAGACATTGACTAAACAACAGCACAAATCCTTTACAAAATTTTACAAAAACATACAGAGATAAGATGTTTAAAGATTTAAAGATTGATCATGCCAATACTAGCAACTAAAAATTGAAACCTACTTATATCAAAACTTTTGGTAAGTAGATCAGCAACATTATTGTCAGTATGTATTTTAACCACTTGAATTAACTTTTTCTCATAACAATCTCTAATAAAATGATGTCTTATCTCTATGTGTTTTGTTTTAGAATGAAAAACAGGATTTTTGATAATACACATTGTGCTGTTGTTGTCAATATAAATTTTGGTGTTCATGAAATTGTACCCATAATCCAGCAGTTGGTTCTGAATCCAGAGCACTTGTCCACAGCAGCTAGAAGCAGCAACATATTCTGCTTCAGTTGTTGAGTTAGCCACAACAGTCTGTTTCTTGCATTGCCATGAGATTAGCCTATGACCAAGGTACTGACAGCCTCCAGTGGTTGACTTTCTATCCAAAGTAGCTCCAGCATAGTCACTATCTGAGTATGCTATCAAGTCAAAGGGTGAATTATTAGGATACCAAAGGCCCAATTTAGGTTGACCCTTTAGATACCTAAAAATTCTTTTGACTACTTCCAAGTGTGAAACTTTTGGGGACACTTGAAATCTAGCACAAGCACACACAGAAAACATGATATCTGGCCTTGAAGCAGTCAGATACATCAATGAACCAATCATTGATCTATAAAGATGTACATCAACCTCTTCCCCATCTTCATCCTTGATCAAAGGTTTGTTTTTATCCATTGGAGTCTTAGCTGCCTTCACATCCTTGAAACCAAATTTCTTCAACAAATCAGCCACATACTTGTCTTGGCTAATAAAAATCCCATCTGATTTCTGCTTAACTTGAAGTCCCAAGAAGAAAGTGAGTTCACCCATAGAACTCATCTCAAACCTGTTGTGCATTAGCTTTTCAAATCCTTCACATAACACCTTATTTGTAGACCCAAAAATTATATCATCTACATAAACTTGAACAAGTAAGATATCCTTTTTGTCTTTCTTAATGAACAATGTTTTATCAATGGTTCCTCTGCAAAAACCATTATTCAACAAATATGTGGATAAGGTGTCATACCAAGCTCTAGGAGCTTGATGTAGTCCATACAGTGCTTTCTTCACTTTGTAGACCCTATCAGGATACTTAGGATCTTCAAACCCAGGTGGTTGCATCACATATACTTCATCAGGAATCTTTCCATACAAGAAAGCACTTTTCACATCCATTTGGTACACAGGAAATTTCTTAAATGAGGCATATGCTAGGAATAATCTGATAGCCTCAATTCTTGCAACTGGGGCAAATACCTCATCATAATCTATACCTTCTTCCTGAGTGAATCCCTGAGCCACCAATCTAGCCTTGTTTCTAATAACAATACCTCTCTCATCTCTTTTGCATCTGAACACCCATTTAGTACCAATTGCTCTTTTTCCATCAGGCAAATCCACCAATGTCCAGACTTCTTGAAGCTTGAACTGCAGCAACTCCTCTTGCATAGCTTCAACCCAACTTTCATCTTTCAAAGACTTATGAATGGTCTTGGGTTCTTCTTGAGATAGGAAACAGGCAAACATGCAATTTTGTAAATCCTTGTGGCTATTCCTCTTCTTAAGTGTTTGAGCAAATAATCCTTGATCAAGCAAATCACTCAGACCTTTTGATTTACTTCTGGTCTGAACAGCAGAGTGAACATCACCAATTATCTGCTCCTTTGGATGATTCCTGTGGATTCTGGTTGTTGGAGTGGGACTAACAGGTATATCAGTCTCCAAATTTGATAAATCAGCTTCATCACCAAAAACATCAACAATTTCATCATCAGTATCCACATATACTTCTTCTAATTCGGGCATCTCATCAGAAGAATCATCATTAGAATCACCATCTTTATCAGCAGTAGAGTCCTTAGGCATAGCAGCAGAGTTACCAAACCGAACAATAGAGTGTTTTGGCCTAACAGCAGAGTGTTTTGACCTATCAGCAGAGTGCTTTGGCCTGGCAGAAGAGTTGAGAGTACTGCTGCTATGTTTATTTCCTTGTTGCCCATCAACATCTGCCTCTTCATTCCTTTCCTTATCATCATTCTTGTCATCATAAGAAGTTTCATCATCACCTTCTACATTAACCTTCGGTACTTCCTTGTGAACAGCATCATCATCTGAACTCTTTCTTTCTTTTTCTGTTGGAGAGAAGTACTGATCAAACTTCCACTTTTCAATCAAGACAAACTCCTCTGCAGATCCATCCTTCTTAGCTTGTGTACCTGCATTAGGGTTAGTTTGTGTACCTGCAGACATGTTAGTAGTACCTGCAATGACTGGTTGATAATTCATACTTTTGGTTAAAGAATCAATATCAAACATCCACTTAGGACCTTTTCCATCAACATTAGGTGTGGTTTCTCTAATTCTAACATGTAAATTTTCCACCACATGCCCAGTCCTTTGATTGAAAACTCTAAAAGCCTTACTTTCAGTGGAGTATCCAACAAAGTAACCTATGTCTGCTTTCTCACTAAACTTGCCTAAGTGGTCAATAGTGTTTAAGATAGTAACAGGACACCCAAATGGTCTAAAGAAATCTATCAGTGGTTTCCTACCATGCAATAACTCATAAGGGGTCTTATTGTGAGGTTTAACTATCTTAGTTCTATTTTGCACATAACAAGCAGTGTTGACTGCTTCAGCCTAAAAGATAGTGGGTAACTTAGACTCTGACAACATAGTCCTAGCAGCCTCAATTAATGTTCTATTTCTCCTCTCAGCCACACCATTTTGCTGAGGAGTTCTAGCCACACTAAATTGTCTAGTTATCCCTTTTTCCTCACAGAACTGATTCATCACTTGATTCTTAAATTCAGTTCCATTGTCACATCTGATGATCTTAACCTTGTGATTAAATAGGTTTTCTATCCTTGTAATAAAAGCCTTAAGAATGCCAGGTGTTTCATTCTTAGTAGCTAAAAAGAATACCCAAGTAAATCTACTAAAATCATCAGTGACCACTAAGCCATACATCTTTTTGTTCAAACTATTCACATAAGTGGGTCCAAATAGGTCCATGTGTAACATAAACAAGGGTTCAGTTATAGAATTCACCAATTTGTACTTACAAGATGCTCTATGTTGCTTTCCCATTTGGCAAGCAACACATACTTCATGATCCTCAATCACCTTTAAAGGTAATCCTCTGACCAAGTTCCCTTTCACCAACTTGTTGATAGCCTTGTAGTTCAAATGTCCAAGCCTTCTGTGCCATAGTTTGGATTCATCAATAGTGGCTTTAGCAAACTGACAAGTTAAATCTCTTTTGGGAATAACGTTCTTTATGTCCACACTGTATATGTTGTCATTTCTAGGGACTTTAAGAAGTACTAATTTATCATCAGGTATCTTATAGTCGGGAGATAAGACAAGACATTCAGTGTCTGTAAAAAGAACAAAATTCTTTCTGTCACACATTTGTGAGACACTAAAAAGATTGAACTTTAGTCCATTCACTAAATACACTTTCTCAAAATCCAATTTTCCAGTTCTGATCATGCCTTTTCCAACAATGTTTCCTCCTTTGGGATCATTCCCAAAGGCAACATATCCACCATCCAAAGCTTCAAATTTTTCCAAATTGCTTTGGTCTCCAGTTGTAAAACCCGAAATTTTTGAACATGTAAAAATTCCCAAAATAACCCTACGATTTTAAACCTTTGAAGAACGAATAACGATCATAACCTAAGTATTTAAATTCGTTAATATTTGAACCACCAACGTTTATTCGAATAAATAAAAACTTATGATAAATGAATTGTGCACAACTATTCCATATCACGCGCTTATAAGTTTCCCCTAGCCGAATATATTTTAGGTGTTACGACTTATCTATACTCGATTTCCATCTAAGTTCGAGATTGGCTTGAGATTGATTTGGAAATCAATCAAATGTGGTGATCCCCACACGTTTTCACTGAATATACACAATTGCATTTGACAAGTTAATCAATAATAATATTCACTCCTTAAATTCCTGTCAAATCCCATGAATCACGGATACTCCCTAAAATTACTCAATCACTTTTAATATTTTACTCAATCACTTTTATATTGACAGCCCTCTCTACTCATTTATTTAGTAAACAACTCTCACTTTCTCTACAAATTCATTCATTCAAACGCCCAGAACAATTCATACACACACCAACATAAGCAAAACCTAAACCAAACAAATTCACTCATTTCGACAACAAGAAGGAAGAACTGATCGTGGGACGTTTCTATGATACGCATGGCTTGGAGATCGTGACTACATTCCCTGTTCTTGTTCGTCCCTTTTTAAGCCGACACTAAGGTATCCTCCGTTTAGTTCCTTGTTCTCCCTCGACCTATACTCATGCAATGTAAATAAATGGTAGCCTAAAACAAGCTCAAGTCGATCTAAAATATATATACGAAAGAAGGATGGTATGAGCACATAAATTGAAGAAAAATAAGTCACATGAAATAATAATATTTATATGTCGACATAGGACGTCTAATTGCAAACAGATCATTAGAATATACACAGCATGAGGTCTCGAGTCTATGAAGCTTTTACGTGTCGACTGACTCCGTTTTGGAGAATTCAAAAATGTTTTGAAATACGTTTTGTTATGGTCTTCGAGAACATGTAAATGGTGTCTAAAAAGATCGATAAACTGGAAATAATCATAACAACGACCATGGGATATACATGTGACTGTAAGGTTAAAAACATGCGTGAATATGAAGATATAAACAGGGAATATTTAAATGTGTGTGTTTAGTTTAGATTAGTATAACAGCACATGAGTTTGTGAGTTGTAGGCGTCAACTTTTGGTTTGGTGTATGTGGGAATAATAAATTTGATACTGGTCATAGCGCATGAATTCAAAGCGAAGGCTTATGGGTGGTTGTTTGATGTGTCGATGTGGCTGTGAACAAAGGGAGTTGGCGTGTGTTAAAATGGTCTAGTCAAGATGATTACATATAGGTCGAAGCATACAATTTATTTGATATTAAAATATGATGGTTACGTGTCTGTTGAATCAGTTTTATACGCATATTATACTGGTTCAGGTGTTAAAGAAAAGGAAAAATGCCTACATGGTATGGGTCGTATATTATGATGGTTGAATACATGAAAATTTGAGTCTGGCTGCAGCATCTTTCGTGGGTACTGATAAGGAGTGTCGTATGTGTAAAAACGAGGGTCAAGTATGGGCAAAGTTTAGGATGGGATAAAGGGTGCGTGAATTGTTGGGCTTATTTTTGATCCATTAATATATGTCGAGTTAAGATTTTAAATACACGAAACAAGTTAATTTGCATGGGTGTGTTTGAGTGCATTAAAATGCATAAACATAAGAATTAGTCATATATCTATATAATTTACGTCTTAAACCCTGAACTTTAATAAAATGACAGTTTTAACCCTAAACTAAAATATGGACCATATTAAGTCTTAAAAGTTATTTAACTATCATTATGACCCTAAAAGTCATTAAATCGGAAATTACTAATTATAGAGAGTTGCTTAAAACGGGTTAACTTACTTAAAGCAAAAACTTACTATCTTCGGAAAGTTACTATTTTGGAAAGCTGCTATAAGAGGAAAATTACTAAAAATGGAAAGCCGATTAAAATAAGTAATCTGATTTAAATAAGATAAAAATAATGAAGCCATCATGAATTCGTGTAGATTCGCTGAAGATGGAGTTTACGTCCGACCTCTATATTTTCTGTTGTGTTTGTCACTCGCGGTATAAGGTACAGATATTCTGAACCTTCTCACAGGTTTCTCATGATCTCTTTTACTTTCTGATCTGTCGGTCTCTGTAGTAATGCCACTGCTATGATCCCCTTTACTTGAACCTTTTTGACATGATGTTTGATTTCTGAGTTCCTTTGATAAACTGAATCCTATTTTAATTCCTTTGATACCTGATATGATCCGATCTTCTTCTTATGACCTGAATCATGCAAACCCCTGAATACCCGGAAGATTCATTTTGACATTAAAAACTGGAATTGGAACTTTCCTTGATGATATGAAAATGTTTTTGAGAAAAGCTTTTGAATACAATGTCATACCAATTTTAAATTGAAACTGCACTAAAGATTTTATGAAAATATCTTTTAAGGACTATCTTTATAAAAAGGGTTTTACTAAACATCATTTATGAAAGTCACTGAAAGATTATTTTAAATATAAGCTTAATATGAAACCTTTGAATTAAGATCTTTTCTATGAATCTAAACTTTCTAATATTGACCTTTCTAATATTGAATCTTCTGGTACTAAACCTACTGTTACTGAACCTACTGCTACTGAATCTACTGATACTGAACCCACTGATACTGAACCTACTGATACTGAACCTTTCTTATATTGAACCTACTGATATTGATCTTTCTGTTACTGAACCATCTGATATGAACTTTCTGATATACTGAAATGGATATTGACCTATGAAACTAAGCTGAATACTGAATACTGATACTTGACCACTGACCCACAGTTTGATACTATGAGCCATAACTAGTCATGAGGGTTTCATGACCATGTCATTGATGCACCGATGGCATGACTCTAGGGCAGGAGAGTGATGACCTGTTCCGTCCCTTTACTGTATTTTATTTGGCGTGTTGGGAGGTTTATGGCCACCAGGGGCGTATGGATGCATCCTAGAACTGTTACTGTACTGTACTGATTACTGATTACTGTTATTACTGGTGACTGATGGTGTGTGCGATACACGTCTTTCACATACTGGGAGCTAGCTACTCCATTTACTGATTGAGGACTCCCCTCATATTTACTGATTACTGAGAGCTCTCCCCTCTACATGATTATACTGATTACTGTTACTGATTACTGATACTGGGCTCGTAGAGGATTACTGTTTCCTACACCTTATACCCTTGTACTTCTCATTACTGTTACCTTTTCTTATGCCATAATTCGGATTGATTCGTATTTCATTTACTGTTCACTATTCTTTACTACTGCTTGTTTCCGTTATATCTGTTCACTGGGCTTTATAAGCTCAGCCGCACGTTTTCTTTTCGTGTGCGGCAGGTTATAAGCAGGACGACGGGTTTGGGTATGAGTGAAGAGACCATTGGACTTAGAAGACTACACTGTGATAGTTATTTTGTTATAGAGATGATTAGAAGAATTTAGATTTTTGAACTTAGCATTTATTACTTTGTAAAGTTTGTATTTCCTTGTAATTTCTTGTAACCTTTGTATTCCTTTGTATTATTGAAGATGTATGCTTGTGGATGTTTCTGATATGTCACCATTATTGTGACATCTCTACCCTTGTCGGGTCGGGGTGTTACAATTTATGGTATCAGAGACAGGTTGCGACTCGTAATACATTTACCCTTGACCTGTGTAAGTTAGACCACTAAGTTTCCACTGTAGGCGCTCATAAGATAACCTGTAAGAATCTGCTTTAGGATTTCCCTATAGGAACTTAAGTCCTGACCGGTGAGGAATGGGTAGACTATAAGGCATTTGTATAAGTATTCTTGCTTCCGCATCACTCTGATTCGTGCCCTGCTTTTGATTTAAGTCTGTTAAGATCACTTTTAGAAATTGAAAGCTTATGCTTTGCACTACCCAAGATTTGAGAATTAAATAAATCTGGAAGGCATTGAGAACTGCATTATATGGCCTGACACTATTTGATCCTTGTCTGCAGAGTCCGACTCTGACCTCTGATCCTTCTGTTAATCATTTTGATGCCTCTTCGGGCATTCTGAAAATCTCCTTGGCAATGACGTACTTGACACCTTCTGTTATTTGTCTTCTGCTTTTGATAAGCATTTGATTCCTTCTGTTAATTGTCTCTTGCTTTTGGATAAGCATCTATGAATCTTCTGACGCTATTTGATTTCGTCTTACCCGTCTCTATTCCTATGAGAAGTTTTGTGGTGTTTAACCACGAGTATAAGAATATTTTCCTCTTATTCTGAACGATAAGATTTGCCTTGTTGATCTGTCTTTCTTTGGACTGTTAACTCTAATGTTATTCTGATAAAGGGTTGGTTGTTTGACAACTATCCTCCTATGTCTCACCTTCGACGTTTGAAGCAATTTTGAACTCCCTACCATGATTACCGATTGTTAAACTCTGGACTATCATTATTACTCTGAAGACTCGAGTGTTATGTTCGCGATTATGAAGTTTTCCTTGAACCCATTTCGTACAACAATGAATGAACCTTATCTTGAGAAATACTTGGCACCCTGAATTTTCTGAACACGATTTCTGATTGAACTACCAAAATTTTCACCGGAGTGAGAAGTAAGTTTGCTTAAGTGTATTTTCTTGGAGTATTTCAGTTTTGTTCGCGATAAAGAAGAATGATGACAGGAGACATGTATTGATTCTGGAAGCTGAACCGTATTGCTATTTGGAACCCTTATTTCTCCACCCTGAAACAACTTTGTATCTATTCAATTTCAGAGCGCGAAGTTTCCTTCAGATGGAAATACGAATTGAGGTTATTCTTGAGATCTCTGTCCACATTTGTGATGACTGATATAAAGATTTGTGACGCTAATAGTATTAGCTAAAGCTCTGACTATTCTGTAAATTTCATGAATGAATGTGTTCTCGTGAGTACTTGGGCAAATGGTCATTGTATGACTTTATAGTACATTCGGAGACGAAGAAGAACATGAAAATCATTTTGCACTTTGTAAGAAATTGACGATCACTTGTGCATTCTGAGAGATTGATGTCTGTTGAGACAACGGTTTTTCTTGATTGAGAATATCCCTTTTAAATCCCGCAAATTTTGAAACTATCACCGAATGGTCAAGACCGATAACAAAATGGTAAACTGAAATCTTTTGAACCTTGCATCAGAATTCTGAAGACGTTTACAACTTACGTTACCCTTGATAAATTTCGTGACCAGAAAGAAACAACCTAGTCCGATTGAGAACGGAGTTCTTGGAAAGCTGAAATAGAAATTTGTTTCCATACCCTCAGGCGGAATAAATTTTTGATACATTTCAGAAAGAGGCTCGGTTATCCTCCCTTGCAACACAGAAGGTTTTGCGTATGCATCAAGACAACTAGAAACGCATCAGAAGAATTACTTCGCTACCTGACCTGGAGTTGACAACAGCGGTGACTACCCTGAAGAGAAAAGACATTCCTTACAAGTGTTGGCGATACAGAAGGAAGATGGCGACCCGAAAGCTGACAAAGACGTACAGTCTCACTTCCCTATTCATCTTGGTTGTACTAAGATGAATTGAGAGCGGAAGCAGACTGGATGATGAAGAGATTTAAAGATCGTGCCAGAAATCCACAACGCTCCTTCACACTCCAAGAAGAACTGCAGGAGGCTCGACGAACCAGACACAAGTTTCCGATTTTGGTTTCACTTCCCGACTAATGGACAAACGAAGACAAATTAACCGGACTTGAAGAGAGTAGATGTTTTGAATGAACGGATTTCTGAATCAGACCTTTTATGTTTGGAAGAATTGATTCTGTGAAGACCAAAGTTATTGAAAATTAGTTTTCATTTCCGTTGACCCCCTTGAACTTTGTTACATCGTGAAAATATCCGCTAATGATTTAAGTTTCCTAGAAGCATTTCAGCCCCGTGCTTATTTTCGTATGTTCGATGATGGCTTTGTTATGAGGAATTTTGGCAACCTGTGGAAAATCTGATACTTGTGACGGCGTGCCTTACTCTGCTTGGCAATCTGAGATTCCGATACCCTTGCGAATAGTTTTGGTTTGCCCTCTTATTTATGTCTTTGATATTATTGGCTCTGAGTTTGTAGAAGTACTAGGTGGATTAAGATAGGTTGTTATACTCGCGACTCGAGATAAAGTATGATCATCATGAAGGCATATTTATGTGGTGCTAGTATTATGACGCCTGATCAACGTGATAATACTTACACCATATAAAGTGCACTCATTGTGGCCATAGGATGTCTTGGGGGAGTACCTAAGAAGTTTAGAATCTGATCTCTGTTGGTTCATCCATGATTAGTGAGATATTAGGTTCATTCTACCTTTGCGTACACTCTGTTTTCGTTCATTAAGTATCTGGATGAGTTTGAACTCTTGTATTGCATTCTGTTGACCCCAGTTTTATATCTTACACTCTTTGTAGAACTCCCTACTGATGATACAGTTAATCTGATCTGAAATTCTGTTCGTATTTCGTATAAGTTTTCAGAAGACTCACCTACCAGCCATGTTATATTGCACTGTTCTTCTTATCCAAATCAAACTGATTATGTCTCCTTCTGAGAAATCTGAACCCACCTCGTTTTGATATGAGTCATGAGAAACTTTTAGTACGAAGATATTTTGGAAGAACCTCCTCGGGCATGAGAATATTACGATGATCTGTTGCGACGTGCTACGACTTCGTTTCATCTTGCGACTTCAATTTTCGAGGGCGAAAATTTTTTTTTTTAGAGGGGAAGAATTGTAAAACCCGAAATTTTTGAACATGTAAAAATTCCCAAAATAACCCTACGATTTTAAACCTTTGAAGAACGAATAACGATCATAACCTAAGTATTTAAATTCGTTAATATTTGAACCACCAACGTTTATTCGAATAAATAAAAACTTATGATAAATGAATTGTGCACAACTATTCCATATCACGCGCTTATAAGTTTCCCCTAGCCGAATATATTTTAGGTGTTACGACTTATCTATACTCGATTTCCATCTAAGTTCGAGATTGGCTTGAGATTGATTTGGAAATCAATCAAATGTGGTGATCCCCACACGTTTTCACTGAATATACACAATTGCATTTGACAAGTTAATCAATAATAATATTCACTCCTTAAATTCCTGTCAAATCCCATGAATCACGGATACTCCCTAAAATTACTCAATCACTTTTAATATTTTACTCAATCACTTTTATATTGACAGCCCTCTCTACTCATTTATTTAGTAAACAACTCTCACTTTCTCTACAAATTCATTCATTCAAACGCCCAGAACAATTCATACACACACCAACATAAGCAAAACCTAAACCAAACAAATTCACTCATTTCGACAACAAGAAGGAAGAACTGATCGTGGGACGTTTCTATGATACGCATGGCTTGGAGATCGTGACTACATTCCCTGTTCTTGTTCGTCCCTTTTTAAGCCGACACTAAGGTATCCTCCGTTTAGTTCCTTGTTCTCCCTCGACCTATACTCATGCAATGTAAATAAATGGTAGCCTAAAACAAGCTCAAGTCGATCTAAAATATATATACGAAAGAAGGATGGTATGAGCACATAAATTGAAGAAAAATAAGTCACATGAAATAATAATATTTATATGTCGACATAGGACGTCTAATTGCAAACAGATCATTAGAATATACACAGCATGAGGTCTCGAGTCTATGAAGCTTTTACGTGTCGACTGACTCCGTTTTGGAGAATTCAAAAATGTTTTGAAATACGTTTTGTTATGGTCTTCGAGAACATGTAAATGGTGTCTAAAAAGATCGATAAACTGGAAATAATCATAACAACGACCATGGGATATACATGTGACTGTAAGGTTAAAAACATGCGTGAATATGAAGATATAAACAGGGAATATTTAAATGTGTGTGTTTAGTTTAGATTAGTATAACAGCACATGAGTTTGTGAGTTGTAGGCGTCAACTTTTGGTTTGGTGTATGTGGGAATAATAAATTTGATACTGGTCATAGCGCATGAATTCAAAGCGAAGGCTTATGGGTGGTTGTTTGATGTGTCGATGTGGCTGTGAACAAAGGGAGTTGGCGTGTGTTAAAATGGTCTAGTCAAGATGATTACATATAGGTCGAAGCATACAATTTATTTGATATTAAAATATGATGGTTACGTGTCTGTTGAATCAGTTTTATACGCATATTATACTGGTTCAGGTGTTAAAGAAAAGGAAAAATGCCTACATGGTATGGGTCGTATATTATGATGGTTGAATACATGAAAATTTGAGTCTGGCTGCAGCATCTTTCGTGGGTACTGATAAGGAGTGTCGTATGTGTAAAAACGAGGGTCAAGTATGGGCAAAGTTTAGGATGGGATAAAGGGTGCGTGAATTGTTGGGCTTATTTTTGATCCATTAATATATGTCGAGTTAAGATTTTAAATACACGAAACAAGTTAATTTGCATGGGTGTGTTTGAGTGCATTAAAATGCATAAACATAAGAATTAGTCATATATCTATATAATTTACGTCTTAAACCCTGAACTTTAATAAAATGACAGTTTTAACCCTAAACTAAAATATGGACCATATTAAGTCTTAAAAGTTATTTAACTATCATTATGACCCTAAAAGTCATTAAATCGGAAATTACTAATTATAGAGAGTTGCTTAAAACGGGTTAACTTACTTAAAGCAAAAACTTACTATCTTCGGAAAGTTACTATTTTGGAAAGCTGCTATAAGAGGAAAATTACTAAAAATGGAAAGCCGATTAAAATAAGTAATCTGATTTAAATAAGATAAAAATAATGAAGCCATCATGAATTCGTGTAGATTCGCTGAAGATGGAGTTTACGTCCGACCTCTATATTTTCTGTTGTGTTTGTCACTCGCGGTATAAGGTACAGATATTCTGAACCTTCTCACAGGTTTCTCATGATCTCTTTTACTTTCTGATCTGTCGGTCTCTGTAGTAATGCCACTGCTATGATCCCCTTTACTTGAACCTTTTTGACATGATGTTTGATTTCTGAGTTCCTTTGATAAACTGAATCCTATTTTAATTCCTTTGATACCTGATATGATCCGATCTTCTTCTTATGACCTGAATCATGCAAACCCCTGAATACCCGGAAGATTCATTTTGACATTAAAAACTGGAATTGGAACTTTCCTTGATGATATGAAAATGTTTTTGAGAAAAGCTTTTGAATACAATGTCATACCAATTTTAAATTGAAACTGCACTAAAGATTTTATGAAAATATCTTTTAAGGACTATCTTTATAAAAAGGGTTTTACTAAACATCATTTATGAAAGTCACTGAAAGATTATTTTAAATATAAGCTTAATATGAAACCTTTGAATTAAGATCTTTTCTATGAATCTAAACTTTCTAATATTGACCTTTCTAATATTGAATCTTCTGGTACTAAACCTACTGTTACTGAACCTACTGCTACTGAATCTACTGATACTGAACCCACTGATACTGAACCTACTGATACTGAACCTTTCTTATATTGAACCTACTGATATTGATCTTTCTGTTACTGAACCATCTGATATGAACTTTCTGATATACTGAAATGGATATTGACCTATGAAACTAAGCTGAATACTGAATACTGATACTTGACCACTGACCCACAGTTTGATACTATGAGCCATAACTAGTCATGAGGGTTTCATGACCATGTCATTGATGCACCGATGGCATGACTCTAGGGCAGGAGAGTGATGACCTGTTCCGTCCCTTTACTGTATTTTATTTGGCGTGTTGGGAGGTTTATGGCCACCAGGGGCGTATGGATGCATCCTAGAACTGTTACTGTACTGTACTGATTACTGATTACTGTTATTACTGGTGACTGATGGTGTGTGCGATACACGTCTTTCACATACTGGGAGCTAGCTACTCCATTTACTGATTGAGGACTCCCCTCATATTTACTGATTACTGAGAGCTCTCCCCTCTACATGATTATACTGATTACTGTTACTGATTACTGATACTGGGCTCGTAGAGGATTACTGTTTCCTACACCTTATACCCTTGTACTTCTCATTACTGTTACCTTTTCTTATGCCATAATTCGGATTGATTCGTATTTCATTTACTGTTCACTATTCTTTACTACTGCTTTGTTTCCGTTATATCTGTTCACTGGGCTTTATAAGCTCAGCCGCACGTTTTCTTTTCGTGTGCGGCAGGTTATAAGCAGGACGACGGGTTTGGGTATGAGTGAAGAGACCATTGGACTTAGAAGACTATACTGTGATAGTTATTTTGTTATAGAGATGATTAGAAGAGTTTAGATTTTTGAACTTAGCATTTATTACTTTGTAAAGTTTGTATTTCCTTGTAATTTCTTGTAACCTTTGTATTCCTTTGTATTATTGAAGATGTATGCTTGTGTATGTTTCTGATATGTCACCATTATTGTGACATCTCTACCCTTGTCGGGTCGGGGTGTTACAATTTATGGTATCAGAGACAGGTTGCGACTCGTAATACATTTACCCTTGACCTGTGTAAGTTAGACCACTAAGTTTCCACTGTAGGCGCTCATAAGATAACCTGTAAGAATCTGCTTTAGGATTTCCCTATAGGAACTTAAGTCCTGACCGGTGAGGAATGGGTAGACTATAAGGCATTTGTATAAGTATTCTTGCTTCCGCATCACTCTGATTCGTGCCCTGCTTTTGATTTAAGTCTGTTAAGATCACTTTTAGAAATTGAAAGCTTATGCTTTGCACTACCCAAGATTTGAGAATTAAATAAATCTGGAAGGCATTGAGAACTGCATTATATGGCCTGACACTATTTGATCCTTGTCTGCAGAGTCCGACTCTGACCTCTGATCCTTCTGTTAATCATTTTGATGCCTCTTCGGGCATTCTGAAAATCTCCTTGGCAATGACGTACTTGACACCTTCTGTTATTTGTCTTCTGCTTTTGATAAGCATTTGATTCCTTCTGTTAATTGTCTCTTGCTTTTGGATAAGCATCTATGAATCTTCTGACGCTATTTGATTTCGTCTTACCCGTCTCTATTCCTATGAGAAGTTTTGTGGTGTTTAACCACGAGTATAAGAATATTTTCCTCTTATTCTGAACGATAAGATTTGCCTTGTTGATCTGTCTTTCTTTGGACTGTTAACTCTAATGTTATTCTGATAAAGGGTTGGTTGTTTGACAACTATCCTCCTATGTCTCACCTTCGACGTTTGAAGCAATTTTGAACTCCCTACCATGATTACCGATTGTTAAACTCTGGACTATCATTATTACTCTGAAGACTCGAGTGTTATGTTCGCGATTATGAAGTTTTCCTTGAACCCATTTCGTACAACAATGAATGAACCTTATCTTGAGAAATACTTGGCACCCTGAATTTTCTGAACACGATTTCTGATTGAACTACCAAAATTTTCACCGGAGTGAGAAGTAAGTTTGCTTAAGTGTATTTTCTTGGAGTATTTCAGTTTTGTTCGCGATAAAGAA